>OY282452.1:49855983-50320798 GCA_958295655.1 Palloptera scutellata | reverse complement strand
AGTCATCGAGCCATTCACATTTTCGTACGAATCGAAGTTCTGCTCAGCAAGTGCGAGCCCCATTGATGAAAATAAGTGGTAGTCAGATGGAGCCAAGTCTGGTGAATAAACCGCATGGGGGAAGGCTTCCCAGCTGTACGAATCTACCAATTCTCGAGTCTGTTTTGTTCGATGTGATGGTGAATTGTCATCAAGCAAAATCACTTTGTGTTGCCTAGCTTGATATTCTGGATGTTCGGCCATTTGTTGTTGGTAGAGTTGACAATTGATGAAATAGATCCGTATTCATCGCCAGTAACAATTCGATGAAGGTATGACTTTCTTTCGTACCTGGCGAGAAACATTTCGCAGGTGGATTTTTGATTTTCTTGCTGTCTTTCAGTCAATTCATGCGGCACCCATCTTCCCATCTTCCCACCTTCAAAATCAATCCCATGGCTTTTAAACATTGAGTTGTACTTGCGTTTGACCATCATCCGCATCGAGTAAAGCTTGCAATTCGGCATCTTCAAACTTTTTCGGTGGTCTTCCACGTTCTTCGTTTCTCACATGAAAATCGTCACTTTTAAACTTATTGAACCCATCTTTGCACTATGTTTTGCCTAGAGCGTGCTGGCCGTAAGCTTCCAAAGCATTTGTTGAGATTCCAAAGCAGATTTCTTCAATTGGTAACAGAAAATCAATGATGTCGGCATATAAGTAGTAGTTTGTAGGCACAAAATTCAACATTTTTACGAGCGAAAAAAATATGTTGTTGTATGAAACTTGATTGTTTATGAACTGAAAATTGTTAACAGGACTTAATGCGAAGAAATGGTTGCCAAAGATTTGGTTTGACAGAGCGTATAGTTTTACCTACCGACACAGAGATGTCATTACCGGTTTCATACTTTTATTTTTTTTAGTGAGTTCTTCATGTATTGAATTAATTGAGAATAAGAACATTCAGGAACAGTTAGTCCAGGTTATATTTGTCAAATATTTATTAAAAACAGTATCCGGTTTACGGATTTAAAGTGTAGAAACTCTCAAAGGAAAAAACCTTGTGGAAACGAGAAGCCGCGAGGAAAGACGATTTTTCTAGTTACTTCTTTATTATAATTGCAAGACAGAAAAGTAGCTCCCGCTACTTAAATATAATGTAGAAGCAACGCTATAATGCTCTATATGATTTTTAGAAGCTCTCTGCGTTCAAATAATGTATCCACTTGAAGTTTTCGAGGAAATAACGCTTTTCTGGTATTTTTGACCGTATGTTCCTATTAAAAATATGATTACTACTTATTAGAAAGTTTCTGGGTAAGAATTCAACGCTCAAAATCTTCTAGGTGGACAAATTTTGGGAAAATATAAATGGCGAAAAACAGAAAACAATCGCTGTGTTTTTCAATAAACCAAAGTAGCATGTGGGTTAAGGGTTAGAAATTTGAAAGTAAAATCACTGCAGTGTAACCCTAGAATGCACTGTCTCATCGACTTATAATATCTCTGAGTTTAAATCAGACATCTTCTTGAAACAAGAAGAAAATGAAGTTGAAAATGAAAATGGATATGAGAATTTATTGTGGATAATTTTGAACCAAAAATTTCGAGAGCCAGATGTGATGGAAAAGTTTGGAACTCGAATAGATTGACCTAACACATGCCAGAAAAAAATAGTTTGAGGACTATTAGTTACAAAAACACGCATTACGTGTACGTATTGATTGCGTAAACGAATCAAGCAGACACGAGTGTTATGCATTTACTGTAACCTACTTGTTTTGAATATAAATCTGGTGAAATCTTCCAATTTATATGTGAAAATCTGCACGCTCAACAGAAAGTCTCAAGCAAAAATGTCAAGAATTTGAAGTGCTTTTATTACAAAACTATATATATTACTTAACTTCTTCACATAGTTAAAGTTAATGTTATGCTGCTTCCGTTCAATGTCACAGTTTCCAGCTCCATAAATCTGCTAATAAATAATATTCGCAGAAAATAAAATTAAATATGTACATTAAATGTGTCCTGCTTACAAATCGAAAATGTCTTCCACACATAAATTCAAATATCAATCCTTACATTCAACCACTAGCTAACCAACCCAGAAAGTAATAAAAGAAATAAATAAAATTTGTCAAATATAAATCAACAAAAAATACATGCATACTCACATAAATCTTATATTATCTTAAAATTAACTACATTTTTTATTGGCAATTCATTAACCAAAAGTAAAAAATAATAAAAAATAAAACTAAGTTAACAAATTATCACACAGTAGTAGCAAAAAAAAAAAAAACACACACACATTCACAAAAACCCTGGCTCTATAGAAATGTGATAGCAATATCTTCTTCTTCTTCTTTTTCGTCTTCTATTGTTTTTTCTCCATAGAAAATGGCATTTGCTGTTCTATGGCAGCCACCAGGCAACAGAAAAATAGATTCACCATCACAATACCATATATTATATTATACTAGCATCTCATAAATATTAAAATGATACAATTGATTTCATATGCAAATCGCTCACGCAACAGACACACACGCATACTCACTCGTACAGAAATACAAACATTTCGTTAGAAGCAGTACACTGAGCAACATAGTTTTTTTTTACAGACTTCTTTTCTGCGACATCAATATTTCTCAGATGTGAATAGTGATGTGAAATAGGGAAATGAGGTTAACGACCAAAAATATTTTCGGGATCTGGAAACTATGTACACCATAAAAAAGAGCATGAAATTTTTCATCAGATTCAATGAAAACATATAAATCATTTTTTGGTCGTTAATCTTATTTCTCTATTCCACGTCACATATGTTGCCATTATTAATTAGAAATTTATATACTTCAAAACTGCTAAAATATTGCTTGAAAGTCAGAGTGGGATTACGAAGGTCTTATTCTTTTTCTTCTTTTAATAGTACAACAGCCCATGGAGGGACTAGGCAGAGCTTTTGGCATCCACTCATATTATTTGTGCAATATTTGAATATGAATGGAATGGAACGGCGATGTGAAAAGCTTGTCATAGGCAATAGTACGAAAGTCAGAATGCTTTAAATCAGAATTGCATGCCTTCCCAAGACGAATTTTACATTGTACTCACCGAAAGTTCTTATTCAGGGTTACAAACTGAAGAATACTACTTTTAAAGTAAATTGCGATTCTTAGACTGAACAAATATTTTTGTAGATGACTTTTATGTGTTGGACTGAGAGTTAATTTCGTTACTTTTTTACCTTTTATGGTTAAAGTAAATCCTATTTTTGGCGAATTTTAAAACTTTTTTCGTCCTTAAGTCCTTAAGGGGTATCCTTTGACTTTATTTTCCAATAGCACGCCATATTTTTCTTTAAGGTTTTGTTTTGGTTTGGAGACATTCCGCCACATTAGGGTTAAATGCAAATGAAAATTTCATAGGATTACGTCAACTCATGTCCTTTCGAGGACTAATAAAATCCATTTGTAAAATCTTGACAATAGTTTCTGTATTTTTCGATAATTTCGTAAGTTGTTGGGGGCATAAAACTTTTTCTGCAACGTATCGCCAAATCATGGGGATAGGAGTGGGAGAAAAGAAGACAGTGAATGGAGGGTAGAGAAAGGGGGACAAGGAAGGGCGACAGAGAAGAGATCAAGAAAGATCAGCAGATAACGAGTGATAATAAGGGACCAATTGACATAGATCTCAAATAAAAAGGTAATGAAATTGTTCAACTCAATTCGAATAAAGTAGAAAACAACGCCTCACACTTAGGGTCTTCCACACTACTCCTGGAAGACTCTGCCTCAAATCTTTGGTTCTTTCCCAATTTAACTGTGATATACTCAGTAATTTTATTATTTTAGTGCAAAAAATGCTAGACTGGAGTTGCAGTAGCCTTAGAATCAATCTTCAGACATTGAAAAATTGCGAAAGTTGATTGTACTTAGTAGGGACATAAATACTGTTACGACATTGAACACACCCATTGAACACACCCATTGAACATACCCTGTTATTACCACATGGCTTATGAAAGCTAACCTCTATAGCGTTAGTCTGTAATGGGAATTCAAAATTTAGTCATCTTTCACCATGGAGTGGTCAGATAATGAGAACCGTATCGCTGTTATTGGACTTTTTAAGTTTAAAATGAAACAAGGCGACATTTTCAAAACGCTCCTCCCACTCGGGATTAATCGCATGTTTGTCTACCGGTGCATAAAACTGTTTGAGGAGACAGGAGATATCAAAGACCGCCACCCACAGTTCCGTCCATATACAGTTTGCACGCCGCAAGTCGTCAAAGCCGTCAAATCAAGAATTCATCGCAATCTGCTCCGAAAACAGAACATCATGGCCCATGAGATGAATATATCACAAAAGTGCATGAGTCGAATTATTAAAAAAGACTTGGGACTTGGTGCCTTTAAACGTCGCACCGGACATTAGTTGACTGCAGCTTTGTAAGAAGGTAGAAAAATTCAAAAGTCTGTTGGCGAAGCAAGCTGACAACTTGCAGGAAAAATTTAACAAACAATATGATAGGGTGTATGCAGGGTCATCTAAGGAAGCATCTGAACTGATCCCACTAGGCGAAAAGGGTCATCACCCAGCTTCAGTCATGGTTTGGTGCGATGTCTCTTACGATGGGTTCACTGACTAGCATTTCTGCGAACAAAGGGTCAAAACTTCGGCCAAAGTTTACCAAGAACTTGTTTTAGAAGCTGTTGTAAAGCCACTTCACCATTCCCTGTTCCGAAACCAGCCGTGGACGTTCCAGCAGGATTCTGCGCCAGCCCATAAGCCTAAGATGACCCAAACCTAGCTTCAAAATAATTTGCCAGCTTTCATTTGCTCTGAAGAATGGCCGTCTGGTAGCCCTGGATCCGAACCCACTGGATTAAAAATTATGGACAATTTTATTAGAGGACATGGTTCACCACAAAAGATACCCCTAACATTGATTCTCCGAAGACTGCTTTCATTCGTGCTGTCATCACTTTTTCAATGCACGAGGTGTGTGCAGCTATTGATGAATGGCCAGTGCGACTTATGGCGTGCGTGAAGGCCAAAGGCGGGCATTTCGAATAAGTAAATGCTTTTTGTATACAATATATGTATGTATATTTATAAATATATTTACAAATATTTATCCAAAAAAATTAATTATTTTTAATTTTATAACATTAAATGTGTGTAACAGTATTTATGTCCCTACTAAGTACTCGTATAGTACTTAAGTACTAAAACACTTGTTGTCCACTGTTATTCAAACTAAAAAACCTAACAACTGAACTAAATTAAACTTAAAATTTATGCAAATGAAACGTGCGCTAACGCCAAAAAAATTCAAATAAAAATCGTTTTAATGGCGGCGTTTAGCTGCGATCCCACGCTTGAAAAATTAATAACAATGATAATAATAACAATAAATTTAATACAAATTTCATATGTGTATTAACATATTAGCGTAAGTGATTAGAACGAATCAAAATAGCAGCGGTATTCACGATCGGGAGTAAATGGTCTTGTATGCTGTAGTTTTCATAAATTTCATATTTGTATGTAGTAAATTTGATATGTTTACGAAAACAAAGCACTTGCGATTCTGAAATAAATATGTACTACAAATATCAAAAATACAACGACGAGAACCCATTGTCACTTTTGTGTAGTGTATGTGTATTTTCCAAGCAGGTTTCCTGTCAAATTGTAATAAGTACTGCCAGTATTTGTGTACTTTCCAAGCAGGTTTCCTGTCAAATTGTAGTGCTGCCATATAGTTTGATTCCAGATAGATTTTGAGAAATAGCACATCTTTAATAAAATTGTGTGATTTTAAGTTTTTTTTGTTGCTATGGCAGCACTTTAAATTCATTACAAATAAATATTTGGAAACATGGAGGATGGATGCTGGCTGCATTGTACTCGTAAGTTTTTTCAAAAGATTCACAATAACAACGTTCATAATCTGTAGTAAAAATTTCAAAAATTTTTAGAAAAATATTTACATACTAAGTACAAATACTCCACATCGTGAATATCGCTAATAACAAAAAAATAAATGAATTTATAGGCGTACAAACGCGAAGGCAAAACTCATGAAATGAAAATCAAAGCAATTTGGTAACATTTGATGTTGGTTTTGGTATTTTTTTTGTTCGAGAGTTGCCAGCAAAAAGTGTCTGCTGTGTCTGTGTTTGTATGTTTGTGTGCAATATCGAGTTTCACTTTTTATGTGTGTAGAGATATTTTTATTAACGCCATCCGCCTGCATTCGTTAATTTTTTACAATTTTATTTATCTTTCAATGCTTTTAGCTCTTTTATTTTTATTTTCCAAAACAAATTAATTATGTTGCAACTGAAAAAAAAAAATATAGAAATACGAAAATCATTTGCTTCACTGCTTACGTTTTAATATCGGTTAACATTTAATAGGCATGGCTGTGTGCATATTTCACACAAACAACACAAGAAATATTTAATATAGTTATTGAATTTGAATTTAGCATTGATTTTAATTTATTATTTCTTATTGCTAGCCTTTGTTGTTCCAATGTTTCTGCTGTATACGAGTAGTTGTTAGTGTTAGTAGATGGTGGGCTAAAATTTGCCCCTGAGCCAAATAGCTCAAGTCTACAGCACTCACTACATATTTGTAGCTGGCTGCCAAATAGAAGGAAGCAAATCTAATATTACAGGCGCAAATTTGTCGTCGTTATACATGGTCGTACTAGTAGTAAGTAAGTATTCATGTAGTTGCCGTTGCTGTTGCCGTTGCCGTTGCCGTTGCCGCCATCAGCATCATGTCAATACAGTAGGCGTTAAAATATGATTTCATATACATACTAGTGCATATGGTACTGCGAGTACTTCCAAAGGCACTCAAGTGCTTACCATATACAAACATACGATTTACGTATATGTCGCTGAAAAATTGGTTAGATACTTGAGATTGTGTTTGTGTGATTGTGCAGTGATTTACCGCAGCGGGAAACAAATTGTCTGTTGACAATTTATGTTAGTTAATTTTATTTTTTTTTTGTCGTCGTTCGAGTAGCAAAAAGCGCAGCAGAAGGTTGAACAAAAAATATATAAAGGGTAATTTTTTTCCTACTTCGTTTTTGACGTTTATATTTCTGACAGTTCACGCGTGATTCTTGACATGTGTCAAAGTAAAAAATGCTCAGTTTGGTTTGCCATTTCATCATGAATAGATTTACGCCTGAACAACGTTTGCAAATTATTGAAATTTATTATCAAAATTCCGGCCTTGTGAAAAGTGCGTTTAATCGCAAAATTGTCTTCCGCGAAGGGGATAATTTTTGGCTCAATGGATACGTGAATTAGCAGAATTGCCGTATTTGGAGTGAAGAACAGCCAGGGGCAATTCAGCAGCTACCAATGCATCCCGAAAAATGCACTCCTTGGTGGAGTTTGTGATTATCCGGCAACATTGGGCCGTACTTCTTCAAAGACAATGAAGGCCGGAACGTTAAGGTCAATAGAGAAAGGTACCGTTCGATGATAACAGACTTTTTTTGCCGAAAATGCAAGAATAGGACTCGTTCCAACAGGACGGTGTCACATGCCACACTGCACGCGAAATTAAGCACCAATTGAGATGCGAATATGGTGAGCAGTTAATCTCACTTTTTGGTGTTAGCCTCTCTTTTGTGGGGCTATGTTAAGTCTCTTGTCTATAGGGACAGGCCAAACACGATTGCTGCTTTGGAGGTCAACATTGAAAGCGTCATTGCGTTATTGGTGAGATTCCGCCCGAAATGTATGAAAAAGTGTGTCAAAATTCAGAATGGACCACTTGAAGCGTAGCCGCGGGCAACATTTAAATGAAATTATCTTTAGAAAGTAAATGGCAGGAATGGTTTTATCGATCGAAACAAAAATTTCATTCACCTTTGGAAAATTTCTGAATTTTAATGAATTTTCAAAAACCAAGCTCTTTACAAATCACCCTTTACATAGCTACTATATAATTATAAATTGAAAGAAATATGTCAGCATATACTCGTATGTAAATTAATAACAAGGCAATTCAAAACACAAGAGACTCTTAATTTCAAGCTAAAAATTGTTGTAAGCTAATCAATGTATAGTTTGTAATTAGGTAAACACTTCCAAATGAGCTCGTAGCAGGTATATGTAGGTGTAAGCAGGCCTGAAAAGAGATGGGGCAGATTTCTCCAGGGCCGCAGTTTTTATAGAGACTTTATAGACTTCATTTTCGTTCATAAACTACAATAAAAGTGTTAAAGAAACACGAAAAGGGATTTACGAAAAGTGCTTGTATTATTCCTCTCTCCCATCCCATTAGCACGAAAATCGGCTAACATTAATATTTTATGTAATGAATTTCTTTGAAATCTGAAAACAGTTTGAAGACTAAGCTTTTTGTGTAGCGACAGAAAGCTGATCAGCCTCATCTTCCCGGGTTCGTAAAATACGAAAGAAATATACGATAGCAAATCTCTCCACGGCCCTGGATTTTTGTCTTTCTCCCCTCTTCTGGCTCGTTTTAGTCCCCCTTTTTTTGTTTATAGGTTCTTCTAGGTACTTTCTTCCAAACCCCATCTCCTGGTTCGCTTTAATGTATTCTATGTACTTCTTTCTGGCTTTAACACTTGCCTTCGTTTTAATAGTTTCCATCTACTTCCTCCTGGCTTAAACGCTTGTCCTCTCCTTCACCCATCTTCCCGTTAAATTATTTTTCCACCCTGCTTTGGAACTACATAATCATCAGAAAACTACAGGCTTCATACAATGGCCCCTCGTAACTCACATTTGAAAAGAGACGAGAAAATAATGCATAAATCATGATATAAAAATTAATAAAATAGCAATGAAAAAAAAACCAACCAACCAACGTTTTAGCCTTTCTTCGTCCTGAGCAAGACTGGGTAAATTCAATTACTTCACAATTACAATTACATTACTTCGTTAATGAAATATGTAATCAATTATATCATAATCTTTGTAAAGGAACTGATTATTTTTCCAATCCCATGGAGTAATAGAAATTGTAATATTTATTCTTATTTTTAATTGAAATTTTCAATTCATCTGTAATGTAACTTAAATTTTCTCAATTCCATTACAAGTAATTGAAATTACTATATGGAATTAGAAAAGTAATCAATTCCTTTAACATGGTTCTGAAGTAGTCGATTTGGAATTACAATTTCTTGTAGTTAAGGGTAATTAAGGGTTCGTTAATTCCCAAATTAATGATTCCTATGAAACAGAACTGGTCTTGAGATTAGTGAATTTAAAATATTGACAGAAAATCAGTAAATGAAACCATGTAAAAGGAGGAAAGCAGGACCCCAATCCAGATTCAGTACCATAATATTTTCCACAATATTGCATTTAAATCAATCTTTCGGTAACATAAAAAGACACATACAAAAATAGTTTATTTAAATTTCAACATAAGCAATACTTTTTCTTTCTTTATTTTGATTTAATTTTGACAGAAAATGAAAAACACAAAGCTTTTTTCATACTGTGTATTTATTTTTAGTTGTTCTCGCATTTACATATCATTTTTAATTACCATCATTTTAACAATAAAAGCAATTGTCATTTTTTTTAAATGAAAACGTGATTTTTGTGTGTTCTCTCGCCTTTGATGAATCATACCATGTTTGTTTGTTTGCTTTTGTATGTGTGACTGTGTTTATGGGTGTGTGTGTCTGTTGTTAGTACATTCTGATTATTCAGATTTTTTTTATCGTATTTCTTACTTACTGATGTAAAAAAAATATAAAATCCATTCATATTACAATGCATCACATCACATTCATCACACAATGCAACGCAAATACAATACGCTTCAATTGTCTACAACAACAACGAGCAGCAACAGCAACATCCACCGATAACAGCAACAGCAACCACCAACAATAATTGCAAATTGTCATTGAAAAATATATTTATATTAATGGATTTTGTGTTTCACTGTCTGTCTTTACCTTTACATAACATGAGTTATACAATACTCTCCTGTATTATTTGTACCCTACATTCGCCATATAAGGCATTTAGAATAATGTCAACATTGCTTAACCGATGGTTTTTGATTCTTATTGCGGCCTTGCCTTTGATTATTGTAAGTACATATGGTAAGTAGATATGAATCTAGGTTTTAAAGAAATTCCGGCTTAGTAGTCTTTGGTACATGGAACATGTCGTTTCACTCACTGCCGACAGCCTGCCTCTAATTTCTACAATGGTGTCCAGATTGATTTTGTCACAACGCGTAATCCGAAGAGGCATTACAAGCATCTATGGAACTACGTTCCCCGCTGATAGTTAAACACCACCATCAAGATCTTGACCCTAAGAGACTAACCACCAGAAAAGAGAACATATTGTATTAAAAGGCCGTCATGTACTGATTTCTTATTTATTCAATCTATTCGAAGACTCTGTTGATTGCCCTTTGGAGTTAAACTGACCAAATTCCTTGCTGTAAGTTATAGGTTATCAAAGGATATTAAACCCAGAGAGAAAGTATTATTCTGAAGTGAGGGGTAGGACTTTTTCTCTCCCTTATTTCTAAAACTATCGGACTTCAATATTTATAATATAATAAAAAATAAAAAAACACAATTTAAAATTTCCTTTATACTATTGGAAGAGTCGTAGAGATGATCAGCTACGGACTCCATATTTATATAAACCTAAATTGGGCATACATGCTATTGCACTTACCATAAGTCTAACTGATGAGGCCCTTATAAAAACAGCGGCCCCGAGGATAATCGCCCTGTTCCCCTGGCGCTATCCTCACGGACTGACTGTAGGACTTATTATCTACTGGATATCTTCACCAAATTCTCACTACTAGACCATATAGCTAAATTATTCGAAGGGCTTTTTATACATAGATCGATAAATATTCTTGATCCAAGTATGCAGAGGAGGCATTGTTGGGTTTCAACTTAATCTGTGGGACGGAACAGCTACCGGATTTGCTATTTTATCCTATCAGAAAAACAACACTAGTCAGATCTGATTCTCTTACTCTTACGGTAGTGTTACAGGAATTGAGATAGGGGCCGACATGAATAGAACGGTAGAAATATCATTTTGTTTCTTTACTGACGAAGTTTTGTAATTGAAATAATTTAATATTTTTATATAGTACGTAGATTCGGTCATAAAAATAAGAATGATGGGTCAGTTATTCGTAAAACCCTTCCACTCCCTTCCTGTTACATATTTCCGCAGCATCTACATGTTGAAGAAGGCAATACTTAGGTTGATATAAAGATTTCAAATCTCTTCCTTCACAAGAAATAAAGTAAAGTATAGCATAAATAAGTGAAAGTAATTTTAATCTTAAAGGAGCAGAAGGGGCTAGACTAAGCTAAAATTAACCTTTTAGTCCATTCAACTTTGGATTCTCAGCGGACATCTACAGGTTAGGGAAGAGAGCAGAAGAGGAAGTTTTAAAACTTTTTCCGCACAGACAAATCTTTTCATTACCATAAAATAATTTTCATAAGGTACCTCAAAAAAAAATTTACGGAAGGACGAGGGGAAATATTTTATCCTCAAAACACCGTTCCTCATGAGATCTAGGTGTAGTCTTAGATAGTATGTGCTAAAATAAAAATTAAGGACGTCCCTAGAAAGAGCGAAATCCCTGATAAACCAAGTATACAGATATACTTATTAAAAACCGATAATCCATTGATGAAAATTTTAGAAAAGGATACTTCCAGAAGTTTAAAGTGAAAAAAAGACAGGATCTAACCAGAAATAATTCGAATAAGAGATTGCTGCCTCAGTGATCTACTGAAAGTGTGCTACTTCATACACTATGAAGTCTCGATTTTGATTTCCAGCAATTATATGGACCCTTTCCCTTTCCCTTTCGATTCAAATAAGTTTATAGCTTGGATTAACTTGACAGTTGATTTTTATCAATTTAATATTTATCTTGCAATGAAGAAGAAGAAAAAAGGTGCAAGAAATCTAGGCCCAGCCAAGGTCATTATCAAAGGAATCTCTTTTCAGCAGCACTGGGTACAATATGGGTGGAATATTTTATGTATATTCGGATAGAATGACTTTTTTCGGGAAATTCTGGGGACTGACAATAGTACTTTCAAAAACCTGTAACTTAAGAGTTTAGAGTAGCGTTTTTTTCGTTCGAAATAAGCAGCGATATAATTTATTTTCATACTTTTTCTTTAATTTTTTTCCACGATACACTTCAAACTTTGCAGCTCTACCACGCCGCTGACATTAAAATCAACTTGATACCAAAATCAGTCCCGCATTACAAACAATTCATAATGTTATATAAATACATACTCGTATCTGTGTGTGTGCTTGTGTATTTGTGTAAGAGTCTATTGTGATTGAAAAGTTTGACACAATGTCACCAATAATTACCTTTTTTCCCATTACCCATAGGCATACAAAATCAAAAAAAAAAATCAAAAAAATTTAAAATAATAATCCAACTTTTTTATGATAAAATCAGTATTTTTCCATTGTGGTTATTTCATTGTGCTTGGATAAGTACACGTATGTGTGTAAATTTTGAAACTGTCGAAAATTATTATTTCGTTTTATATTGTACATACATACAAGGTGGCGCAAAAGTAATGTCATAATGTCAATTGGTTGCCATTTTGCTGGAATTGACAAAAGAAATTAGGATCTGTTTTCACGCAAAGTTTATTGGAAGGTATACAATCGATCGCATTCACATTATGACATTACTTTTACGTCACCTTGTAGGTATAAGTACATATGTATATTTTTATTTCATTTGGAAAATCATAACGTGATCATGTGTGAATGACACAATGTCAATGACTTTAATGTACATTAGTAACCAAGTAAGTAATCGATGATAACGTCATTTGAGTATAAGTAGATGTACGTGAGTGTGTCTTTGTGCATGTGTGAGTGCATGTTTCTGATAGCCTTTTTGAAGTGCACTTGAGCGTATTTGTTTATTCACTTGGTGCTCTCGATATTTATTCATTCCTTGACATCTGTTGCAAAAGAATTTATCTATTTATTTAAATTAAATTTGATTGTTTATTATTTTGTTTTATTAACATTGAAGGAAGCATTCACTTATTAATTTTTTATTATTATTTTTATATTACTATATAAACAAAAATTCACTTCCCATATGCATACAAAATAATAGAAAGATAATTAAAATAAACAATAAAGAAACATATGAAGTTGGTGTCGGCGGCGTGTGTTTGTTGTTGTTCATGGCACACAATGAATTCCATAAGTTTAAAATATTTTTACATATTTACTTATTTATTTTATAATTTTTTTTTTATATATCCAAAAATAAAGTCGATAACATTTTCTGGTTGCAAGCAATGTCAAATTCAATTCTTGTATAAGGCAAAAAAAATTAAAAATTTTTAAAATCATTTGTGAATATTGTAAAATTCATTTCGCTAACTTAACTTGCTGAAGCCCTAACAAGCATTTTTCAAAATTTTTTCGAAGAATCAAAATTTGAACCTTTAATATTCTGCGTATTGTTTTTAAAATATTGTTATTTAAAATTAAAAAAGATGAAGTTTGTTTTTATACATTAAAAACTCCAAAATTGGCAGAGATGCAGATGGATACGCTTAATTATAATCCATGAAAAAATCAGTTTTGGAAAATTTGATGTCAGGGCTTTGCAAATTAAGACAGCAATTTTTATTATTTTTATATTTTTTTTTTTGATGAGTAAGTAAAAATTGTGAATTTGAAGTTGAAGTTTTTCTAGCTAGTGATTTTTAGTCAAAGCCAAAATTCTTATAATCTTTCCGAAGACCTTTCAGCCTGTCGCAGTCTCGTCTCGCCCACAAACTATCGCCTGTTGTTGTTCATTTTCATTTCTTACTTTACTTTTGATGGCATAACAGCCCATGGAGGGCCTAGGCCGAGCGTTTCGCATCCACTCATGTTGTGCGTGTTATATTTGTACATGAAAGGAAGGGACCTACAGTTTAATGCCGAATCCGAACGGCGAAGTGAAAAGCTTTTCATAAGCAATTTTTACTCTTGTAGGTTTGTCATTGCCTACAGTGCCGTGTAGAAAAATTATTTTTTCTACTTTCGGACACTCTGCGTAGCAGTCCAACGCACTACCACTACGCCACAGCGACCACTCATTTTCATTTCATTGCTTCTTCTATACCATCAATAATGTTTTAGAAAATATTTTGTAAAAGTGATACTATAATCTGTTCGGAAACCTTTCAGCCATCAGTCTCTATCATCGCAATCTCTAAGCCCACAAACAATGCCCGAACTATTGTACTTCTCTATTGGTCTTACTAGACCGGCATGTGAGGTCTGATGGGGTTATGCTCCAATTCACCCTTTTTTCAATATATAAGTAATTCCTTCATGTTATTCATATGAAGCTGATACTTTTCGTAATGTTTCTGCACATAATTCCCATGATATCTTCTCTACTGAATTTTTCACACAATAAATTATCACTTTTGTAATAATCGTCTGCTGTTTTTCGTTTTCATTTCCTTGCTTCTTATTTGCATTGTCTCATCACAATTGCACAATTGTAATTTTCAGTTGTATGTTGTAAACTACGAGTAAGTATTTAAATATATTGCTTTCACGTTGCCATCTCTTACATGAATTTCGCAACAAATATTTTCCACAATACCACATATACCCCCAATAGTCTTGCATCATCTTGAAATCATCATATTTTCAATCACGCAACACTTTTCATCTTTATATCTGCTTCTACGTAAACTTACCGACGTACATACACTTACCCCAGGTAAAAAGTAATAAATTTTCCTACGTGCAAAATTTTTATATTGCATATATTTACTATATACCAGATATTATATTTATGTGTAATGTACAATACATATAGGATTTGTATGTGCTTATG
The DNA here is from genome assembly GCA_958295655.1 of Palloptera scutellata. NCBI lineage: Eukaryota > Metazoa > Arthropoda > Insecta > Diptera > Pallopteridae > Palloptera > Palloptera scutellata. The sequence continues at coordinate 50,305,882 of OY282452.1, read as the reverse complement.
CGAACAATTCCTAAGAAAGTGTTTCGAAATTTCCACAATTATGTTGCGTGAATTGCATAAGTAATCAGCAACAGTAGCTCCTAGCTGCTAGCTACGAGAATTATGCACTGCCAAGAACAGAGCAGGAGCCACACAGCAGCGTTACCAAATCAACGCTAAATTGTTGTAATGTTGGAATGTTCGTAGTTAGAGGAGTAGGAGGAAAACTGGAAAATGTATAATGTATCCCAATCAACAGGGTTTAACATATTTAATAGACTTTAAAAAAGTAAAAGGAAATAGGGCTCCATAAATTCTTTGAATTTCAAAAGTTCTAGTGATTTTGATTTACGTCCTTCTGGTAAAATTAAGATAAACATCTATACACAGATGTTTCTATCAATTTATATTAAATTTAGATGACATTTTTATAGCCACATTATAATTTAAGCCATTTATGAAAAATTTAAATCTTGTAATAATTTATTTTTTTAACGGGTTGAAGCAAATTAGATTATTTTTCAGAAATTTTTAGAGATCTATAAGTTTTTAAGAAATTTTAGGAAATTTTAAAAGTTTCATAGAAATTTTATCAGTTTGAGAAGAATCTATAAAAATTTTACCTGTTTCATTATTTTTTTTTTTGTTAATAATGAAATATCTAGCACCTTTAACGATTATAGACATTTCTCACGAGTCTTACTTACTTTACTTTTAATGGCACAACAGCCCATGGAGGGCCTAGGCCAAGCTTTTCGCATCCACTCATGTTGTGCGGGTTATTTTTGTACATGAATGGAAGGGACCTACAGTTTAATGCCGAATCCGAACGGCGAAGTGAAAAGCTTTTCATAGCAATTTTTACTCTTGTAGGTTTGCCATTGCCTGCCAAGAGGTGGTGCCGTGTAGAAAAATTATTTTTTCTACTTTTTGATTTTGCCTGTGCCGAGATTCGAACCCCGGACACTCTGCGCAGCAGTCCAACGCACTACCACTACACCACACTACGCCACGAGTCTTACAGAAGTTTTATTAATTATTGAAATTTGTAGCGATTTGTAGAAAATTTTACTGATTTTTATAAATTTCTATGGAAATTTTGAGTGTGAAATTAAATTTGTTACAGTAATTTCAAGAAAATTTTATCGTTTCATAATATTTTTTCATTTACACAAAATTTTTTAACGTTTTAATAGATTTTGAAACTTTTTAGAAACTTCTAGCGATTATAGAAATTTTTAGAGACTTAAAGAATTTCTTAACGATTATATACTATTTTTTATTCTACTAAATTTGGTAGTTTTAAAAATTTGCATTAAATTTTTAACAATTCAAAACGTTTTGCTACTTTTCAGCCAATTTTAACAGTTATAGAATGCTTTAGAGATTTTAAGAATTTCTTAGCGATTATAGAATTTGTTCCATTTATTATGTGTATTTTATTATTTATTGTTATAAGCAATTAATAGAAATTTTTGAAGCGATTTATAAATTTTTTCCCGCTTTTAAATTTGTGGCGATCTTTAGAAGCTTTTAGGGATATATAAAAAGTTACGGTGTTTAGTGAGTTCTTTGTCGCGATTATAGAAATTTGTATCGATTTATAAAAATCTTCAGCGATTAACAGATATTTTGAGCAATTTTTAGTAGTAATAGGAGCGATTTAGGATATTTTTTTTTTGTTAATTAAAAGAAATTTTAGCGGGAATTGAGATTGAGATTATTAGAAATTTATAGCAATTTATAAGAATTTTTGGAGATTTATAAAATTTTTTAGTTGTTAATAAAAATTTTGACAATCTTTAAAAAATTATAGCGATCTATAGAAACTTTAGAGATTTACAGATTTTTACGGCATCTTAGAGAAATTTTTAACAATTAAAATAATTTTTGATGATTATAATTTTTAAGTTTTATTCTTGAATTTTTTTTTTAATCTTTTAGTTATTTGTCGAATTTTTTAAGGACTCTAAATTTGGTTGCAGTTTGTGTAAATTGTAAGTGTTAAATTGAATATTTAAGCATTTTAAGAGATTTTCATTAGTTTCTTTATAGAAATTTTAGTTTAGTTTCATCTATACAAATGTTTATAAATTATGTACTTAATAGCCAACTATTTAAACTCATTCAGTAACTCCATATTTTAAAAGCAACTTTGTATTTGTCTGAAATTTTTGCGCCTGCCTACCACTGACCCCGCTACTGCAACGAAAATCGTTGTATTCTATGATTGATCTAAATTGTTCTTCCTAACGTTTTTACTGTAACCATTTTCATGTAATTTATTAAATTTAATATCTGTCCTCTTTTCTTCATCAAAAAGATGTAAAAAGCAGAAGAAGAAGAAGATGAAAAAAACGAAAAGGAGAATAGAAAAATGAAACTAGTTATGTGACGCATACGAGTACACATTCATTGCCAAGCTGAGAATTATCGTGTAGTGGGCAAATGTGGCTTTCGAACGTGATTGTAATTTTTAATTTATTTATATTTTGTAAACTCTCATATTTTAGTAAGTATAGTTTCCCTAACTTATATAGACTTATATTTATTGTATTAGATACCCTACAGTCGATTAATAGTAATCATGAGTGGCATCGATTAAGTGTTAGTGATACATATTTCAAATAACATTTGAAGAGCCCAAGGGAGAAGTGGCTGACCGGTGATAAACCCGAAGAATAAACATTTTTTAATTTCAAAATATTTTATCATCCTGTTCGCTGAACACTTGGTTCAAGTCTTTGCTAAGTAGACATACTACTGCTTCATGTTCTGTGAAATAGTCTCCCCTACTTCCTCATCACTGAACACTTGGTCAAGTCTTTGCTAAGTACACTTACTACTGCTTCATATTTTGTGAAATAGTCAAAATCGTTCTTTTTAAACGTGGGGGTAGTCGTCCTTATAGGTTGCTGTCGTTGCTTTTGGGGTTTCAATTTATTGATGCTTCGATGCTGGAATGTAAAATTAATAAAAAACTACGCCCATTTCGTTTCTTTATGCTAAATAATCTCACAATTGAATACGATTGAATGTAGAGCATGATAATTTACTTGATCCTAGTGTTTTCCCTATTCGCTGGCAGTAGCAGCATTTACTGCTGTCACTTTGACAACTCATAAAGAAGTTTTGGGAAGTGAAATTACCATATACGAGTACACAGACACACACAGAGACACACACACACACAACCACACGCACACACACACACACACACACACACACACACACACACACACACACACACACACACACACAAACACACACACGCACACACACACGCACACACACACACACACACACACACACACACACACACACACACACACACACACTCAGAAAAACATCAACCGCAACACAAAGCGAATGCATTGCCTGACTGCTTTCGCCTGTGAGCGTGTGTATGGTTGGAATTTTTATTAAGGGCATTGAGATTATGTTACAATTTCACTGCTGCTATAAAAGCGGGCGTAGAGGAGGAACAGTGAGTAGACTTAAACTTAATTTTTCAAACTGTTTTTGACTGAATTAGTGTGTGGCGTACGAGTTTATGGAATGTGTGCAAAATGTCAAGTAGCAGCAGTAGCTGCCAGGCAACAACCAGCAGCAGCAGCTTGAGAGCAATTCGTGATGTTGAGAGTTGTACACACACACACACACACGTACTCACATACAAGTCATCATACAAAATTTGACATCTTATAATACAATTTAGGCATGACATTAGAATCTCATTGCCTGACTGCCTGCCACACAGGAACAGCAGCACGTTGCAGCGTGTGTGTGCGTGTCTGTGCGTGTGTGTGTGGTGCTAAAGTCATAAAGAAATTGTAATTTATTTTAATGTTTTTACTTTTATTTTGTTCGCCAACAGTAGAAAATTAAGATTTTCACTCTGTGACAATAATCCACGCATACATTCACAGGCACACAAATCAACTCCTAACTACAAACAAAACTGCTGGAGTAAAATGTGTAAACATACGTAAATTTTAGAAGCTCTTAAGTTAACCTATAACATACATATTTAGTTAGGTAAGTATGTGTGTATAACTACCTATATATGTGTTTGGTTGCTGGCCATTCACAGCTTCATCATCATCATTCAAAAACACTGTGGCCCTTGTCATGTCATCGTCAAATTTAACATTATAAACATCATTGTCATTATCCTCATGAGTATGACATTTGATATTGGTTAAATTTGATTTGAATTGTTAATAGAAATTGTCCCTTTAAAACGAAATTAGTATTTAGTATATGTATGATTTAATATATCACTAATAAATTATAGTCGAAAAAAGATTTCATAGAATTAATATTTGGGTTTTCTTCAACATTTTCTGACTTAGCCGCAGGCATACATTAAGTAGATATGCAAATGAGTTTTTCTCTGTGTGTAGGTGTGTGTGTGTGTGTGTGTGTGTTACATTTTAAGAAATCTTCAAATACATAAGCCGAGAAGTTATAATATTATCATAGATTGTTGTAATAAACATTAATTCTAATGTTAATTGTTTTTGGCATAGACACCAGAACAGAGAACAAAAGCTGAATATCAGGGCTGGGCAGAAAATCTTTAATCCGTTAATAGTTAAGTGCTACGGTGCTATTTTTTTGGTTAACGATTAACTTTAACGCGTATTTTGAAAATCATTAACTTTTTGATTAGCTTCCGTTAAATTTCATCCGTTAACTCAAGTCCGTTAACTACAGGGTGACAATTAATAACGTTCTTCACGCTATAAAAAAGTATTGTAATTTGTCTGCAATTTTCTTCACTTGGTTACATACTTACTTAACTGGCACTACAACCGATGATCGGTCTTGGTCGCCTCTACAAAGCTTTGCCAGTCGTCTTTGCTATGCGCGCGCTGGCGCAGTTGATAAGGCCAAGTGCAGTCAGGTGTCTTTCCCTGCATCTGGTCTTTCCAACGGAGGTTAGGACGTCCCCTTCTGCGTGTTCCTCCACCGTGGTTCGAATAAAACACCCTTCTAGCCGGAGCGCTTTCTTCCATTCGCTCAACATGACCCAGCCAGCGAAGCCGCTGGAGTTTTATACGCTTGACTATGTCAGTGTCGGCGTACAGCTCATACAGCTCATCGTTCCATCTTATTCGATACATGTCGTCCACGCATACTGGACCGTAGATCTTACGGAGTATCTTCCTCTCGAACGCTCCTAACAGCCTCTCATCATTGATGGTCAATGTCCACGTCTCTGCGCCATACATCAGGACGGGAAGGATGAGGGACTTATAGAGCGTTATTTTCGTCGGTCGAGAGAGGGCTCTACTTCTCAATTGCCTACTGAGCCCGTAGTAACACCTGTTTGCAAGAGTTAGTCTCCACTTGATCTCAAGGCTGACATTTTCTTCATACTTGTATTATTCTATGTAATCGAGAGTACATCTGATTTAATTTTTGCATGGTCTAGATTTCATTTAGTTAATTATTTTACTATGTCAAATAATCGGTCAGGTATTATAACATTGCAACAGCTGGGCAAACGCAATTGTGAGATAAGTATAACTAGGAATTTCTCCTAGCTGCTGCCTTCCACACCCCAAGTTTTGGCTCCTGAGGTTAGAGAAGTACAATATTGTCAAGGTCGGCAAGGTAAAGAAAATTATGGTGCGCAAGGTCAAGGAAGTAATGTTTAAGTGTTTTTGGATAAAAAAAAGGATAACGTTAACGATTAAGTATAGCTTAACGAACTCTAGGCCAGCAGCCCATTGAAAATTCATGTAATATATAGTAAATCCAAATTACGTTAAATATTAAATTAATATGCTAACAATTAAATTTAATGTCCGCTCATTTTTTCGGAATTAACAAGTCATCGTTAACGACATTAAAGTTTTGGCTAACGCTTTTCGGGTTAACAGCTTTAATTTCTTGATTAAAGATGCCCAGCTCTGCTCAATATATAGTAATACTTAATTATGTAGTAGTTGCAGATGAGCACGGACATGGAATATGTAGTTAAAATAATATTCATAAATATAGTAAATCATAATGTGATGTGATAAATTTTTGAAGATTAATCGCTCGGTTAGGAAAAGCATATATACTGAACTAAAATACAATATATTTACGATAAAATACATAAATCAAGGGAAAATATGAAGAGGATTTTTATTATGACTTATTACTATATGTTTTATTTCGATTACAATTTAAATTATATTAAATAAAAAGGAAGTTCTGGCTGCCAGGGCCATCGGCTACTTGAAGCTTAGAATTGCTTGTAATTGGTTAATGGTAAAATTGGAATTTTACAAACGATGACCAGCAAAGCCTATGCAATGATATGTCGGGGGAATATAATTTGGCAATATTGAATCACAATTGGAGCTGAATCAATATTTGATACCAGTATCTGACCGAATTAAATTGTCCTTATCATTCACGACTTATTTCGATCCAGCAGAACCTGTCGAACTTTGATATATCTACGCTTAGAACTGACTGTACATAATTTGAGATAGTTTTATTAAATTTTTTTTTTGTTCAGCGTGCTTCCATTTTGCCACTTTTCTTTTGAGGAAATATTTTTCTTCGTAATACTTAAAGTCAGCAATGAGTCGCTAAAATGCAATCTTATTCCATCGGTGTGTTGTGATAATGAAACTGAGATAATATGAGTTGCATTCTCGACTTTTTCTGAGATTATGGCTTTAAATTAGTTCCGTTTTAAGTTAAGATTAAGGTATTTTCATTCTTTTATTCCTTTATTGTGGAAGACTTAAAAGGTCTGAAACTTATATTTATCGGGTGAGAAGGTCCGTCTGGGGATTGTTAATAAAAAGACTTTTAGACTTTTAGACTTCGCTGATGGTGAAAATGTTGGGTTTACCAGAGATTTATCTTTGCTCTAGAATTACACCAGCTAAAATGCCATTTGGTTAGTTTTGAATAAATCGAATTAGAAAGTTTGCAATAAAATATCAGAATAACCAATCGAAAGCTATATATAAATTTGATTGATGGAAAAAACTCTTTTTTAACAATTCAAACAGTCAAAGTTCTGCTAGTATCAAAAATTATAGAATATAAAATTCATTGCGCAGGTTCGCCATTTTATGGCTACGTCGTAGCTCACCTTTGTTTACATTTTGCTTACTTGCTTTTACTTTGTATCCGTTAAGTAAAAACGTACTATAGCCAAAAACATCGCAGCATAGGGTCTGGTATGACGTACGTACGCAGCAGATTTGAGTTTTAACCAAGCAAATGCGCAATCTATTTTCTACCATCATATAAGTTCTTTTCATCATATGAGTTTATATATATTCGTTCTCATTCGTCTTAAGTGCATTCGATGCGATTGGCTCACCAGGGACACATACACAAATAGTTGTGTCGTGTAGTATGGCCTCTAGCTATACTGCAAGCATTCATTCATTCTCTACATTAAGCCTCGTCATATATAGCAGGATGATTAGAATGTAAGGATGTGACTACAAACGAATCTCATCTAGGTCAGAGTGGCTTTCTGTTTTACGTTAGATAACTGCTGGTTCTTCCTTTACTATTGGCATACAAGTTTTAACTTCCAATCACAACGTATTGTAAATACAAGAGACCAAAGTCTGCAATGTAAAAGTATAAATTAAACTTTTGCAATTTCCGAACAAATTTTCATTAGTTACAGAATTTTGTTACTTCTTTCTGTCATTTTCAGCACTATTCAATACCCTCTCTTAAAGTTGTATGTACCTAGTTATGTACGTTTGAAAATGTATAGTTTATAGTCTCATAAATTATACACAGATATAATTCATTTATTTTTTAAAGAACTTCAACTTCATCCCTGGATATTCATTAAATTAGAAGTTGAGAATTCATTAGATGCATTCAAACATTCTTTGGTGAAACATATAGTAAAGCTCATAAACTACGTATTTCTTTCTTTTTACTTACAGATTCCGCTACGCTTCAGGCAATTGTTTGAAAGGTGAGCTAAGTTTTTACGATCATCTTTTGGTAATAAAAGATTTTTATGATTTTTGTGAAGAAAATAAAATTAACCAAAAAATAAACTCAAAACTTGAAAGACAGCCAGGCAGCCAGGCAGCCAGGCCAGGTCAGGCAGGTTTTATTACCTTCATTTCCCTTCAATTCGTTATAGTATCTTCACAAAAATCACAATTCATTTACTGCAATAAATTTTGCACATAAAATATTTTCATACTTGAAGTACAAAAACATGAAACTCCTTTTAAGAGAAGAAAAATAAGAAGTAAACAAAAAAAAAAAAAAAAAATACTCCACTCTCATAGTATGATTGTTTTGAAAAATGTATCTGTTAATTGTCATACTATTTGCCACATTTACACTCTACATATTCTCTAAACATTCTATAGAAATACGCAAACACACGTACACACACAGACAAAACACTTTATCGAATGACCAAAAAACGAACGTATAAGCCGGGTAAGTAGAGCTGGGAGTGAGCTGGGACGACATAATGGGCGACGTTGTTGACAGATGCATTGAGTGGAGACATGTGCTGGTTACTGCATGTGCACTACCATAATTCGGTATGCCTGTCAACTCAATCCTGTCAATGCTGTCATTCATATCCTTTTTATCACTACTCCATAGCTTCTAGTCTTGTTGTTTTTTTTTCTTTCCTAATTGGGTTCATAACTTCAAGTTATTCACCTATTCAGCTCGTACTTATATGTATATTTGTGTGGAAGTGTGTGTGTGTGTGTGTGTGTGTGTGTCTATGCGCTGTCATCATATTCATCAACATTATCATCAATGGTGTCACATGAACGTCATCATCATGATCACCATCATCAGTATCGTAAACACACAACACATTCTCGTCTCATCAACATCATCAATATTAGACAACACATCAGTAACAATAGCAGCAGAAGCTGTAGCAACAATGGCCAACATCAACATTTATGCTTATGCTCAACTTTAATAACCCCTTTTGCACCTCCTGCTTTTACCGACTGGCTCCTGGCTCCTGGCTCCTTTATGACAAGCAGTCGAGTGGAAATTGTGCACCTTTGTTATTATTGTTTTGCAGGTATCTTCCCATACCTACCTCCTCAGACCGCCTATCTAAGAATGTTATTATATCCATTTCTATTAATAGTTATTTGCAGTAATGGCAAAATGAGTATATCGATTCTCTAGAAAGGCTTGTGTGTATTTGGTGTTGCCGTAATGGATCTTAAAAGTGTTGAAGAGTGAAATGTGAGCTTATGATATGCAGTATATATATTTTTTTCTTTTTCTAAAGTGTTAAGTTAGGCTAGGTTAATTCAAGTCTGCATGACCATGGGTCCAGAAATGTGTCTATTATGAGGTGCAGTGCTCTTGAAACTGAAAATTTGGGAGTGCCCTCTTCTAGTCCCACTCCCTTGGAGCAGTTGTATATAATGAAAGGTTCTGCAAGTTCTTGAAATTATTGAAAATTCCTTTAGGACAGACCTCCTAACGATTTAGCAGTTCGCGGAAAGGGTACATCGTTCAACTCTGTTCCCCTTTTTGAACGTAAAATTTTCAAGATATATTAAAAATACCGCAGTTAATTGACACAATGATTTAACAATTTTGATAACGCAATTAACCGAAAATTGCTGTATCTGGTATTTTGGGTGTTTCAAACTCTAAAGAAACTCTAAATTACCAATAAGGAAATTTGAATGGAGTGATGCTGAATCTTTCTTCCGAAACCATTTCTTCCTCGGTAACATTTTAGATTTCAGTTAAAATTGGAGAAGGAACATCGGGAAGAGCATCGAGCTGCATACTATTTGCAGCCAGTCCCTTAAAACATAGAAAGACCTTTGGGAAAAGTTGGGGATTGTTACCGCACATTATTCACGGAATGTATGTATACCACAATCATCAGACCCAGCATTTCCTATGGGTACGTCGTCTGGGTAAGAACAGCAACCAAACACGCATTAGAGACTTACCAGCTTGTAGTGCACCTCAGAAAGGTCTAAATACGATATTTCCTCTTTTACCGCTACGCGTAGAACCTGTTCCGCCAAAGGAGTTCTCAGATTAAGAGAATCTAACTATGGTAAACCTACTATTTGAATTGAACTTATATTGACGTAAATGTGGCCACGGATTACATGACTTCCATTTTGGTTTTTCTACTAGAAATCCAGCTCTATATCCAACCAGAGAAGACTGGGAGTTGGGTTCGCTAACAGGTAATGCTGAGATTGCCATCTTTACCGATGGCCTAAAGACGGAATTTGGAACAGGAGTTGGTCGCTGTGGTGTAGCTGTAAGTACGTTGAACTGCTACGCAGAGTATCTAAGGTTCATTTTTCGGCACAGGCAAAATAAGAAAAAAGTAGAGAAATAAATTTTTCTACACTTCACCACCTTTTAGTAGGCAAAGTCATACCCATAACAGTAAAGTTTGCCTATGAGAAGCTTTTCACATCGCCGTTCGGATTCGGCATAAAACTGAACGGTCCCTTCCATTCATGTACAAAAATATAACAGGCACAACATGATTGGATGCGAAAAGCTCGGCGTAAGCCCTCCATTGGCTGTTGTGCCATTAAAAGAAAGAAAAAGAAGCTGGTTTCTACTCAGAAGACCTGCTGCTATGTCGGTCGTACCGTAATTCTAACAGCTACAGTGTTTTCAGGCAGAAATTGGTGCTATGGCGAAAGCAGCTAGACTTCTATCAGACAGTACGATTCGAGCTTTGATCTTTGATCTTCACTATCATTATTGACAGTAAGGCTGCAATGAAAGCAATAGAATCCAAAATAGTCAAATCAGAGATTGTAAAGAGATGTCGTGCTTCACTGATGGCCATTAAGCATCGCAAGGTCACTCTCTGTTGGGTTCCTGGACATTGAAATATTATAGATATCAAAATAGCAGATTAAATGGCCAAAAGGGGTCTGCGCTGGACATAAACGAGGCGGATATCTCTATACAATATCCGATGTACGAACTACTTATTTAAGAGAAATACGAGTACACAATCGCATGAGAAAGACAAATGTCCTTCTATGGCACAACAAATCTGAGGTATGGCTGCTTACAAGAGCCATAATTGGACATTATTCTATTGCAACAATGCTCCAAGGGTGGCATATACCGACGAGCAGAAGTTGTCACAATGGAGAAGTTTCGGTTCTTCACTTTCCATGTCAATGTCCAAGGTTAAAGACGTATAGACTCCAGTGCTTGTTGTCGCATTTGCTTCACAAGTCTAACAATGATAACTAAAATGGATCTATCGGACCCTCTTAGTTTGCATGAGGGCAATCACAATGGGCAATTAAGCTTCCGAGTGGAAGTGCGGATATAAATATATATATTCGCTCAAGCCTTCCAAACCTAACTTAACTTTTCCGCAAAAAGTTTTGTCAGTCATCTTTTCAATGAGTGCACTTGCCTCATCTGTTAGAAGGAGAGGAAGACAGGTCTTTCTGTATCTGGTCTTTTCTACAAATTAAAACTTCGGTTTTTAAATTACTATTTGTACCTGAATTTTAATGCTTATTTATCGACTACTAGTCTATAAATAAGTATCTCCAATATTGTGATAGTTTCTCTTGAAATTAAAGATTTTTTCATGGAAGAAAAAAAGTGAAACACTCTATTTTCACCATCCATCGTCTCTCATATTCTACAGGCTCTGGGTCCTCTCGTGCTCTTGACCATGTCAGTGTTGATATTTAACACATATAGCGGGTGACTCGATGATCATCTTATTTTTATTCTATGGTACGTAAAAATATTTTAGTGATGAGTCAAATGAGTTCTGGGATAGCCTCAAAGAAACATACTCATTCTCATTGACTCTTAATTCAGTTACCCGTTGCTTAAATCCTCAAAAAATTCAACAGCTTTGAAAAGTATGAAACGATTTAAAAGCTTTACCTTAAATCATACATACATAAATATTATTCAAAAAAAAAAAAAAAAGGGTGACAAAATACGGAAAAAACAAATGATATCAAAAAAATATCTTGTATAAATTGTCAAAAGTTGCCATGAAAATATTTTCATTTCATTAAATAACTTTGAAAATTTGCGAGTACTACAGGGAAATATCACCATGAAATGCTTTTGAATGCGACAACGGATGAATATGTGAAATATTTTATTTCAGAACATAAACAAAAAATGGAATTCAAAAATAAAATTTTTCCCAACAAGATTGTTGCAAACAAACAACACACAAAAACAAAAAACTAATAAAAAAAAATTATCCACATTTCATTAAATATTTCATAAAGTATTTATTTTTTTACATAAACCTACGAGTATATATGTACTTATGTATGTGTGCTGATGAATTGCACATCGCACAAACTCACAACGCAATGTAGATACAGTAGTTACCGCTTAATTGGGCTGAAATTTCTGTATTGGAAAAGACGAAGAAAGAGTTGCTGCTGTCCGTGTATCGGATAAATTAGTTTTCTGGTTAATTCGCCAAAAACTAAGATGTTTTGCCGACCCAATTAAGCGGAAACTACTGTATCCAAGTATGTATAACTCTGTTTTTTGTGTTGTTGTTTGATGTGCAATAGTGTAATATGTATTACATACATACATGTTTACATATGTATGTATGTACTATAGATATCTATTTATTTATACAATAAAGAAAAAATGTGCTTCACCCACGCATTCACGCCTCATACATATTTACATTCATATCTGAATGCAATATTACATATTGCACTTGTCTGTCTGCATGCATGTCTATCTATCTGTATGTTTGTCTGGCTGTCCATTTTGTCGTCTATCTGTTTTGTTTGTCTGTCTGGCTGTCAATCAGCACACACTCATTTTTGATTGACAATTCAACGAACAATGTCGACAAAGACGACGCGCAGTGCAAAAGCAACAACACAAATTTTTGTTTTTTTTACACCCAGCTACTGCAACTCTATATACATAAATACATATCTCTCTGTCTGTCTGTATGTGTTTTTATCTCTATGCCTAACCCCAATGGCGGTCACATGCATGTGTCAAAATGCATTCTGCTACAAATCTTTGCTAGCATTGAAGCGCGTCGTTTTTTATACTGGAACGCATTTTATTTTCTTTCTGTTTTTATTATAGCATGTCCGGGAAAAGATGCGCAGGCTTAAACACAAATTAGGACTGCAGACATGTAAAATTAGTAGACAGCTGCTCGAGCTTGGGAACCGTTTTCACTAGAATTTATGTCGATTTAACAGCGGTTACGAAAAGATATAAGGTTTTAGCTATTCGTTCCTGGATAAAGTTTTATTTTTTTTTTATTTCAAGAGCAAAGATCATAATGATTCAGACATTTACCGGGAAGGAGGGTTGGTTGCAAGAATACTATATATCCCTAATTCCCTGCCTCCATTGGATCTAAGTACTAGAAAGAATTGAGTAATATTTTTAGTCGCATCTGACGAAAATATCAGTTAGTTACTTAGTTACTGTGTTTCATTTTATGCTCATGTGTATACTAAAGAAACGAATCGGAATTGGATTTTGTGCACTTAGTGCGAAATCATACTGTTTCCAAGAAAATGAAGCGCATTATATGCGCAGCAAAGTTTAAGTGCATTGCATATCACAGCAGAGTTTATCTATAAGTAGGAGTATCTATCTGTCTGTCTTTTCTTTCATATGCCTGTACAATTTTGTTGTATAATTTCAAGTTGTATAAGTATAAGTATTTCCAAAGATATAAATTTGTGTTAAATGACCGCATTGCACTTTGCTTTTTCCCATATTGTACTCGTATATCAAATATTTGTTAAACTTGTGATGTATGTGTAAATTTTGAAGCGATACCATATTTTACATCCACACACTCATACAAACAGACATTGAATGCATTCACATAAATAGCATTACAAAAATGTCAGTCTTTTTCAGACAGAATACAGACAGTACGAGTAGTACATATAAAAGGAGGCGATCCATTTAAGGAGAGAGCTATGACAAGGGTATAAAAGAGAGTGTACTCGTACTTATTTCAAAGAGCAAAGTAACAACAACGAAAATAAACCAAAAAGCTCTTTAAAACTGAAATGAAATATTGCTGTGTGGGATAGAGTCTGATACTGAGAAGGTGCAGAATTGAATTCAGCTCCAGCTGAGAAATCATACAGCTGATTATACCATACAACGCAGACAGAAACATACTACATACACTGCAGTGCGACCAACTAGTTCAAAAGCTAGTTAGTTGTTCCTCAATCTCATTTAGACGCAACATACTGGGTTTTTCCACGCTGATGTCCTACGAATGACATCCTCGATATCTTTTGAGCCTAGCTATTGAATTACATATTATGTTTTGTTATTTTTTTGCTGGTGAGGGGTTAAAAATCTCGTACACATCTTGAAAACTGTCGTCACAGAGTTGGTATCCTCCTCTTTCTTTCTAGACTTACTTGTGGACTACTTAGAAATATGTTGTATGTATATATAAGAAGAAAAAAAATTGAACAATAATTCAAAAAAGTAGACAACTACTCAAACTCCATAGAAGTGAAAAATATTGAAAACTGTATGAGAATTACAAGAAAATATGTTCGCTGAATAGTACTAAGTAGTACTAAAGAAGTTATTCTTCTTTCTTTTAGTGGCACAACAGCCCATGCAGGCCCAGGCTCAGCTTTCACCATCCATCCATGTTGTGCGGTTTATATTTGTACATGAGTAGAAGTGAGCTACAGTTTTATGCCGAATCCGAACGGCAAAGTGAAAAGCATTTCATAGCCGGTGCCGTATAGAAAAATTGTTTTTTTGACTTTTTAATTTTCCCTGTGCCGAGATTTGAATCCCGGACACTCTGCGTAGCGCGTAGCAGGCCAACGCACTACGAATTACGTCACAGCGACCCCACAAAAGAAGTTCCTTGTTGTTGCATACACAAGGGGAAAAGTCTAAGTCTCCTGCATCGCTTTTGATCTAGTATCTTAACTAGCTCGTTTTTGGCTAAGCAGCCATATTTTTTGGCACTACTGGGTACCTACATACTTGCGTGCAACATATAAGTATATGACTTTGACAGCGTCTGACTCGCTTTTGTGTTTTTTTATGTTGTTTGCTATAGTAATGAAAAACAGCACCACAACCGCAAAATATATTGACAAAATTGTTGAATGGTTGAGCATCACCACTGCAACCATCACAAGAACAGCATTGAATGCATAAATATGCAAATCTATACCAATTTTTGAAACTTTTTGAGATGCGTGACGGCATTATGCATAATTTTTTGGAATGCTTTAGTATATGTTGGAATTGGCAAATAATTGCTCCATGTTTGAAATTTTTGTATAGAGAATGTGTGTATGTAGTATGGCCAATTTATCTAACCTGCATGTGTTATATTTTCATTGTAGAGTCAGATTTTTTCCAATAAGTATGAGTCTTTCTTCCCTTTCCCCTCTTTATGGATATTCTGTATGTATATGGCAATCAGTTAAAGCTATATTCGAACCCCTGTTCAATAATGAACCAATTAGTGCATTCCCTCTCT
This sequence comes from Palloptera scutellata, assembly GCA_958295655.1. NCBI lineage: Eukaryota > Metazoa > Arthropoda > Insecta > Diptera > Pallopteridae > Palloptera > Palloptera scutellata. The sequence continues at coordinate 50,290,395 of OY282452.1, read as the reverse complement.
CATTCTTACTCCTTCTTCCTCTAGCCTATCAATCTTCCTTCCAGTCAACACAATGCTCTACATTCATTGTATCAATAAAAAAAAAAAATAATAAAAAAAAGGGAGAAATGTAAATAGGTTGTTAAAGATACCATACTTTTAAGGCAGATAATCGCTATCCATTAGGATTACCAGGCTGCAATCAGTGCTCTTCAACCGATCATCACAAAATATTATCTGGTGGAACAGTGCAAAGAAAGGCTTACGGAACTAGACTGACAGCATAAGGTTACCCTGAAAGCGGTGCCAGTACACAGGCACATATATAGAGCGTAACGAAAAGGCAGTCCATCTAACCCGTTATGGCTCTGCTCTATAAGAATCTTTGGCATAACTAGTATTCACACCTCTGAATTTGGTCTAGAAATCTCGACAAAATTCCTCTCCAGAGTCAATAGGGAAATGGAACAGGCTGCCGTCCTCTCTAATATTAGAAAAGAACAGTTCAACTCATCAATAAAAAAAACTAAAGGATTTATCGAAATTTAACACAGTCGTTATCGAGATCTGGCTAATTGGTGGGCAAGCAACCACAATGAGAATCATCCATAACACAGATAGCTGCTGCTAAGTATTTCTATCTACACTCTTACTTCCCCTGTGAATTTCAAGCTCTAGTATAAACTGCGATGAAAACCTTGGACAAATCTTCTTTCAATAACCTAGGAAACTCTGTTAAATATGTTTAAATAAACTCCTAAACTTCTTAAACCAGTCGAGATGGATCTGATTCTTCTACCGTGTCCCACCCATCCAAACGATAACAAGAAAACAACTGAGGAAGAGAATGGCGTGCTAGCGATAATTAGGTTCGTGGCACAAGCCACCACTATTACAACAACATATGTATGAAAGTAGAGAGATAGAGCGAAAAGAATTAATGATATGTCAATTCTTTAGCGCATAGCGGCTACACGTTATAGTTTTTTGTTTTGTTTGCTTCAACTACAATATACAAATTGTGTCTTGCTCCTATCCACAGTAACTATGTATTATTTCTTTCACCATTTATTAGCGTAAACTTGATATATGATTACTTAAAAGGCAATAATTTTCCAAAATATTGATCGTATTTCGAGCAGAGGAAAAAGAATTCCGTACGAAGATGTAATACTCTCCCCTACGCAATCAACATACCCAAAATTTATTCTATTATATTTATCATACCAGTACCCAAGAATTCGTTCCATTATATCATAATCTTTATTGAAATTTAAGCAGTATATAATAAATGTGGATTCCGTAGAAAAAATAAAAGTTTTCGCCCATAATTACAACTATAAAAGCTATAAAAGATAAATTTTATATTTTTTTTATTTTTTACAACTACTCGCCAATAAGAATTATAGCTACAATTGCCTACTAATCGATAAAATTGATAAAGTGCTAAAACTTTTCGAAACACAGACATACACTCACACACAGATAAGTACATGTAAGCACACTAAACTTACGCTACCCTGTAACCAACAGTAGACCACAGTTGTCCTATGTTTCTGGCCAAATAGACTACAAATATTTCTAGCGCATGCATACTAGTAGACAGACTAGTACTATAATGCGAGACATGATCTGATTGATGTATTAATCGTAATTCTTGTTGGCACCACGTTCTCTTTGCTACCAAATGGACCAATGTAACTAGTTTTTGGACTAGTATATAAAGACAGTGCAAACCCAGTACTGGTCATGTCTAATGACAAGCCTGTATAAAAATAACTAGGGTATTCTCATATGTTTAGACTTATAGTGGTCCCTTCTTATAATGCTAGTATAAGACTAGAGTCACTGGGTACAGGGTTACCTTGCACTGGAAAATATGTGTTATTATCGCTCCCTTTTTTATAGCAAAGTGTATTTGTGGACATTTTTTTATATTTTTTATTATCCGCAATAAATGACAATTTTATGCCTTGATGATTATGATTTTTTATTTTTTTTTTTTGTTATTGTTTGTTCCGCTTTTGTCGTTGTACCAAAAGTGACCCAAAGTAATGAAACGAATTGTCTACTTACCAACTGGGGAAGTATCAGAAAGTGTTCGCGCTGGTGACGCTGGGTTCAGCTTCAGTTTGTGGTGGTTATAAAAGAAAAATGATAAAAGAAAATAAAAGAAAAAGGGACACAAGTAACAAACAAACAAGTAATAATTTTCCAATTTAACTATTAGTTTTTATAGGAGCAAATACTTAGTTTTGTTAGTTCGTTTTTTTATTTCATTTATTTTTTTTTATATGGTAGTTACAAGTAGAAGCTACATTTAATGTACATACTTCGTTGAAAGTTTTAGTGAACAGTTGATTCTCTTCGCTAGATTTCTTCATTTTTTGATGTAAAATTACATATTTACTTTGATTGCTTTCTTTTATGTTGTCGTTTAACTATAAAAATTCTAAAATAATCTATTATGGGCAAATTTTGAAATAGTTTATAAAATTGATGAATTTTTAAAGAAGGGAAGGCAAAAATTTTTGAATGTTCGTATTTAGTTAGAATGAAGAAAATATGGGAAAATTTTTGCTTTCTGTATGTGAAGTAGGTGCAAGAAAGTCTTAATTATACACAGGAAGACATTTTTCAAGGTCTCAATGGAATTCAAGAGGGTTTCAGAAGTGTTCTACAGGATATAATAAGATTTGACTGACAAAGGCTGATATTTCCAGTCTGATTTTTTGCACATTCTCATAACAATAATATTGTGTCTATATGGTATGAACCATAAAAGATTAGCGTTCCATGAATAACTTGAACTTGTCACTCAGAATTTTCTGGATGTAGAAATTTCTGTATGACTTCTCGAACATTTTGTCTGGAAATATCTACGAGTCTCAATGAAACATTCGAGAAAAGAGAAAAGATATTCAGAAATCGGTTGTTCGGTCTTAAAGGAACTCAGTTCAAAAGCAGTCATGATTTTTCAAATTTATTATTTAGGCCTTAAAAAACTTCGGCTTCCAATGAAACACTCTGGGGACATTTGATGTTGATAAGACCTGAAAAGCAAAAAAAAAATAGTTCATGTTTATTTTTTAAATATAAAATTTTGATGACAGGAATTTCAAAATATTTCATTCATATTACGTAAATAAGTATTTTATTAGTTATTCAAAAGAATGATCAAGTCTTTTAAGCCTTGAATAGCTCAATGGGAATATGGTTTCTTGAATTCTTTTTTTTTTCATTCTTTTAGTGGCATAACAGTCCATGGAGGGCCTAGGCAGAAAAAATAACTATTTTCGTATACACTCAGATTGTGCATTTTATATTTGTACATGAATGGATGGAGCCTACAGTTTTATGCCGAATCTGAACGGCCAAGTGAGAAGCTTTTCATAGCTTTTTACTCTTGTAAGTTTGTCATTGCCTGTCAGGAGTGAAGCCGTGTAAAAAAAAGCATTTAAAATTATTTTTTTATTTTACCTGTTCCGAACTCTGAAGCCGGGACACTGTGCGTAGCAGGCCAACGAACTAATACGAATGCTAATACACCACAGTGTAGTAGTATTCCCACAAGAATATCTGAAATATTCTATATACCATTCAAGTAGTTGTTCTGGGATGACAAGTGAGAGCTAACGCTGATTTCTAGAGTGATGACAGCTGATTAGCAAATTAGAATTTTTAAACTGATTATTCAAAGAATTCCGAAAATGTGTGGGATATTTGAAAGTAACTAACGTAACCATGAAAATTTTAGGCCAGTGACGCCCTGAATGGCATAGTAAGAGACTGATTCCTCGAAGATTTTATTGTACATAAATGCATGTCCAACTAGGATATTTAAGAGAACAATTCAAAAATAATTAATATTTAAAAATTCATTTTTCAAGTATGAGTTATCATCATAGTTGGGTAAATTTAATCAAATCACAATTAAATTGTATACTAATTAGAATCATGTTAAAGTAATTGATTACTTTTCCAATTATATAGAGTAATTAAAATTGTTGCATTACATGGAATTGTAATTTGTAATGGAAATTTTCAATTCCATTGTAATGTAATTTAAATTTTTTTCAATTCCATTACAAGTAATTACAGTTTTAATTCCTTCTTCTTAAATTCCTTTCAGGTATCATAAAAAGATTTTAAGGAAAGGGCATTGCAATTTCAATTCATCTGACATACAGTCAGAGAGACAGACATGAAAGTTTCAATGGATTTTTGAAAATAAAAATCACAATATCAATTACTTTATGGATTTAAAATTTAATCAATTCCTTGAACATGTTTCAAGTTACAATTTCTTGTAATTTGTAATTAAGCGCAATTTACTTCCTACAGTGATGATTCTAATCCAGCTATGCTTATAATGGAATTGATATTCACCATACTATATACATCAAAATCACCTAAGTCCAATTGTGGTAAATTTCCAAGCTTTTAATACAATAAGTACACCTTGACGAGATGAAAGGAAAGCAGGAACCTGAATTTTGCAAAACTATTTATTAACTACTACTTATATCTAACTATGAAAATTTTTTGCTGGACTTAGGCGGTTTTGATATACAGTGTCGGACAATAAAAAAGAACACCTTGCACTATAAAACTTCCATAAATTTTTTTTTATCAGACTGCTTATGGCAAACAATTTTTATAGAGAAGAAAATGGTATGGTATATACTTTATAAATTTCTAGGTGGCAACACTACATTTAAATATTTTTTGGGGATTCCCAAACAAAACAGTTGAAGCAAAGCATTCGAAGGCGGACAATCGAATAAGAACAGCAGACGAAAAAATTTATATTTTAAAAGGAAAACTCTAATTTGTTTATAATTTGTACTGGTAAGCATTTAAATGGTAGCATTGAGGGTAATTCAACAAATTAAATGTAAACTATTCCGTAATATCACAGCAAAATGGGTTGAGCACAGCACTGCAGCAAGGAGGAGCGTGATTTGGTGAAAAAACTGCGAAATGAGGGACAAAGCATCCGCCAAATAGCTAAAACTATTAGCAGATCCTCGACATTTGTCTACCAATCTTAATTACCCCACAAATTTCATTGCAAGAGAGGTAGGCCCCGCAAAACTAAAACTGCAGATGACAATCGCATAAATATATAAGCGGCTCGCGATCCATTTAAGGCAGCTGCCGCAATTAGAGAGGAGACAGTGGTTAAAATTTGTGCTCAATCAGTAAGGAGACGTTTGGTGGAAAAAAAAGCACTTTTCGTGCTGTTCTCCCATACATGACATTTTTCCCATAAGTGACACAAAGACATCGGAGGTGTCCTATAGAGTTCGCTGAAGCGCTCTTTGAGTGGGATGGATGCAAAAAAATGGCCTAACGTATTATGGACAGACGAAAGCAAGGTGAATCTTGTTGGAAGTGATGGCAAACATTGGGTAAGATGCCCGAAAAATGCATAATTGAGTCCAAAATATACTCGGAAGACGTTTAAGCACGGAGGTGGAAGCATCATGGTATGGGGATGCTTCTCTTGGTATGGTGTGGGCCCTCTGTATTGGATAAAAGAAACGATGGACAGATTTCTTCACGTAAATATGATGCTGCCTTATGCTGAATGGGAAATGCCCCTCAAATGGCAAATGCAACAGGATAACGACCCAAAGCACACCTCAATCCTTGCGCGAGATTGGTTATCCCATAATGGAATTTCCCTTATGACTTGTGGAATATTGTCAAAGAAAAGATTGGCAGTACCAGAGCTAAAAACAAAGACGAATTGTGGCAAAGCATTCAAAGAGCTTGGTATTCCATACCCCAGGCTACTTGCGCGTCTCTGGTGGAATCAATGCCTAGAAGATGTAAGGTGATTTTATTAATAAAGGCTATTCCACAAAATATTAGCATTAGTGAACAACTTGAGTCAATATTTTATAATTTTTTTTGTTAATTGAAGTGTTTTTTTTTTGTCCTTTTGAAATGTGATTTTATGTATAACGTTTAAATTTCTCTTTTTACGCTGAATTGATTTTGTTTTTATTTAAGAAAAAATTAAACTTATGGAATAAATGAATAAAAGTAAAGTTGTCATAAGCGGAGGAGAGGAATATTTTTTAAGGTTTTTGGCTTCAGAACAAGGTGTTCTTATTTATTGTCCGACACTGTATATCGACTCAAAGGTGAGAGTCAGGATTTAACCAACGATATTGCCATGGAAAATTCAGCCAATAAAACATGCATCACAATTTGATGGTATGTATGACTCAAGGATATTTTTGAATGTGATAAGTATGCGCCGGTAAAATTACGATTAACTACACTTTAATCTATACTTCTCATTTCGGGAGGTTATGCTGATAAAGATTACGACTTTGGCTAAAGTAAAAACTCTGCATAACCCCCCTGGGGCACTCAAGTACACCATGTGCAAAATGACGATCTTATTTTTACTACATACCATAAGGTCATATTTATGCACGCGCAGAGTTAGTAATTTTTTGTTTTCTTAAGGACAAAAGAAGAAAAGACGTAAAAGTGAAACATTTTGATAGCCTCTTAAGGCGAAGGCTTTTATTGTGAGTGAAGAAGTTCTTTATTATCTATGTACTGGTAAATATGTATATAAGCTTGTATATACTATGTACATACGTACGTTTGTATGTAGATTTTAATGTGTGGCTTTTAATGGCTGTCAGATTAGTTTTTAAAGCGTTGAACGTTTACTATTTCTGGTAATAAAATACCAGATTATGATAAAACATTGAATTAGAAATTCGAAAGCCATAAAAAATGGTAGAGGGTGTGGCAGTGCTGTGGGTGCATTGGGTTGAAATGATACAAGAGAACGAAATTTGTGTATGGGCTGTGGTGGTGACAAGTAGAAGAGTATATTTGTCGTGGAAAATAATTGGAAAATTTTAAAACAAATGGTAAACTTCTAAGATGATTATTTTTAATGCTGGATTTTTGATTTATTTTTTTTATTTTTGAATTTATTATATATACTTGTTGTAAAAATTCTATTAAAAACTCTAATTATTTCTTTCACTATTTTGTCCATTTAAATCGTATGGCCATTCGTGGTCTTTGACTATTCGAAATTTGATTTATTCAGACAAACCATTCATGATTGCAGATTATTTTATTAGTAACTACTATGGTACAACTAACGCAATTATACATAGTAATTGCCAATCAATATAATCAATAATGAAAACTTGAAACTCTTTTTATGTGCCATTCAACTTCAATTGCCATTTAACTGCACGCAATTCAATTATCGAAGGCATTGAAAACAACGCAACGCACTTAAATTCACACAAACATAAATAGAAATAAGTTGAATTGAAGAATGACTAAAAAATTTACACCCTAGAAATACAAAATTCATACGAAAAAATCATATAAATTATGTTATCGTAATCGCGCCTAAATAACTGTCATAAAAACGTGATTTATTTGAAAACAAACGGAGAAATCTGAGAAAAAAAGTAAAACGAAAATAATCGAAATACAGAAAACGATTATTCAGCAAATAAAAATGCTATTGGATATAGACAGATAGACAGGCAGACATATAGTCAGAGAGACAGACATAATGAAAAATGTACATAAATCTTATTTAGGTAAAGGTATGCAGAAGACAAACACAAATTCACTATGAATTGCTAAATAAAAATTGGCTATATTGCCGAAAATCATGTGTGTGCCATGGGCGTAGCTAGAAAGTGGTTTGAAATTCTCGGATTCATTTGATCTACGAATGAATTTATAGAAATAAGTATTTATTATGTACAGGGTAAGGCTATTGAAGTGTTACCAATTTCACGCCGGTATATCTGGCAACGCGATATTGCCAACTATGTCTAATTCATACCAATGACAGATGTTTATATTATTTATAAGCTACCACAAGCATTTGCGTCTTAGTTTTATAGAACAAAAGTTATTCGAAATGGAATTCAAAAACGTAATAGTGTGATTGCATTATATTTGAGTTCCACTCACAACCTGCTATTGTTCGTAAGCTCAGGCATCTCAAAGTGAATCAAATGTTTGTGTATCGCACCATAAATCGTTATAATATTACAGGCAGCATTGCCAAACGCTATGGTGGTGGACGAAAAAAACAGAAACATTACGTGCAATGGTTCGGAAAGTGAAGGCTCGACTTGAACGAAATCCACGTCGTAGTGGTAATCAAATGGCCAAAGAACTGAAAATATCCCAGCGAAGCATCCGACACATATTCCAAAATGAGCTCAAGGTAAGGCCTTACAAGTTCTCAAATAGGCACATGATCTTACACCAAAAAAAAAAAAAAGTTAGATCGAAAGAGCAAAGGAATTGTTACGCTTGCACGAACGTGGCGAATTTCCAGACATTGCGCTCTCTGATGAGAAAAATTTCCCTACTGAGCAGTTCATAAACTCTCAAAATGATCTTGTTTACTTAACTCAACGTACTTACGAAAATTTGAGCCTACGAACGGCCATCCGAAGTAATTTTCCATTTCAAGTAATGGCATGGTAATGGCTGTGATCGTCGATGGACGCTGTCCAATCGTTTTCATTGCGCCTGGTGTCAAAGTCAATGCGAAAATGTTTTGAAAGCTGCTTTAAAGCCGTGGACATTTCGGTCGTACACCATTGATGTTCCAACAAGACTCCGCACCGTCTCACAAAACTCATGTGAACCAAGAATGGTTGAAAAACCATGTTGCACACTTCAATTCGTCCACGCAATCGCTTTCGAATTCACCAGATGCAAGTCCGACTAAAAAATATGCCAGTATGAATGTGCTGAAGAAAGCCATTGTACGGGAATGGGCCAAAATACAGTAAGATCATATTCGTGCAGCATGCAACTCATTTTTTAACTAATTTTTTAACCGTTTGAAGGCCATAGTCAAGGCAAAGGTGGCCACATGGAGCTAGAGTGATTGGATTCTAAATTTCTTATTTTTACCACACATTTTTCTAATTTAAATCAATAAAATATAGTTTCACACCAAAAAAATATGGCCGTTTTTGAATAGGTAACAGTTCAATCGCCTAACCCTGTATATAAAATAATAATATTACATGCATTTTTATTAACGCTAATGTTTTCATTTCTTTTACCGCCACCCTTCACCAATGATAAATAATGATAAATCTACGCCCATGATTTGTGTTTGAGTGCGAGAATACCATGAATATCACAAGAGTTGTGGAAAAAATTGTTTTTATCAGAGAAATATGTGCGCTATTTGCTATTAAAAATTGCAATATTTTCAGTATAAAATTCTTATCATCATTTTTAAAAATATTTTAATAAATATTTTTTTTTTTGATTATTTGAAATTTGAACATTCTATTTACATTCAACGAAATTCATTTGATGAAGCAGGTTTTTTTTTGTTTTTGTAAATATTTTTCAACTCTACTTTAAGCTCTTTATTTTTATGAAATCTATTTATTTTGTTTTTTAGCAAACAAATTGTAAGGGAGGTTCGGGTTAATTGGAACTTGAGAATGATTGCACTGGAAAAAAATTGTTTAGTAAAAGTTTGCAGCTTTTGAATCAAATCACAAATAATGGAATTAGGATTTCACTTAAGTAAAAGATTTCATTCCTTCATTCAAATCACTAATATTGGGAACCAAGCTAAATTTGATTTTATTTTAAGATTGGGGATTCGAGAAAATACTCTCCATCTATTTTTGCACAAATTACATATTTAGATTGAAGTAAGCGTAAAACGTAATAAAAAAGATTTCATGCTTCCAATCAAATAACAAAGATTTGGTATTAGCTGTATACTAATCTGGAAAAATTAGTTCTATTCAAAGAAAATAAACTTTCTTAAGAAAAAAAATAAATTTTTCAATCAATTCTTGAAAACCTTAAACAATCCATTTTTAATCAAATTAAAATTAAAAACGTTCATTGAAATTACCCTATATAAAAATGTAATCCAAGTAAGGACAAGAGACTGGAAGCCCTTGGCTACCTTACAATGAAAGTTCCCAACAAAAACAAATAATTTGTACTGTGAGTCTTTAATTAAATTATAAAGTGTGATTCTGAAAAACGTATGCAAATAAACAAAGCTTTTGTTATTGAAGTTGAGTGTTTAATGAAATGTTGATTTCGTGATTTTCCCAAAAAAAAGTAGGTAGAAAATGATATTCCTTTTTTCGAAATTTTGCCCATTTAGAATTTTCTCCATTAGAAATTTTATCTCTTCGGTATTTTATCTATTCAATATTGTGCGCATTTAGGAATTTCTAATCAAAATTTCGTTCATTCATGATTTTATGCAATAGGGGTCAGGCACATCGAGATTTTGTTGAGTAATCAATGAAATGTTGATTTCGTGATTTTCCCAAAAAAAAAGTAGGTAGAAAAAAAATGATATTCCTTGTTTCGAAATTTTGCCCATTCAGTATATTCAATTTAAGAATTTCTAATCAAAATTTCGTTCATTCCAGATTTTATGCAATAAGGGTCTGGCACATTAAGATTTTGTCCATTCCGGTTATTTTTCCATTCAGGACTTTATTCTGTCAAGATTTAATTCGCTCAAGATTTTGTTTATTTAAGATTTGCATTTATCCACTAAGAATTTTGAATATTCAAAATTTTGTCCATTCAAGATATTCACTATGAACATTTTCCCATACGAAATTTAGTTTATTTGGAGTTTATTTAAAGAGTTCTTCAATCAATCATTTTCCACTCAAGTTCTTGCGAGTTATTTGTTTCGTTCTCCGAAGTTTTGCCCAATCGAAATTTTGTTCAATTTTAGGGTCTGGCATATTCGAAATTTTGTCCATTCCGGGGCGTTTTTTTTTCATTTAAGATTTTATTCAGTCGAGATTTTGTTCGCTTAAGTTTGTTTTCTATTTAAGATTTGGATTGATCCACTAAGGATTTACAACATTCAAGACCAAGATCATTTGGTCATTCAAAATTTTGACCATTCAGTATTTTGTCCATTCAAGATTTTCTCCTTTAAATATTTTAAATTTTAGAGACTTTGCCCATTCGATATGTTTCCAACTCGTAATTTTATTCATTTGCATTCGAGAGTTTTTTAATCAATCACTTTCCGATCAAGATATTGTTCTGGAATTTATTTATTTGTATTCTCATAAAGAATATATACCTAGCTACAATCTTTCAGGAGTGATACTCACTTAATTATTATAATTATTTTATTACTTCTTCTTCTTATTCTTTTAATGGCACAACAGCCCTAGGCCGATCTTTTGACATCATGTTGTGTGTGTTATATATTTACATGTATTGAAGTGACCTACAGTTTTATGCCGAATCCAAACGGCAAAGTGAAAAGCTTTTCATAGACAATTTTTACTCTTGTAGGTTTGTCATTGCCTGCCAAGAGGTGGTGTTGAGTAGAAAAAATTGTTTATTCTACTTTTTGATTTTATCTGTTCCGAAATTTGAGCCCCGGACACTCTGCATAGCAAACCAACGCACAACCAACTACGCCACAGCGACCACTTCACTCTCATACCTACCTATTACTATGTATTATACATAATTATGTATTCAAATTGAATATTTTCTCACACTCATTATGAATTTCACACTCATTTAGTGTCACTCAACATGACGCCTTTAATTGAAGCAATTAATTATAAAAACACAATTTTATGCATGCTTCAATAGATTACCACCTCCATTCCCCGCTCTTCATTCAAAATCAAAAAAGACTTGCCAGACTTGCCACATCTATCTGAAAAGCAAATGAAACTGTATGTGGGCATGTACTTATTTATAAGCAAAAGAGTGAGACCGACAAAGGGAAAAGAGTATGAGCGAGAACGATGGATGGGATGAATGCGCTATCGGTGAGGATTGAACGCGTTGAATTTTTAATTAATGAAAATTTTTACTTTGATAACGAACGATCCAAGAAAAACGTTGTTTGGTAGATACTACATATATTGATGACGATGCCGGCACAACGATGACGATGACTATCATCAAAGAATATAATCGATTAAATTGCAATAAAGCATGAAAAAGCAACAACAGCTGCTGCTGTTGCTGCTGAACTGAAAAACAGAAAATATAAAGGATGTGTGAAAAGGATAAAAAGGAGATATATTGATGTGTGTGTGTGTATTTATTTTTATATAGAGCTATCGATAGAGTAAATTTAAAAATACATTCATTCGAAAGTTGAAAGATAATAAAAATAAATAACCATCAAGAATATTGATAAGCACAAAAATTATGCAAATAAACCAACCATAATATCTGCTAGTTCAAATACGAAAATTTTTAAAGAAAATATAAAAATAAATAACGTGTGACCATTGAGGGAATGAACTTATTGGTAAGTATTTGCTCAGTCGTGTGGCCAACAGTTTAAAGTAAGTAGTGAAAAAATTCAACGCCTTCAATCCGCATCTATCATACATTCTGTCAAAAAAGTCATTTAAAAAGTCCGCTTGAAGGTATTGAAAAAATTCCTTTTGTCACTAAGTTGGCACCACTGCTTACAGTGCTTGATTTTGTCAGTTCATCTCAAGTGTGGATTACGATTTTTACAATGAATAAAAATATCGAACAAAGAATTTATTAATTCAAATTTTGTATTACAAAATCGAAGCACTGAAAATTTTACAGAAGGCTTATAGTGCATAGACTTTGTGAAAAACACGTGCTTATAAGCGGTATATTGCATTCAAAAGCGTTTGAGATGTGGTGGGAGATTTGGCTCGCTCTGGGCGGCTATCAACGTCTTCAACTGAAGTTAACATCAATCCAATAAAGGAGAAATAAAAGAGAAGTCGCGGCGAGAACTAAAGTTGATTTCGGAAAATACGATTGTAAATTGGTTTGATGATCGGATTGTTCGTTGGCATAAAAGTATTATTTCTGAAGGGGCGATGCAATAAATTTGAATTAATAATAAATATTCTGTGTTTTATTGACCACTTCCCGATACGTTTTCAAATGTATGTATTATTAAAAATCTGGTATATTTGTATCTGGAAAAAAAATATCCAAAATTAACTAGCGTGAACCCAGAAAGAGGAAGTTTTAAAGCCTTTATCCATATTTCGCGAAAAGCTCGGCCCAGGCCCTCCATGGGTTGTTGTGCATTTAAAGTAAGTAAGTATCCATAAAGAGATTTTCATGGACTATTCGTCATTTTATTCATTTGGTATTTGATCCATGCCAGACTTTATCTATTTGCAATTTTATTGACTTCCATTTAGTTGATTCGTGATTTTCTCGAGTCGGTTTAAACTTTGTTTATTTGAGATTGTGTTCATTTAGAATTTGTCCATGCAGGATTTAGAATATTTGAGATTTATTCCTTTCAAGATTTTTTTTGTCGCCGTCATGTAGTTGGTATGCGCTGGCCTGCTACGCAGTGAGTCCGAGGTTCAAATCTCGGCATAGGCAAAAGCTAAAATTAAAAAAAAAAATGTCTACACGGCACCACCTCTTGGCAGTGATTGTCAAACCTACAAGTGTAAAAATTGCTTAAGAAATGCTTTTCAATACGGGTTTGGCATAAAACTGTAGGTTTCTTCTATTCATATACAAAAATGTAACACGCACGACATGAGTGGATGCGAAAGCTCATCCTAGGCCCTCCATGGACAGTTGTGCCATTAAAAGAAACAGAAAGAAGAAAATTATTTCCGTTCAAAATTAAGTTAATTCAAAATTGTATCCCGTGAAGAAGTTTTTCGAAGATTCCCGGTTTAAATTATCTAATAGAGGATTTTCTCCATCTTACATTTATTTCATTCAGATTTTTTTCCTTTAAAGAACTTGCATTTAGGATTTTAGTTTTACCAGTTTCCTCTTCCGAATTTGCGTATTCAACATATTATCGATTCATCATCTTGTCCATTCAAGTTTCTGTCTATTCCAGATTTAGTCCATTCAAGTTTTTGTACATCGAAAACTTGACCATTCAGTATTATGTTGAGTTGAGATTTTGTTCATCATAATTTTGTCCATTCGAGATACAGTAATATTTTGTCCATCGAATGTATTGTTGAAAGTTGAAACGAAGGAAGGAAAAAACCATTATTGCACCCCATTTAAATCAATACAAGGTCCCGAAAAATAGGAAGATTTATTAAATACATATAATATATGGGTGATTTTAACTGTTTGTACCACTTGTACCTACGTATATCGTATGTGATATAGTGTTTCAATTTAAAATAATGATTACATGCAGCAAATTCTAAAACGCAGATTCTTCTGCTAATGAAATTAACGCAATATAAAGAATAGAAAATTGGGAGAAAAGAATGTTTAACGTGTTTTGAAACCCCGACATTCACTGCAATAACCAAAATCTACTTATTATCTATTTCTCTTCACCTAAAGGAGTTCCTTAATACCCCAAATATTTCATTTACTTGCTATAGAATACAGCAAAACAAAATAGAAATATACAAATAAAAAAAAATTAGAAAAAGGGAAAATGGTCAAAAAATAAAATCAAAATATGATAGGAGTGAGATATAAAGTAGAGTGGGATGATGATGACAGTGACTACCGACCAACAAGAAGTTGAAATGAAAGGCGAAAGGATAAAACATATCATATTATAAAACGGCTACGTCCTCCGCCATGTCACTGTCATCATCAACAGCAACAGCAGCAAATATCTCAAAATTTTCGACAATTTATTTGTGTACAGAGACCCAGCGGCAGATTAGGGCGCATCCGAAGGCTTTCAGATGCGCATCTTTGGATGTTTATTAAAGTATTCTTTTTTTTAGTATTGTTTTCTCTAGATTTATAATAGTATGCCCGGATTTTGCTTTCATATTTTTAGTAAGTTTTATGCGATACTTTTTCGCACACATTTGCTTTTAAAATAAACGATACTGAATCGGGTTTCATTCACACAGTCAAACTCAAACTTTCTTCCAATGATGTTGTGCTTTAGTTGCGCAGCAAAGTGAAGACGTATTGAATTTGAACTTAGAGGAGCACAATGCACATTGAGCGTGGATGTGCAGTCAATTGTATAGTATACATATTTCTTCTTCTTTTTTTATTGTGTGCTTTATTCTGTTACTTTCTCCTCTTGCTCTGAATTTCCTGCTCGTACTTTGGCAATGAATATTTCCCCTTTAGTTGTAAAGTTTATAAGCAACGCAAAAGTGTAGCTCTTTCATCATAAATGTCAGTACATACCACTATATACATGGTACTATAAAAACAAAAACAACAACATAATAACACCACCAACAACAACTATTATGAAAAATATCTATTTTTTAGTTGATAAAGAGCAGCAATATGAATGACAGTAAAATAAATGCAGGCGGCAACATCAGCAATAGAACCAGCAAGCAGCAGCAGCAAGCAGAATCCAAACAACATAGCAAAAATTTTAAATGATCATCCGAAAAATCGAATAAAATCTTTGCTGTTGTTGTGTATGTGATGTTTTTATATACATACATACGTACAAAATATAGTTACACCCAATTTTTCTATATGTACATTTAGTACATTTTTAGAGAGTTCCCTGCAGTGCAACCAACTAGCTCAAAAGCTAGTTAATTATCTAGCTCAAACTAATAAAAAACACAACTAGTACATTTCTCGGTCTCATTTACACGCAACATACTGATATTTTTCCATGCTGATGTCCAACGAAAAGACAAGTGTAAAAATTGCTTAAGAAATGCTTTTCAATTCGGATTTGGCATTAAACTGTAGGTTCCTTCTATTCATATACAAAAATGTAGCATGTACAAGTACATTTCACGGTCTCATTTACACGCAACATACTGATATTTTTCCATGCTGATGTCCAACGAAAACACAATTGTCCTATCCTCAACTAGTATGTTTTAACATAATATCAAACTAGTAGTGGAATTAAATATTTTACAAATTTTAGGTATTTAGAACCAGCAAGCAGCAGAATCCAAAAAAAAAACAATTCAACATACCATACATTCAAAAAAGCAGACAACTTCTGGGCTTCTTCTTCTATCTTTGTCATAGATCCCTTATCTGAAAAATCTATATAGGTGAAGCGTATTGAAAAGTATGTACATATTATATAGTAAGACAATATTTTCATTGAATAGTAAGTATTACTGAAATAAGTTTTTTATTGCTGCATAAACAAGAAGAAAGGAGACTAACTCACTTTTGCACTGCAGGGTTACTCGTGAGTGCAGCTGTATGTGTGTTTTGGTATGCATGTATTTGTGCAGCATTGAAATGTGATATTGATGAGCAGCAATGTTCAAACAAAAAATGATAATAAAAGATTTGAGATTTTTTGTTATTCTGTTGAAAAATTATATACCTATATAATTGGGAAAATTTTATTAACTTTTTGAAATCTGAAAATCTTTCTCCGATGAATGTTTAAAGATTAATTGTGTCGCATTTTTGAAGCAAAATGTAACCTGAACCTAGTTTGTATTGACAGGGTGCCAGGCGATTTCAACTATATTGTTGATGTTGGTTTGTTGATGGCTGTCCAGGGATAAACTAAAGTCAGAGAGGTCCGTTGTGATCCCACTAGGATGGGCCGCCAACACCGGTACCAAACTTCGAGGTACGTGGAAGTTTTTTTTATCACTTGACTGTTTTCCTAATGCCTTCCAAAAGTTATACTTGTATATGTCTTTCAATTCATATTCACTTCATATAGGTAGTAAGTTTTGGAATAAGGTTATGAGTATTAACCATCAGACCAAGACGGGAATCGAACCCGTGTCCTCCCTGGTTTAAAGTCCAATGCGCTACCTCCAAGACTATCGAGGTCACTCAACTACGTATCTTGTACAATAGAATGAATAAATTGTAATCAGCAATAATCTGGAATGAGCCAAATCCTGAATAAATAAGATCTCTCTTGAACAAAATGCCGAATGGACAAAATCACCAATGAGTAAAATCCAAATGGATAAAATTGTGAATGAAAATAAATCCTTTGAATGAAAAACTCCTGGAGATGCACAATCTCGAATGGATACAAAGCTCACAAAATGTTGCAGCGAAAAAAATCTCGAGAAACAAATTTTTAACTGAAAAGTTCTACATTTTGAATAAGCACAACTTTACATGAATAGAATGCTTAATGGGACAGGAGACAAGAAGTTAAATGAATTAAATCTCGAATTGGCACAATGCTGAAGAGACACAATTTGCACAGGACAAAAAATCCGAAGACAAAATCGTGATGGAAAAATGTTTGCGCAAAAATACTCAGTATCGAATGGATAAAATCCTGAATGGACAAAATCTTACATGTAAAAATCTTTATTGGACAAAATCTCAAATGTAAAAAATTTAACCGAAAAACTCCCGAACTCCTAAAGCCGCATGGGCAAAATCCCAAATAAACATATGAAAATCATGATTGAACAAAATGTTAAATGGTAATTGGAAAAATTTTGAATCAAAACCATGCTGGAGAGAAAGTGAAGTTTTTTTTGAAAGACTTCTTTATGTGAACAATCTCAAAAGAACAAGATTGGTAGTCGGCAAAATCTCGAATGTACAAAATCCTGAATGGGTAAATACCTAAAATGAAGAAAATATGAATTGTATGTATATGCAAAAAGGAAAATTAGAAGATTTCAAACGGAAATAAAAAGAAACAGTTGAAAACTTAGATTGATCACGCAACACAGAAATTGCATCTTGCATAGCCGTCGCGCGACCCAGTATTTGCCGCCATATCTGTCGCGCGACTCAGAATTGCAGCCTTATTAGTCGCGCAGCTTAGGAGTTCGAGAAAATTTCGCGCGATTTGTTTAGTTTTCTGTTTTTGTCGCTTTTACTTACACATACCATAAATTTTCATTAAGAACAAGTTAAATTTTTTTTGATATTTAGTGGTACATGCTTATGTATTACTTACTTTACTTTTACTTTTAATGGCACAACAGCCCATGGAGGTCCTAGGCCGAGCTTTTCGCTTTTCGCATCCACTCATGTTGTGCGTGTTATATTTGTACATGAATGCCAGTTACAGTTTAATGCCGAATCCGAACGGCGAAGTGAAAAGCTTTTCATAGGCAATTTTTACTCTTGTAGGTTTGCCATTGCCTGCCAAAAAGTGGTGCCGTGCAGAAAAATTATTTTTTCTATTTTTTGATTTTGACTGTGCCTAGATTCGAACCCCGGACACTCTGCGTAGCAGTCCAACGTATTACCACTATGCCACAGCCACCACTTATGTATTTACCTTTTATAAAATTTACAATATTTTTGTAAAATATAAGTTTAACTAACTATAGCATAAAATAACAACAAGGATTATGTCTGCCATTCACGTTTTCTACTAGATTACTAGAAAATTTCATAACTTTTATGGTTTTAATAAATTTTATGATTTTCTATACAAATAAAAATGTCTTCACTGTATTTACTTATTTATGCAACGAGATTTTAAGTCATAAATTTTTGTACACACAGCATGCAACTGTGTTTCTTTTAGCTTTTAGTCACAAAACCACAAAATCAATAAATTTTTATAGCACACGAATTGATTGTGAATTGAGGATTGTATGCATACCACGACTACAGGACAAAGAAGAAGAAGAACAAAAGCAAAAATAAAATAAATAAATAAAAATTGAAAGCAAAACTTCCAAGTCTCTGGTAATAAAATTTTATTTTTACTTAACCCTCTAATTCTCAAATTTTTGATTGATCTGAAAAGATTTTTATAGATCAATATTGGAGTAAAAACCAAAACTTAAAAAATAATGCACGTGGTTTTATGAAGTCGGAAAGTCGGGATCCCTTACAGCAGTTGTTATTTTTTTATTATTTGTCGGGATCCCTTACAGCAGTTGTTG
This sequence comes from Palloptera scutellata, assembly GCA_958295655.1. Classification (NCBI taxonomy): domain Eukaryota; kingdom Metazoa; phylum Arthropoda; class Insecta; order Diptera; family Pallopteridae; genus Palloptera; species Palloptera scutellata. The sequence continues at coordinate 50,271,604 of OY282452.1, read as the reverse complement.
TTATATGAGCCCTTTTAACATATTTTTTCCACTTTATTTAATATAAAGTTCATATTTTGAGCTATTCGTAGAATTTTTTTTTTAATTTTTATTACGGTAAGTATTTTATTTGTTTTTTTTTCTATTTTCTCAAATGGAAACAAAAATTTTTTTTTCTTCCTGTTTTATTTTACTTGGGAACATAGGGCTTCAACAAAACATTGCCATCTTATTCTATTGTTAGCTATTCTTTTGACAACGTTCCACGATTCTTCAGCTGCTCTCAGTTCACCTTCAATGGTCAGCTTCCAGGTGTTGCGCAGGCATCCTTGCCGTCTGTGACCTTGAGGGTTCCAGTCTAACGTAGTTCTGCTGATACTTTCGGACGGCTTTCGCAGTGTGTGACCTATCCACCGCCATTTAAGAAATCTTATTTGTTTAGCAATGTGGTCCTGCTCCGCCAATTGCCAGAGTTATTCGTTCCTGATGGTATTCGGGCAGAACACCCTGCATATTTGTTTACAAATACCTGTAGTTACTGAGTGATGGAGTTCGAAATTAAACAGGTTTCGCTACCGTATAACAGTACAGATTTTACGCATGCGTTAAAGATCTTCAGTTTGGTTCTTCTTGAGATCTGTGAGCTTTTCCATATGCGCTGTAATCGTCCAAACGCCGATCTAGCTTTACGCAGCCGATTCTACTTCGGCTCCACCATTCGTTGAGACTACTATGCCGAGTTAACAAAAGCTGTCTACGAATTGTACTGCTCCGATGTACCCTCCGATGATGATACTATTGTTGCTGGTGTTGTTGACTCTCATTGCTTTGGTTTTCTAGATGTTTATCTCTAAGCCAACCTTTTGAGCCTCAGCAACTAAGTAGCTGGTCGATTTTGTACTGCACGTCAGACAATTTGTGTGACACAAGGTAGATATCATCGGCGTAATCTAGGTCGTGGAGCTTCCGAGAAAGTGCCCATTTAATGCCTTTACTTTTCGACACTACTTCGAACATGACTTCGTCGAGTACAGCGGCGAAGAGGAGAGGCGAAAGTGGACAGCCTTGCTTAACTCCTGATGCTGATGTGAAAGGAGTGCTGATGTTACCGTTGTGAAGTACAGCGAAGTACAGCGACTTCAGAATCGCGGTAGAGTGCCTTCAAGGGCTGGATGATTTTCGTGGGAACCCTTCTTTTCCGAGACAGCAACGGGGATCTGTTAACGAGTGATGAAGAGCAGCTGACGCGGTGGAGAGAACATTTCGAACAAATTCAAATTAAATAATTAATTTTAAATATTTTCGAAAATGTTGCCGCCCATAAATCATATCAGAGCTCATAGCCGGAGCATTTTTATGAAAGTTTGAGAAGTTCACAATACGTTCTGGTGGTTATTGCACCCGTTTCGGTGAAGGCTGCCTAGTGACACGCTTGCGAACTAGAGGGTTAAATTACTTTTTTCTCTTCTTTTTATTTTTATATTTATTAACCTTCCTTAAACAATGAATTTTAAATGCATTGGATGAAACTGAAATTAGTTTAAGATCTCGTTGTATTTGCTTTTGTTTCGTTGGCACATTTCAGTTTATTTGAAATTCATGTAGAATTTTTAAATTTTTTTTGTTTTTAAGCACATCTTATAAAGCACATTAATAAAACAAGCCAGAATTAGCAATCTAACTACACTATTGTAAATATAAATACTTAAAATGAATTAAATGTTTATGTTTTCCCCTTTCCCACAGCTTCAACTATTTATTGGTTGTTTAAAATTTAATTAATTTGAGAAGAAGAGTTGACTTTGTGCATCGTTATACTTACCCTGCAGCAAAATATAATACGTTGCCCCTGTGTTGCGCATCTTATGCGCTTCTTTCTACAGCAGATTGGAAGCAGTTAGAGTTCGCCATGCATGAGTTTACGAAATTATGTAAAATTCTGTCTAATTTCGTGCACGAAAAAGCAGATGAAAAATAACGAATTGAAGTTTACTGAGGCAATGTGTACTAATAGTAGAGGGTTTTATTTTCCTGGACATATCCTATGGTGGGAAATGATAGAACTAGTATGCACTTCAATGTAGTAGAAAATATGAACTTCAAAGTTTTCACATATTGTGCATTAGAGTTCTTGACAAATAATGTGCATCTTTTAGCTATGGGATATCAATTTACACAGGTTTGTATGTACTCATATGTATATTGCTTTATGTATTGTCGAAAGTTGATGAACGTTCCTTGAACACTTCATTGCTAAACAACCAGCATTGCAATATTTTGTGCTATTAAGTTAGTATTTTTGTAATTGCTGTTGTTGTTGCATAGTATCGTTGAGATTATGAATTGTTTCATTTAAATTTCCATTACGATTTCATATTGTACGTTGACATGTGCACACACAATATAACGTTCAATTATATTGTATATATTCGAAAAGATAATCTAACTAGTACATATACATAAGTATTCAGCCACTCATATGCAGATATTTGTGATATATTACATACACGATTATACCTACATACCTGCTTAAGTTTAATACAATATTATTTTGAAAACATTATGCACTGTCATGCATAAACTGTGTGAAGACTTCCTCTATTTTCTAGTAAAATCGAAAGAAATTCTGTTACCATTTCAGAAAAAAACTTTGAAAGCAATTTTTTAGTTGCAGAACAAACAAAATTCTGTTTCACGTCAAGAGTTATGAGCGAAACTTTCACTTTTAAAGGTCTTCTTATCGTTCTTCAGCTCGTAAAGCATCGAAAAGCTAAGTAAATATACCATAAAATCAAGTGGACATAGAAAACAACCAAATAATCTTCTGTACCTAAAGTTTCCATCGGAAGTTTTTGCTTTAGAAACACTTTACGACGTAATTTTCCGGAAGGAAAATATCCACGGTTTTGAATGCAACACTTCAGTTTTAGTGTAAACAAAATACATTTTTTTTTTTGCAGGTAAAGTTCCACTGAATTTTTGTTTTCTAATGGTTTTTTTCCCCAGCACATGAAGTTCTGCGAAGATAGAAGCCAAAGGTGTAGAACGAAACGAAAAAAATAATATAATATATATGTTCTAAGAAACATTTAAATTTTCTGCAATACAAATTTTATTACGCGACTTTAGCTCTGAGCGGAACTTCTTTCTTCAGAAATTTTCTAACACATAAAGTGCTGAAAAGAAAAATCCAAGGTAGCGGCACGGAATAACGATTCAATTAGTTTCAAAGGTGACATTTTAGTGTCAGAACATTCAAGATATCGTTTCAGGACTTAAGTTTCCACGGAAAATGTTTGAATAGTAAAGTTCTTAAAAGATAAGACTAACAGCATGAAAAATACTTAATAGTTTGGAAAGCAAATTTACATTTTTAGAACAGTCTCGTTTCGCGGCTAAAGTTTTTAGCGGGACTTCTTTTCTCACGGAACTTTTTTTTTATCGTTTTTTGGTACTTAAAGTAATGTGGAAAAAATAATCAGGGGTGCGAAACGAAAACAAACTATCATTCCGTGGCGAAAGTTATGAGCGAAACATTTTGATTTATTTTTTTTTTCTTTAAAAACTTGTAATCGTTCCTTGACACATAAAGTTCCGTAAGGAAAACAGTCAGCTTTAGGGCAAGCAAAATATAGTTTCGCTGGGTAAATTTCTGATCAAATAAAATACTGAATAGCGAAAATTCCGAAAAAAAACACAATTTTGCGAATTAAAAGTATCGTTTAGATACAGTTATCACCGCTTAATTGCACCGATGGAAATGCTAATTATTTATGCTTCAATTAACCGTGAAATGCAATTAAGCGAGTAATTTGAGTACAATTTGAACTGAAAACGTAATATTTCTAGCGCAATTCTGGCGAAACGCAATTAAGCGTGTGCAATTTATTATGCAATTTACTGTATATTTTCAGTATTTCTTTTTTAATTCAAGTCCGATCTGAACGTTTTCGTTTTTTTTTATAAAATGTTTGTATCCAAAAACTTAAAGATTTCATTCCACTGTGCAGAATTCCACAATTCCACTGTACTAGAAACATTTACTAGTACATAATTTTGTAATTTGGAATTATTTTCAGGCAACGATGGAATAGCAACAGCAATTTACTGACAACAACTAAAAACTACAATTCAAGAGTACAACACGATACAGTTAATGTGTAAAGATAGCAACAACAACAGCAAAAATACAATTGAAAACAAATTAAATTAAATCAAAAAGCATATACGAGTACTCGTATGTGTAACATTTAATTTCCATTTATCTATCTCTGCCTGCCTGTCTTTCTGTCTGTCTGTATGTGTACATGTACATACAGACAGACAGAAAAACATATACATTATATCAATATGTTTATCAGTTCAAGTTTCTGCATCATTAGCAGCACAGCTACAACAGCTAGCAACATATTGCAGGTGAATCCGCTTAAGCATTGATATTTTATTTTATTTTATTTTATTTCATTTATTTATTTATTTTTATTTATTTTTGGTTGGTTAATTATCTTCCATATCCTGGAAGTGGAAATTAATAATGAATTTCATTTATTTATCGTTTACGTTGCTAGCTACAACATACAACAAAAATAAATAACAAAAGCAACAACCCCACAACGCAAGAATTAAATACTTACTTATGCGTTTAAGTATTTAGAAAATGTGAAATGAAATGTAGAAAATGTGTTTGTTTGAAAATTATTGGCAATTTAGAAAATAAACATTAGAAATGATTATTGTTGTCGTTGTCTGTGGTTGCTGCTGCCTGCTGTTTCTATTATCTCTGCCAGGCAATATTGACGATAATGATAATGATGATGGTGATGATGATGATGTTGCTTCTGCTTCGTATTGTTGGTTAATGATTATATTGTTGCCATATAGAGAAATTGTTGCAGCGGCTTTGGGTTTTTGTCTTTTGCTTTTACATACTGCATATGTGCGTAGATATTGTAGTTACTTTGAATATGTATATTTGTTCTTGGCATATCATACATCGAAAGAGCTCCTCCTATTTTCCATCCGTCCCTCTATTTGCATATTTAAGTAAGAAAATCGCTGTCATTGTCAATTTGATTGACAACAAATTTATGTGTCTGTATGTGTTTCTGTATGTGTATGTGTGTGTGTCTGCTGTGTGTGTTAGATTGATGATATACACTCATTCATTTATTCAACTTCACATATGAAAATTGATGTGATGTTAACCCAAAAAATTTGTACATTTGCTATATGGAATAAAATGAATATTGATTTTCGTTTCTTAGGAAAATAATCAAAGAATCGTTTTGGTTAATAGATTTTCTTAAATAAATATACATACATTATTTATACAGAGAATGGAGTTGCATTGAATGTTTAATCTGCATATTTAAATACTATATGATTTAAATATGCAATGACTCACGAAAATTAATCATATCTGAGAGAATCATTGAGTATGCCAATTTGTACAAATTATTCGTATCTAGGGAAAGGTTATAGTTCTTATTAAAGAATACTACTTACTTATAATTGCCTAGTACTTATATACTGAACGAAGTATGAGTATAGCTTCAGAGGCAAGCCGATTAAGTGCAAATACTTTATTCTCATTTGAAATACCTTACTACCTTACTAGGATTTGATATCCGAGAGAAGTTTTTGATTTATTGTCAAGTATTGTTTTAACTTTAATATTAATGACGTATGATCTTATTTTCTGAAGGTCCCATTACATATTTTTGAAAACCTAAAGACGATTGAATTAAACTTAAAGACGTTTGTTTATATTAAACTTAATTTTCGTTTTTTTTATTTATTTTCAGATTAAAGATTAACTGAATGTTACTACAAATAATTAATGGTAAGTCCAGTTACAGTTAAATATTTTGAAATTTGTTTCTAATAATGTAGGTTACCTTGAAGTTAACTCGGGCCTATGGCTTTTAGAAGCCGTCAGTGGCTTTCAGAGGCAACCAAAAATCAAACGCTGGTTCTAGTTTAAGATTTCCCCAGTCAGTGAGTCAGTAATTGCATAGCAGTCTGATTAATTAAGTGGTTGCCAGAAGTCAGTGGCTCCTAGTAGCCATAAAAAATAATGAGTGCCAGTCTGAGTATGAAATAATCAGAGGTTGGCTCGATTCAAAGGCTTTTAGTGACTGCTATTGGCTCCCAAAAGCAATCGAAAGCAACGAAATGCAGTCTCACGTGATTAAAGGCTTTCAGAGACAGTAAGCTATTGTCTGGGTTCACATTTCAAAGATTACACACGCTATCTGCGGCGCTCAGAGGCAAGTAATAACAATTAATTGATGTTTGTAGTAGTCTGAAGTAGTCAGATGTAAGCTCAAGCCCAAGACCTTCCGATACAGTCAACTAAACTCATAGGCAAGTATATAAAGGCAATAAATGGCTGTATAAGGTCGTCAGAGATTTGGTAAAGTTCAAGATTTCCAGAGGCCATCGGCGGCTTTCAGAGCATTGAATGGCATTCCAATGTAGTCAAAGTTTAGCTTAAACTCAACGCTTTCACAGGTAGTCAGCAACCAGAAGCAATGACCGACTGAGATAATCGGAGTCTGCCACGAGTGAAAAAGTCTTTCAGAGACAGGTAGCGGCTCTCAGAGGCAATAAGAAGCATTTAAAAAAAATTTTTTTTTTTACACATATAACACACAGCGTGTAACCCTATGAATGCAAAACATTGTGTTGAATGGAAGGAAGATTGAAGAAGGAGGGATAATGAGAGGGGGAATGCAATTACACAGGATTACACAGGATGACCATTGACTGTCTGTCTCGACGACAAGAATAGCTTCTGATAGCCAGTAGAAAAAAGTGCCAGTCCATGCCAGGCAGTATCAAATCTTCCTTCTGAAAGTAAGGAAAATTTGATTAAGAAAGTTCTAGGTTGCTCCAATGTTTACAGAACATTAAATCTACCTAAGTATTTATGTGACAGTGCGATTGACAACGATTTTCCACGGTTGCCTGAGCTTAAGAGGCATCCAAAAATACTGAAAGACAACCAGAGTCAGTCTGAGGTAATCAGAAGTTAAGCTACATGAGAAATAAGAGAACTCATGAGGCATTCAATGGCTATCAAAGGCAGACACAATTTATGCCACAACTCTAAGTAATCAGAGACTCACAGAGGCAACAAAAGACAGCGATAGTAAGAAGTAGTCAGTGCCAGTTAACTCATGAGTAACCAGCGAGAATTAGAAAGATAAAGCATGAAGTTAATAGGTTACAAGCAATGAAAAGTTCTCAACTAAACATTTGAACGCTGCAAAGATCAGTTCCGGGCATATCAGAGAATGGTAACCCTTACCACCAAATTGCATTATTATTTCCAATGAAACTGAAATCAGTTTTTGGTTTTGTGAAAACATTGTCATAAAATCTTTGGAAATTTTTGCAATAAAAGGAAAATAAACTCTAAAATGCAGCTTTTATTAACGTAAAATACACCTACACTCTAAAAAAAAATATAAAAATTAAAAGATATTACACAATAAAAAAAAAAACAAGAAAATGAGGGAAATGAAATGAATAAGCTGAAACAAAACAAGAAATTGAAATCGAAAAATCGCATTTTGTGGAAAAGTCGTGCGGGAATCATTTCAATTTATTAGTTTTTGCAGTCTTCACATCACTTTTATTATGCCAACTCAACTCAACTCAACTCAACTCAACTCAACTCAACTCAGCTCTGCTCAATCCTAGCCCCACTAAAAATTGTCATCGGAATAAAATTGAAAAAAAAAATACAACAATAATAGCTTGAACGAAAAGTATCTGCCAGAACATCAAATCAATTGAACACGTTTTGCAGAGAGTATTTCCCAACGATACATACCCAGATATATATACATACATACATATATGCATACAACCAACAGGGAGTAGCAAGCAGCAAAGGAGCAGCAGAAGCAGCAGAAGCAGCAGCATCACTATTAAAAGCAACAGCAACAGTAACTGCAACAGCACCAGCAGCGGCTATGTACAACAAAACGCAAAATGCAACGAGCGCAAATTCAATTTAAATCGAATGCATCAGCAGAAGCAACAACCAACAACAGCAGCCAAGCAGCAGCAGCAGTCAGCAACATCCACCGATTCGTTGCAATGCGGCACTCTTGTCTAAATATTTATTCTCAAGTCGAATTGAATAAATACGAAAATGATTCGACAATTCAGCAAACAACGATGAGGACGACGACGGCGACGACGGCGACAACGACAATCGAAATGAATCACGCATTCTAATCAGATGCATAGATACATTTACTCACACATACACATACACATACATATGCCACTCATTCCCTTGCATACACTTGCATTATCAACGTGAACTCCAGAGTTGCAATTGAGGTAGATACTATGTGTAGTATGTGAGGTGAGCTAGGTGGAAAGCGGTGAAGAGTGCTCGCTCGGCTCGTATTTATCAGAAATGCTAGTTGTAGTTGCATTCAACATGCCCGCTCGTCTTCGTTCATACACCAACAATAATAAATAAACTAAATAAATGCATAAGCGAAATAATTGTTGTTGTTGCCATGTTGTCATTGCTTAGCAACAGCAACAGCATCGCATCACATCACAACACACAAAAGAAAAGAAAAGTATTTCCACTTGAATTGGTCACACGGGACACACACTAAAGCGAAAATTATTTGATGGAAAATAGCTTATGATGTTGCTGGGGGAATTTATATATGTAAGTATGTATATGTTTTAAGTTTGTATGTACTTATGTGGTAGAGTAAGTAGAGTTTGTGATGTAATAAGGTTAAGAAGAAGAAGTCGAAAATTGGCGGAAGTTTGTGAAATCGAAAGTGTACCATATGTAACTTCATGCCACATGAAACATCAATGTATGCTTATCTTAAAGTTTTTGCGTACTACAGGAGTTTCCGGTCCATTTCGCCCATAAATAAAACGAAAATTAAATTAGGAAGATTTCAAAAGTTAGCTTATCTCTGTGGAACATGAGCATGTGAACATGTCCGACTGCTGTGTTGGCGGTATTATTTATTGGAGCGACAAGAGATGAAATGTTGGCGGGATGGTTTGTAGGGCTTGAAAACCGAGATAATCCGGCAAAAGACTACTATTTTCTGGACCATCTCCAGGGCAAACAATATATCTTTGAGGAACACTTTGTTGCAAGACTAGTAGAACTTACATAGTAAGAACAAATGGGAAAGATTACCATCATCATCATAACTATCATCATTGTAATAATAATAATCATCATCATCAAAATATTTAGGTTGTATGATCTCATCAGGTGGAAAATGTGCCACTTTTCGGTCTGAGAAATCGCGAATGTTACGAGATTGACTCGAAACTTGGTAAATCTCGTCCATGTTTAGTTGTGGTGATGCGAGTTGATTTCTTTCCACGGAGGAAAGATTTTCAGGCAAATTTTCAACTAAATCTTCGGTACTTTTCTTTCGTTGAGAAGCTGGGAATTCGGCCACCTCAATGACTGCCTGGTGCTGTATAATCTGAGGACCTTCTCCGGGACTCAATGAGATGAGTGTTGATGCAATTATTGGCTCTAATGAACTTATTTGCCATTCATACTGTCTCTCCGCATTAGTCTTTGTGAGTTGCTTTTCAATGAAATTCGAATTTTGTTATGCCTCGGTGTTTTCACAATAGCAGAATCTGAATTTTGTTGAGCTTCCATTTTTACATTTAGCTTACATTCTCGCTTTCTCTCAGCCGAAGTTTATGCTGGAGATTTTATCATAACACAAACGCCATTGGTTTGTGGCTCGTGTTTTTTTTTCTTCAGTCTATACTCGCTCATTCTTTCAGATCAAGAAATTTCTAATGATGTTTGTTTGAAATGTAAAATTTTTGTTTGAAATGCCACATTTTACTAGAAATTGATGGGCAGCGCTCTCTATCTATAAGGTTTGAATCATATGCGAATCAGCGGCCTCTATCAATCAAGTTCGACGTTTACGCGAACCAGCACCCTCTATCAGTCAAGTTTGATTCATAACCATGAATACATGTTGATGCATATGTATGTGGTGCCCACGATAACTATTAGCGGGTCCAAGGGGCGCAGAGGTGCGGTGTTGTTGTCAAAATCCCGCGATTTCCGATGAATATCTCACAAAAGTTTTGATGGTGAAACAAAAAAAATGTTAAAAAGTTAAAAGTTAAGAAAAATGCAATCCCCCCTCTAGCCTTCCGGTCCATCAATGGATAGCAATATCGATAGAGTGTTTCTTTTTTCTTTTTATTCTGCAAAATATGTAAACATATTTATTAATTTAGATATTTTCCTTATTTGACTCTGTGGAAGAGTCCATTTTATTGCTCTGTGTTCTCTGGTTAATTTACCCAATATCTTTGCGTTTACTACTGTATCTTTGATTTTAGTGAAGAAAAAAAGAAAATTTGTTTAGTTAATTGCGACAGAAGCAGTGTATTTTTTCCAGGCTCAATTAAACGGGGTTTATGAAGTAAAATTGAATCAGTTACGAACTAGGAAATAATAACTTTACTAAAATTAACGCATAAGAAAATAATAAGCAAAACTTAAATTTTTAAATAAATTGCAATGAAAACGAAAATAAAATCTAATTGCCTGCCCGCCCATTAAATTAAACTTGCGTTTACGTCATTTTTAAAGTACCTGCATGTAAATAGAATGAAAGAATTGAAAAAAATTTAAATAACAATATCACATTTGATCTCGAAAATTTGCAGGCGGCACGAAATGGCGCGGCACGTTCCTCTTACTTGCTCACTTACTTGCTTACTTAGCTGCTGACAGCTACACCTCCGAAACAACAAACAATTGCTGTCAAACCGACCCGAGTCACAGCAGCAACAGAAAGAGTAAACGGCTGACGATTAAACGATTTTAATTAAATGCAATTTAAAGTTGTCTAATTTTGTCATAATCAAACTTAAGCAAGCAATAACAACAAGAATAGAAAAAGCAACTAAGCAACAAGCACCAGCAGTGAAATAACAACGACAATAATAACATACAATTGCCAGCAACAGAATTATAAAAATTAAAAAAAAAATTAAAAAAATTGAGGTCTTATTGAATTTTGTGTGCAGCAGCAGCAGCAGCATCAGCAGCAACTGCAACACATGCAACCAACGACAACGAACAATAACGTTGACGATGACGACGCGTCCCGATATTCCATTGTCTTGCTAAATTGCATTCAGAATATGCAGCACCTACTTGCATTGCTCACACTTTTCCTTTCGCCCCTTCACTCTCCGCCGTTGTATATTTTCGTTTGCATTGTGCTTTATAAGAGGGTTTGCTTAGTAGCAACAACAAATGCCTGCCGCGCTTATTTAATACTCTATTGCTGTGGCTGACTGTTGCTGAGTGCATTTAATTGCATTCGCGTTTGGCTTTGTTCAATTTAAAATTATTATTTTTTTTTCCATTTCGTGCTCTCCCTTTTAAATATGCCCCTCCTTAGCCGCTCCCCCTTTAACTGCGGCTCTCTGTTCCTCAACCGGCCAGTGTACCGTACTCTCAATCTCCCGTTCTCACTCCCTCCCAACCTGCCTTGCATTAACAATTATATTGTGTTGGCGACTAAACGGCTGAAAGTGTCGGCAACAGCCGTTAGCAATGATTTCATTTCGTATTTGGCTGCCGTTGTTGTTGTTTTTGTTGTTGTTGTTGTTGTTTTTGGTGTGGCAGTTACTGTTGCTGTTGACATCCATCGCACATTTGCTCGAATAACTACACACATACATACAATCGTCGTCGCGCTACTTATAATCGAGAACGAGAAATGTTTCACGTTTTCTGTTGTTGCAACGGGCAAGGTAGTAAATGTGTGGGTAAGTATGTTCGGTGTATGCCTCCCTTCTCTTCCTCGATCCAGAACGGTTGAGCGTATGTGTGAATACCCGCTTGAGACATACAAAACACACACTCATTCTTACAGCTGGTTTTATGGTGGTCTGTTGCGTGTATAGATTTGAAAATGAGCGTGAATTTGTGGCATAATTGCACAAACATTTTCAAAGTTTGATTTGCAAAATTATTTGGAGGAATTTTCATTGCTCAGTTGTCATTTTCCTTGGGGTTGTTGGTGGCATTGACTAATGATTAAATACCTCTCTGATTAGGACTTACATTTTCAATTGAAATTTCCATCAATTCGCAGAAAATGTGATCTTCTTTTTGTAAAGAATCCTCTAGGGTTTCGAAATACTTTCGCATAAATTATACTAAGTTTGGAAACTACTATGAAGACCTAAGTCAGTCTTTCTCTTTCTAACTACTATGAAGACCTAAGTCAGTCTTTCTTGAGACAAAAAATGTCATATTCTAATTAAAAATTTTATATTGGCCATAGTTTCCATACTGTGATAAAAGCAGAGAGTTTGATCCGCCTTCAAGAGGATGGATAGAGAATAGATACTCCTTAACATTTCCGAAAATTATTGCATCTATGCAAATTCTAGGGTTGGTTTTTGTGTAGGCAATTGGGTCCCTTTTTTGAGCCTGCAAGATTTAATTGCATTGCCTTGCCACATCTGATACTAACAACACCGGATCTTCCACATTTAATATATCTTTCATCATCCTTTTAGTAAAAGTGGGGGTGGCCGTATACAAAAGAAGCCTAAAAGTTTTCAAGATCAAATAATAACTGTTCGTACTACAACTGTTCAAAATCAAATTAATTTATTGGTATGTAAAATTTTACACTTTCTGGGAGCTGCTTCGACTTTTACCTGTAGTTATACTTTCAATAGCCAAATAGGTTGCTACCAAATACGACGTTTTTCTTTGCGACTAAGAACCAATAATCCCACTTTTATTAAAATTACTTGAAGTTTTCATTTACTGGAAAATGCAGAGCGGAAACTAGAATCACAATATATGTACATAAAACATGTAGGCAAAAATATCAAGGCACAATAATAAAATATAATTCCATTTTTTTTAAATTAATTTAACTTTTCTGTATAAATTGGTTTTTGTTGTTTTTGTGTTTGACAAATACAATTTTCATATTTATGTGTAGATGTACTTTATTTTTCATAATTGAGACAAAAAATTTAAAAAAAATTTCAACGGTCACGCCGCTGTGCTCATTTGAAAAGTAACCACTTTTCCTCATTATTGGTTCAATTTGTGATGCCGAGAATAATAAAAACTTCTTAAAAATTTGAAATGATACTAGAAAATCCAGAAGTTAAGAACGGCAAGATGGTAAAGTTATTTTCGTTGCTATTAAGGCCATTAATTTAGAAGCAACAATTGTATGTCGGAGATATTTACAAGAAAATGAGGATGGTATCACGAAACTCTCCTTTCCTCCCCCCGCCCTTCCCCCCCCCCCCCCCCTGTGACGTGTTTTCCCAAAGATCGTTTGGAAAACAAGCTTATAAAGGCTGTTTTTTTTTTTTTAGAAGTGTGGTTTTTAATCTATCAATACTTTTTTCGGAGTTGGTCTTTTTAACAGCTGTCATTTGATTTATGCTCAGTTTGGTTTGCCTTTTCATAATAAATAGACTTACGCCTGAACAATATTTGCAAATTATTGAAATTTATTATCAAAAATCATGCCCTGTGAAAATGTGTTTCGCAAGCTACGCCCATTTAGCGACGAAGCTTATTTTTGGCTCAATGGATACGTAAATAAGCAGAATTGCCGTATTTGGAGTGAAGACCAGCCAGAGGCAATTCAGCAACTACCAATACATCCCGAAAAATAAATGCACTTTTTGGTGAGGTTTATGGGTAGGCGGCATCATTGGATCGTACTTCTTCAAAGGCGATGAAGGCTGCAACGTTACGGCCAATGGAGAAAGGTACCGTTTGATGATAACAGATTTTTTTAGCCGAAAATGCTAGAATTGGACTCGGCCGACATGTGGTTCCAACAGGACGATGCGACATGCCACACTGCACGCGAAACCATGCATCAATTGAGAGGCGAATTTGGTGAGCAGTTAATCTCACGTTTTGGTGTAGTCAATTGGCCACCAAAATCGTGTGATTTGACCCCGTTGGACTATTTTTTGTGGAGCTATGTTAAGTCTCTTGTCTATACTGACCAGGCAAACACGCTTACTGCTTTGGAAGCCAACTTTGAACGCGTTATTTGTGAGATTCCGGCCGAAATGTATGAAAAATGTGCCAAAATTGTACCTTCAGAATGAACCACTTCAAGCGTAGCCGCGGGCAACATTTAAGTGAAATTATCTTTAAAAAGTAAATGACAGGAATTGATTTATCGATCCAAATCGAAATTTCATTCACTTTTATAAAATTTCTGTGTTTTTTTTCATTTTCAAAAACTAAACTCTTATTTATAAAAATCACCCTTTCTAAGTCTGAAAAAAAACAGTTTTAAAGGAAAACTTTATTCTACATTGAAATCGCTCGTATTTACGTTTACTAACAGCTACACCGAGATATTCTTAGAGAAGCTAAGAATAGGGTCTAGGAACTCAGAACTCAAGAATGAAGAACATGTATAATTTTCTCAGTCCTAATCATTTTCATTGAAATATCTTGGGCTACAACAATTTTAATATAGTTATTAAACTCAGTTTCCTTTTTCTCTTTCTCCTTTAGGTTCCATTTCTCGCAATTCAACTGAGTATGTATTCACAGCAAATTATGCAAAAACCGCAGATATTTTTTTATTTTTTTTATTGCTTACCTTTACACAGTTACTCAGTCTAATTGAGTAACCGCAAACTCAGGTTAATTAAGTTAGTTCTATGATATGATGACAGACATACACCGCCATTTCAATGTTCTCTCTTCAACAGCGTTTTCTCTTCTTGTAAGCACTAAAATCTAACTGTGAAGATAAATAAAAACAAAAAACATACACAAGAAAATAAACAAACATACATGCATTCATTTATATTTATAACTATGTTATGTTAAACGCAAAGAGAACACATCTGGCATGTGAAGAGAGAGATTATTTTGTTGTATTGTTGCGCATACTGTTTGGCTCTCACTTTTACAATATGCATGTGGGTGGCAGTCTCGGTCATAGTTCCAAGAGAAAGCATCAAGCTTTTGTGGTGCTCGTTTTTCGTTTATGTACATACGAAATTGCTTTTTTTTAATCTTAATTGCGGCTTTGTGTTGGTATTGATATATAAATTTAAGTGCGAATTAGATAGTATAATTATTATGGCTTTAACTCTCTCTCTCTCTCTCTCAGTTTCTATCCCTGTATTCTAATTTGTGCATGCAAATTTCATTTGCATTATTCTATTGGTTTTGTTGTTGCTGGCTGGATGGCTGGATGGCTGGCTAGAAAGCTGGGTGGTTGGCTGGATGGTTGGCTGGGTGGTTGGCTGGATGGCTGGTTTGCTTGGTAATGCCATGGATATTTTGCTTTTAATGATAATTATTGCTTCTTTGATTTGAATCATTCGTGCGTTTATTGCGGTCTTTCCATTTTGGTCACTTGAGTGCTTTTGGTTGCTGCTGTTGTTGTTATTATTGCTCATTTTATGCTTCTAACACAGGCACACACCTGAGATTGCTGCTGCTTTGTAGTGATGATGGGGGTGATGGAGATAGTGGTGCATCATTGTGCTCTATTGCATCATTGTGCTTTGTTAGGGTCAAATGCAAATTATATAAATTTTGTTGTGCATATGTGTAATGCAATGCGGGAGGGACAATGTTTCTCGGGGGATTGCAATAGCAACTGCAATGTGCAAATGAAGTAATGAAGATAATGAATGAGGTGAACTAACATTGTGTATATATATAAGGTGAAATTTCTACCACATCGTAAGAAAAGATAGGTACCTCGACCTACCACATCGTATTGTCTTATGTGGAAATCATGGAATGATTTTGATTGCTGTTGTACACGCAGAAAGCGTAAACTATTTCCCATTGCGCTACTCAAAAAGGGTGATATTTTTACTAATACTAATTTGAATAATAAAGTTGCCCTACCAAAGGGCAAGTTGAAAAAATTTTAGCACTACTGTATTTCGTCAGCGGAAAGAAGACATTTTTATTGTTTTTCCTAGAGTATAATAATAATGAAAAAATAATCGATATTTGAAAGTTTCAGTTTCAAAAATCTGATTTGAGGACCCTATTGTGACCCCTCAAGCGAGTTGCATGTATTGCAAATGTAAGTAGGCTACACCACCTAGAAGGTGACACCACCTAGAATCTTTGGGGGGCTCACTATGGCAACTCGTTTCCCAGCGGCTACGATGTCGAGTACCAGCTTTTTACTGCCTTTATCCATCAAAAATAGTAGCCTGTTGAGTTCTTTGCGCACTGTTGTAGGTTGCGGTCATCTAAGAAACTTACTACCTCAGTCAGGTAATGATTGATGTTGCTGCAAAGCATAGAGCATAGTGCAACAGTCAGCTCGTCAAGTAAGTGTTAATGCACTTAAGTCAATTTGAACTACAATTTGGAAAATAAATACAATAACAAGAAAAGTTTAAGATACTAATTTTATGGATTAGGTACTAAGTACTACAAAAGTCCTGAAAATAAGCAGTAGCAGCAGAAGCTAGAGAATTGGTTTGGAAATTATTTTTTTTTTGTTATAAGATAACTTTTTTAAACATAGGTGCAAGGGGTTCACAGGTCGCCGTAGCGTAGTTTATAGTGGGCTCGACTGCTGCGCAGAATTTCGGGGTTCGAAGCACAGCACATTGAAAAATCAAAAAATAAAAACTATTTTTATGCCGTGTGTCGTTGACATACAAAGGCTAACCTCCAAGATTAAAAATTGTCTACGAAAAGTTTTTCAATTTGCCGTTCGGATTCGGCGATAAACATGAGTGAATGGGAAAAGCTAGGTCTGGGCCCTTCACGGGCTGTTGTGCCATTTAAGAAGAGATAAAGAAGATTTGCAGTTTTTCAAGATTTGGGAATTTACGGGCTTTTAATTTGGTTTGACAGTTTGGTCTTGGAACAGAGTTTAAAATAATCAAAAATTACTAAAAAAAATATTACTAGATCTTTGTAAATTTAGACTTAAATTTAGACGCTTGTGAAGTGCGGAATTATTAAAATATTTTTTGTAATTTTTTCACCACCTGATGGCGCTTTATAAAAAGTAAGAAGGGACATATAGGAATTATAGTGAGGTAGGGGAGATAAGGGCATTTAGTTTACTACGAAACTATTTTATGATATTATCAATTAGACTGCAAATTTTTATCGTGATAAGAGGATTTTTTTTCGATTTTTGATTGATTTTCTAAACTTATCGCATTTTTTTAATTTTTATTTCCAAATTGAGTTAAAATTAAATTTACATAAAATCGAAAATATCTTCTTATCGAGACAAATTATGTAGGAAATCTTTTTATTAATATTTTGCAGATTTTTTTGGGGACCTCTTGCACCCCCTTTCGTCTCTCTACCACAGCTTTCATCATCACCTCTGTTTTTAAAATGCGCCCTATAGTTGAGGGAATTATAACAAAAACTATATTGAAAAAACTTATATTTTCATATCTTTCAAATAAGACGGAATTAAATATAGCTTAATGCTTTCTATATTTATTGCTTATTAAACTTTTCAAACTTAGCCTCCAAGTGAATGAAATTTCCAACCCAAAATTTGGCTTGAACTTTAGTAACCTAAAAAAATATGAATGCAGTTATTCTTCTTTTAATATCTGAAGTTAAACGCCATGTCAAAGACAACAAATCACACAATGTTGTCAGATGAAAATCCACACCAAAAATCTGATCTACGTGTAATACTAATAATAAAATTATAATAATAATAAAAATAATTTAAAAAATTTAGATTAAGGTTATAAGGTTATAAACTTTGTTGTGCCGGTTTTCGAAAGATAAAATAAAAATAAAATAAAATAAAAATAAAATAAAAATAAATAAATGAAATAAATAACCAAAATTTAGGGAAAACGTCGGACCTACCTAAAACTTGTTCAAAATTCGCACCTAAACTAAAACCAAAATTCATATCGAATTTCATACCAAAATTTAGAGAAAACGTCGGACCTACCTAAAACTTGTTCAAAATTCGCACCTAAACTAAAACCAAAATTCATATCGAATTCAGAATACTGTCAAGTCCAAATTCAGACAATTATAAGAAAATCACAATAAAACTCTGGTGAAAAATTAGACGAAATTCGAGTCAAACGATTTACTAAAAACTAGAAATCAGCGAGTTGTTGATAGATTTTTGCATGGAGGACAAGACGACTCCAACGATAATATCAAAATTACATATTTCATTATTGTTAATAAAACTGAATGACAGCGAATACAATGTAATCTATATAATTGAAAATTGTGCCGGGCTCACGAGAATGTTGCATAATTTCATAAGAATAATTTTCAGACTATTAAAGTGTAAACAGAAGAACTTACGTAAATTGTACTCGAATGTGCATATTTTAAAAATGATTGCATGTGTAGTCAGTATGTAATAAACTGCAGCATGTCATTTGTTGTAAGTAAGTAAATTGTATATTGTAAGTAATTGTGTTGAAATATCTACAACACCACCAACAACAACAGTGCTGTTGCTGAGTGAATTAAATTTACAAATTGCATGTTGTTAGTTACATTTCAAAAGTGTACATTAAAAAATAAGAACGAGAAAAGAAAACAAAGAAAATTTCTCTTGAATAATTCAAGAACAGATTTCAAAAATCGACACCAGTTTTCTCTTGTGGTTTGCTGTTGCAATGCAAGCGTATTTCTAATTGCTCTTGCCATTAGCGTTTGTGACCTTTACCTCAATATTCTGTTGTATGAACGAGTATGTACGAGTATATCACTCAAGTATAATATCATACATGCATAATGCTATCATTAAATTGTCATTTTTAACTTGGAATACAAAAGAATATTTTGATCTAAATACTCATATTTGAGTTTCATATCAATGGAACTATCGTACACTACTTAGCCAGCTGCCATCACACTCATTCATTCATTCGCTTTGTCATTGCTCAAATTGTCATTCATTGCACATACTCGTACCACCATTTTTGGTGGAACTTCATCAAGTAAGTAGATGAATGACTCCGATTGTATTTGAGTGCATGCGTGAGTTTCAGCTTAAATGGTGATTTCTCTTAATCAGTCGACATAGACTAATTTGTTTTACTCCAAATTGGTAACAGCTCAACGCAACGCTAAGTATGGTTAATTTGTGTATAGTCCAAATGGTGTCTCTAATACATAAGTTATTGTAAGTTGCTGTTGTTGGTTTCCTTAATGTTGTTGATGTTGCTAAGTTGCCATTGCTATTGGGTGCCAGAAAATTTGTCAAACTCTGCGTTGTTTACAGCATTAAATTGCTGGTAACACATACTTACAGTGTCAGACAATACAATGAGAATACCTTGTTCTGAAACCAAAAACCTTACAAAAAATATTTCTCTAGGCTTATGATAAATTTTATTCATTTATTCCATAAGTTTAATTTTTTCTTAAACAAAAACAAAATCAGTTCAGTGTAAAAAAATTAAAAGAAATTTAAAAGTTATACATAAAATCACATTTCAAAAGGACAAACAATAAGAACACTCCAATTAAAAAAAAAAATATTTATAAAATATTGATTGAAATTTTTCACTAATGCTAATATTTTGTGGAATAGCCTTTGTTAATTAAAATCGCCTTACACTTTCTAGACATTGATTCCACCAGAGACGCGCAAGTAGCCTGGGGTATAGAATACCACGCTCTTTGAATGCTTTGCCACAATTCGTCTTTTGTTTTAGCTCTGGTACTGCCAATCTTTTCTTTGACAATATTCCACAAGTCATAAGGAGAATTCCATTATGGGATAACCAACCTCGCGCAAGTATTGAGGTGTGCTTTGGGTCGTTATCCTGTTGCATTTGCCATTTGAGGAGCATTTCCCATTCAGCATAAGGCAGCATCATATTTACGTAAAGAAATCTGTCCATCGTTTCTTTTATCCAATACAGAGGGCCCACACCATACCAAGAGAAGCATCCCCATACCATGATGCTTCCACCTCCGTGCTTAAACGTCTTCCGAGTATATTTTGGACTCAATTATGCATTTTTCGGGCATCTAACCCAATGTTTGCCATCACTTCCAACAAGATTCACCTTGCTTTCGTCTGTACATAATACGTTAGGCCATTTTTTTGCATCCATCCCACTCAAAGAGCGCTTCAGCGAACTCTATAGGACACCTCCGATGTCTTTGTGTCACTTATGGGAAAAATGTCATGTATGGGAGAACAGCACTTTTCGTGCTGTTCTCCCATACATTTTTTTTTCCACCAAACGTCTCCTTACTGATCGAGTACAAATTTTAACCACTGTCTCCTCTCTAATTGCGGCAGCTGCCTTAAATGGATCGCGAGCCGCTTATATATTTATGCGATTGTCATCTGCAGTTTTAGTTTTGCGGGGCCTACCTCTCTTGCAATGAAATTTGTGAAGTAATAAAGATTGGTAGACAATTGTCTGCTAATAGTTTTAGCTATTTGGCGGATGCTTTGTCCCACATTTCGCAGTTTTTTTGACCAAATCACGCTCCTCCTTGCTGCAGTGCTTTGCTCGACCCATTTTACTGTGACATTACGGAATAGTTTACATTTAATTTGTTGAATTGCCCTCAATGTTACCATTTAAATGCTTACCAGTACAAATTATACACAAATTAAATTTTTTTTTTTTATATATCAATTTTTTCGTCTGCTGTTCTAATTCGATTGTCCGCCTTCGAATGCTTTGCTTCAACTGTTTTGTTTGGGAATCCCCAAAAAATATTTAAATGTAGTGTTGCCACCTAGAAATTTATAAAGTATATACCATACCTATTGTTGTTTGCCATAAGCAGTCCGATAAAAAAAAATTAATGGAAGTTTTATAGTGCAAGGTGTTCTTTTTTATTGTCCGACACTGTATATTTTTGAGTACATAAATTCCTTGAGGAAATGATAAATTGAAACGTCCTTAAATCCCTTGAGAAATTGATGGAATGTATTTTTTTACTTAGGTACACAACTAAATGTGTTTATTGATATTAGAGATGTAAAAAAATACAATTATTTGAGGGTATAAGTCACAAATGAATCATCATCGCTATTAAGTAACTTTTTCCGCAACTCCTTGAGTTTTCATTGCCATTACTGTTAGTTAAAGTTGATTATATCTGGGGAACAAAATTATGCCAAAATAATACCATAAGTACTAGTAGTTATTTGAAATATTATGTGCTGAGTATCTGAGAGAAACTTATTCGTTATGAAAGTCAGAATATCACACCTACTTGCCCATCTTATACTTAATTTCTGAGGTCTTTTCAATAAGTTTTTCTCTTGGAATGACCTTACAGAACAAACGATTGAAAAAACTTATCAATATTTATCGGGAAAAATATATAAAAAATCTGTGGGTTATTAACTCCAAAAGCCATACATTTTACAAATAAACCATAAAGAAGGAAATGGATTTACTTGGAGTATGTACATGGTGACATGAAAATTAATAAGCGTATACAACAGTGTTGGACATTGTAAATTATTATAATTAAAATCAAAAAACAGACCAAAGAAAAAAAAACCTAACGCGTGAGTAAAAATATAATTCAGCCGGTTTCGAAGCAGCCACCCTTGGCACGAATACACAGCTTCAAAAGCTTGGAAATATGTTTGGCTATAGTGCTCAGCTTCTCCCCCATTATTCGCTACCATTCACAAAGCAACGACTGTTTCAGCGACTGCAAATTTTTATGACGTTTAGCACAGGCCATTCTTGAGATAAAATCAGGAAAATGAGCCTTGCACCATACTTTTGTCGTTTGAGTTTTGTGAGGTGGCGCAGAGTCTTGCTGGAACTTCCAATCATTATCGCTAAAGTACTGTCGTCCCCAGGGGAGTACCACAGCCTCCAAAATTTTGTTCCACAAAAATCAAGGATGTCTTACTATTTGCGCAAATCCTATCCCATACTCTGGCGTGTTGCGCATTTTGGCGATGTTGAATGACGAATGATGATCCAGGAGTCTCTTATTAATTGTCACCCTGTATGTATGCGTGTATGCGACATTCTATTCCCATACTTTGTTGCAATGTTTAAGCAACGTAAATTGTACACACACCGATGGCCCATTGAAATTGTCCAATCGAGCACGTTTCAAATCCCCAAAGTTAATTTTCCCCTCCAATTTTATATTTGGTTTTTAAAATTTATAGAGCAAAAGTGCAAAGAAATGAAACTATTGGATTTTAACGTCATTAATGTAAATATATATATATTTTTCCCGAGTAATGTTTGGTAGTTATCTCAATCGTTTGTTTTCCAGGGTCGTTCCAAGTAACAGTTTATCGAAAAACCTCAATATGAGGGAAATAGATGGCAGTAGGGTCGATGGTGTAAGGTTAAAAATGTTCAAACTTTCATAACGAATCACTTTATTCCCGACAATCAGCTTGTAAATAGCATTTAAAACTAGTAAGTATTATTTTACTATAATTTTTATTTTGCCCAGTTATATTCAACTTTAACTACAGGTATTTCGAAAACTTGATCAGCTGCGAAAAAAAACTTATCTATTAGTATTCAGTGATCCCAAGTTAGTCTTAAACATTTCTCAAATCCCGATCTAGATATTACCTGTTGTACAGTTTATACTAAATTGTAGAATTTTTAAATTTGCACATTTAACGTGCGAAAACCGACACAATAGTCAAAAACAAAATACACTGATTTTTAGAAAATACTACAGTAGAATTCGCTTAAGTGCATGGCAGAACAAATGGTATAACTAACCAAGTGACTTCAATTGACTTTAGCTGGCTTAAAATTTACAATTGACTCCAAACGACAACAAGTGACTCTAATTAATTTCAAATGACTTCAAATTCACAATCGACTCCAAATGATTTCCTGGAACTCCAAGTGACTTCAAGCGGCTTCAAAAGACATTGAATGATTTTGATTTCAACAGTAAGTAAACAGTTCTCAAATCCCCATCTGGGCGGGAAAAATGTATTTCTGTTGCACTGTGTAATTGGTGTAATTATTTTTTCCACATCAAATGTGGATTCAACAAAATTTTTGTTTGTATTTTCTAAAACATCTTATGCCAATTTCGGTATATTGTTTACATTTTTTAATGTGTGCTGTCAATTGGATAATTGCGTGTTTAGAGAAAGTAGTATCACACACATGAAAGTATGGTAAAAGTTTTCCTACTAAGAGTGATTCAATAATATAACTAAATAATATAATCTACAATAAAAGAGAAGCAAGGAAAACCTTCCAGAACCAGTTTACAATAATGAAGTTATATCATTTTCAAGTCAGCTTAAATAGTTTGGAATAATTCTAGAAGATAAGTGAACTTGGAGGCATCTTCTGGAAATTATATTCTATAAGGCAAGAGCGATGCATTGGGCCAGTAGAAGCCTAATTGGCAAAAACTTGGGACTCAGCCCAAAACTCAGTCTTTGTTAGGTCAGTTATAACATACGGAACTCCAGTAGTGTATAAGAAGGCTCAGAAAAAACCAACTAAAGAAAAACTCTGTAAAATTCAGAGGCTTGCCTGCATCTCAGTAACAGAAATCATGAGAATCACAACAACAGCATTAGAAGTTGCATTGAAGAAGTTGCCTGCCATCACTACCCCTAGTGATCAAACAAGAGGCATTGAAATGGAATTGGAAAAGAATTGACTAATGAACAAAAACCTTAACATCACAAAAATGATTCGTGCCTACCCCGATATAACTTCCAGCACAAGTTTCAAGTTACATTACCTAAGTAGTAGAGATACTTGGGAAAAGGAATGTCTTCGCTTTGAAGGAGACTACCATCTGTGGTACAGAGGGAGTTGGAACGGGAGTCTATAGAGGTAGGCCGAGAAAGGAAATTATTGTTACTATTGGCCAAGAAAAGTAATTTTTTCAGGCGGAAGTACATGTAATTGAATTATGTCTTAGAGAATATGAAAAAAAGCCTGCTGTCGTGTAAATGAAAAAATCTTTATTCTCTCGGACAGTAAGGCTGCACTACTGCCCTTAAATTCCTTAAAAATAAGTTCAAAACTTATATGGGAATGCACTCAACTACTGATCAAAGTAGCATCACAAAATAGAATCCATATGCATTCCCTCTCTCATTCTTCCTCCAACCTATCAATCTTTCTTCCATTCAACACAATGCTCTGCCTTCATAGGGGTACACCCTGTGTGTTGAATGTATCAATAAAAAAACAAAAAAAAAAAAAAAAGAATCTATATAATTTGGGTGTCTGGACACAGAGGTATTAAGGGCAATGAAATGGGTGACGAGCTAGCCACCAGAAAAGGGACAACCGAACCCTCGTTTGGACCACCGACATTCTGCGGCCCGACATGCAGTTTTGTTAAGCTCAATCTTAACACAGAGAAAGGCCCAGGCTGCCTGGGACGACATCTCTATTGCATACCTAACTACGGTTAAATTGGGCAATGTGACTCCCAGGGATACCTCAGCATTTTAGCCCCTGTTTTAATCTAATCTAAGAGTGATTTAGTTGCGGAATTCCTTTACATTCCAAACGAAGATTCTTCCAGAATTTCCAGATCTCAATATCACCCTCCATCTTATTTCATAAGCACTTTAAACTTGCGTGAAATATTTATATGTCAAATAATTCAGTACGTACCTACTACAAAAAGTTTCTAAGATTATGATGACAAATTTTACACACCAAATGTATACTGTTTTCTATTCCTTGTGTTTTGACTCGTTTGAAAGAAAGGAAATAGAAATTTATTTAGATGTTCGATAAAGATTCTTTTCGCATGATAATGATTCCCTTCAATCAGCAAAAGGTACAATCTCCTGAACAAAACCAAATCAACAATTCATATACCACCCACACCTTATTACTTTTACTTAAACATTCTAGTAAAGTTATAGCAATGTGACTCCCAGGGATACCTTAGGATTTTAGCCCCTGTTTTATTATATATTTTATTTTATAGTGAAAATCTCCTTAAACTTTCAAGTTTTATTTTAGCAATAAATCAAACTTTGAAATCAACTTCAGTAAATCTCCTAGAGAATTAAGCAAAAATATAATTAAAATTTAATTTATATAAATTTCATGTTAATCATGATAAATTTGTAAACATTTCACACTCTTCACTTACTCACTCACTGACTCGTTTACATTTACGAGAAGCAAGTAAAATGCAAAAAAAAAAAATAAACGAAAACATGCAATCATCAGCAGCAGGAGCAGCAGCAAACCAAGCAGACATCATTTGCAACAATGCGAAACATTGCTGGCAACATGCTTCAAAACAAATAGCATCAAGCATCACGTGACATTGCATTACACCCAGCATTACATGCTTAGAGTTTTGTAATGCTTTTTGTTTCTAGACATTTTTTATATAAAACTGTTTTCATTTTAATTTTGTTACAAAACCAAAAGCAAAAAAAAAAACCTACCAAACCAAAAAAAATTACATTTCAATAATATAGGAGTAAGTAAGAATATCTCATTTGTTGTTGTTGCTGCTGTTACTACAAATATTATGCATTCAACGTGCAACATTGTTATTGCTGGTTGCCGTAGCCGTTGCCGTTGCCGTTGCCATTGTTGCTGCTGTTGTATGTAGGCGTTCACTTCACGATATAACCAACAAATAATCAACAATATACCATTGCGGTAGCAACAATGAATAAAAAATTAAAAATTAAAAATCACTGACACATTTCACAGACAGTGAGAGAGAAGAGTGAGCGAGAGAGGTGGAGAAGGGTGAAAGGGAAGAACGAAGGAGAGAGAGGGAGAAGGAGGAAAAGATTGGGAAGAAGCCTCGGGCCAGTGCGAGAAATTTTAACATGCCGTATTCGAAGGCAGTGGAATACATATTTTTTTGCCTGCAACATATTTATTGCTGCTGCTGCTGTTATTGTTGGTGCTGTTACGTTTGCCTGCTGCCGTGTGACATGCACGAGCAGCACCAACAACAACACCACAGCAAGTTGGTTGTACTGAAAAATAAAAAGTGGGGAGTAAAAATACAGAGAAAAATTGCTGAATTTTTGTTGAAACAAAAAATTTTTTTTATTTCTCTTTGGGTTTTTTTTTCTTTGTTTTCGTTGCTGTTGTTTTTATTTTGGCAAAATAAACAATCAAAAATTTAACAGTAGCAGCAAAAGTGGAAGACGACAATGGGAAAAAACTGAAACTGAAAAGGAATTGCATTCATTTTTGTTTTGCAACATTGTTCAACGTTGCCGCTGTCGTCATTGCTGCTGTTGTTGCTGTTGTTGGCTGGTTTCACTGCGCTACTGCTACTGCTTCGCCTCT
This sequence comes from Palloptera scutellata, assembly GCA_958295655.1. Taxonomy (NCBI): domain Eukaryota; kingdom Metazoa; phylum Arthropoda; class Insecta; order Diptera; family Pallopteridae; genus Palloptera; species Palloptera scutellata. Next base: position 50,245,318 of record OY282452.1, on the reverse strand, counting down.
GTCTCTGCCGCTGCTGTTCATCGTCATTATCATGATGTTGTTGGTTATTGTTTGCTGTTGATGTTGACGATTATTAAGTGATGTTGTTTGCAACAATGTGCATTATGTTCGCGCATCACGCTACATAGTGTGATTGAAATAATTTTTTGATTAATTCTTTCTCCCCCCCGCCCCCCTTTTTTTTTATTTTTCTTGTATCTGAATAAATACAATCTTTTCACGAAATAATGCTTAATTTTGAAACAATTTCTATGTGATTTCGTTTAAAAAAAGAAAATGTTTTAAAACTTATTCTGAACTCGTACTCCTTATAAGTACTGTAAACGTGTGCTTAATATTTCTAGCCTCAGTAGGTTTAAGTTAGATTTATTTGAGTTGTGTGTGTCTTACTTCCAATATACCCAGTTCAATGTTCACCAAGTTTTTCTTCAAATATTGCCTATTTCATTTCCAAACTTATGTGATACCTACTGAGAAATCAAAAAAAAAAAGAAAATTTATAAAATTTTCCAAAAATATAAATGGAAATGAACAGCACCTAAATCAATATCATATCAACAAACTGCAAAGCTCTCATTGCCCTCTAAGGAGTAATCTATCCACATGCAAGTACATCCACACACACACAGAGGGGTGAGAGATATTTGCACATGTAGCGATTTATTATCAATATCATTGGCAACGCAATTGCTGTCACTGCATTTCACTAAACACATATACACACATACACAGATAGAGAAGAGAATTGCATTTCTACTACTAGCACCATCACCACCATCACCACCATCACCACCACCACCACCACTACATAAATATGTACATACATATATATGAAAATATCTACTATGGCATGTTCATATTTAGTATTTGTTGCCAACAATATGTTTGCCGCAACAGCCGCGACAATCAACATTTAATTCAATAAATACGCGTTAGCATGACAACTGATGCAAGCAGCAGGGGCAAGTAAAGCTAAAGCTAAAGGCATTAGCAACACCAGCCAGCAGCAAGCAAGTAAATCAGTAAAAGCAACCATATATTTATTTAAAATAAAACAAAAACAAAAAGAAAAACCAAAACAAAAAGAAAAACAAAATTGAAAATGAAAACAGCCAACAACAGTAAAATAATGGAAAAGAAAATTGGAAAAATTGTATAGACGATAATACAGCAGCTAAAGCTTTCCATTTTTCACCCACTCTCCTCCTTCTCCTTCTCCTTCTCCTCCCTTTATTTTTTGGCATTGGCAGCAGTAACACATCACAGCGAAGTATATTTTTCTACTGCTGCAAGCGAGTGCGGCAAGTGTTGTCATTATTATGTTTACCATACTGAGTGAATATTTTTGACTATTCTATCTGCTGCAAAGGCTAAAGGAAGCTAACATTCAGCTTGTGAGTAAGCAAAGCTAAGCTCTGTGTATGGAATTGAACATGTTGAGAGGCTGTTTGCCAATATATAATCAAGTAATGCGGTGTGTTCGCGAGTTGTTTTCTGAATTTTTTTTTTATGAAATTATTAAGCAAATTTTTGTGAAAATTTTGTGATAACAGATAACAAAAGAAGATGCTATAAAATTCAAATTATTTTGGTAAGTTATTGTCTCAAGAGACGATCTTTACTTTTAAACAAGATCGAGAATCCGGCGGTTGTACAACAATTTTTAGAGTACCTTCAAACTTAAAAAAAAAAAAAAAAACAAATACAAATGGACGTATTCAAAGAATAAGATATGATTTACATATGTAATACGTTTGCATATGTAATATATATATATGATACTTACTTTACTTTTAATGGCATAGGCCGAGCTTTTCGCAACCACTCATGTTGTGCGTGTTATATTTGTACATGAATGGAATATAAGATAACATCTACATAAAAAATAAACAAAACAAAAAAAGGTAGAAGTAATTTATTTAAAAAAGTAAATTTTGGCAGATAGGTTTCAGGACGCTTCTATCCAGATCTTGGCAAAGTATAGAGAGTGTACATGAAAAAATTGATTGACACATTGAACAAGAAATGTTTTTCTTTCAAATCAGCAAATTTTTCTTAAATAAATTTATTTTGTTTGTTTCCTTAAATTTTCAGGAACAAGTGAATTGGAACTTTACCGCTAACTGCTTTCATAACCTCTTGCACAGTAGAAGCACTGACTTTCTTGGCTGATTCGCTCCATGTTTTTGTAAACTTCTTTTCGTGTTTAGCCATTCCTATTGTTTTTTGAGGTTAGCTTTACCATAGCCCAATAACACTTAACATGACGTAACTCCGTACAATTTGGTGGGTTGCATTCCTTTATAATTTTCTTAGTATAATGTATCAGGCCAAAAGAATACTGAGAAATTATGGCTTCTTAAAAATGGTAAAAAACACTTTTTCAAGTACTTACTTATCAATCGATACATTTTGATTTATATTTTGCACTTTATATAATTTAAAATATATAAAATAATTTTTTTAATTTTATTGGACATAAAATATTGACGTAACATAGTTGGTAACAGTATTGCGGACGGAGATGCCTTTGGGCTTCTCTTCAAATGGGTTTTAACTAAACCAGCAAGTTTTTTGTCTATTGGACCGCATTTTCTGCGGTAACCTTTAAATCTCTCAATAGAAAGATTCTCAATATACCTTTGAATGATTTTTTTCACCGTTGCAATGGGTTTGCAACCCTTTTTGGGTCGTAATATATTTTTTCGTATTTCTGATATTTTCTCATATTAAAAATGAAATCACAACCGACTCTAATCGCATGTATTTAAAATTTTGTATGTAAAGAAAAAAGCATGGAGCCAGTTTTTCTTGTACGCCCCTTAGGAATGTTTGAATCAAAATCGTTCACATCCACAACTTATCCAAACATTTCAAGACTTCTTTCTTAGCTTAAAAAGCTTAGCTTTTGTTTTAAGTTAAGAAAGAAGTCTTGAAGTGTTTACCTCAATTGCTATTTAGCGCTGTCCTGCGTGCCCACCAGTGGTTTAATTTACGGGACCCGTAAAAATTAAATTCTACATGGCACCTCTTGGCAAGCAATGGCAAACCTCCAAAAGTTAAATTTTCCTAATTCGCTGGTTGAATTCGGCATAAAACAATGGATTCGAGCTGGGAAAAACATCTACTATAGGTCATTCACATCGGTAAGTAGCGATAGTTGCTAGTTTTACCGATGTTATTAATGATGTTACAGTGACTTCACTGCAAGTGTGAGGCGTGAAGAACATGAATCAACGTAGGCGTCGCTACTCAATTGACGCTGATGTCGCTGCTCAGCGCTGTGGAAGGGGAAATTACTGATGTTTGTCGATAGTTTCGTGAAAAACATCGGTACGTGTTTTTTATACCGATTTTTCCAAGCTGTACTGTAGGTTTTTATGTTAGAGAATGATGTAGCATTGCGACTCATTCGCAGACCTTGGAGCTTCATCCTCTGCATTCCATCTGTCTTACCAGAGAGTTATCTTCGCTTTCAATTCTGAGGAGCTGACTTGTGTTGTGCCAAAAAACGGGTAAAAATTATAATTCGAAAACGATTATCTTCCCCGCAGGCACTTTTTACCTTTACATTTCTACCTCTACATTTCTACCTCTCTCTATATTTCTAACTCTACATTTTTACGTCTTATAACAACCTCTACATTTCTGCCACCATAATTTTACCTCTAACTTTCCACCTCAAAATTTTTACCTCTCGTTTCAACATACATATTTCTACTTCTACATTTCTATCTCTATGTACATTTTTACTAACTCCTACTACGTCCAAATTTTTACCTCTGCATTTCTATCTCTATAATTCTATATACATTGCTGCCAGTTTATTTGTAGGTCCAAATTTCTACCTGTATATTTCTTCTTCTACATTTCTAGCTCAATATTCTTTTCTACCTCTACATTTCCACCGTTTCTTTTCTGCCTCTTCATTTCCAGCTCTACATTCTACCTCTAAATTTCGACTTGATGCACATTTATACATCCACATTTATACATCTACTACTGTGGGAAAAAGTTAGTAAGACTTTTTAATTTAAATTTCGCGCGGAAACTCATTCATCAAAATATTATTTTTTTAAGGTTGGTATGACTGTCGGTGACATCTGTGCCAAATGTCACATCAAAACAATCATTAGTGTTTAGTATACGCTTGTCTTTCTGAAAAACAAAAAGTGCATTCGGCGATTTTCACAATGAGTGAAATTATTCAACAAAGAAGTTCCATTAAATTTCGAATTTTTGGTGCCGAAACGTTCAGAATGTTGCAAAAGGCCTTCGGTGATAATTGTATGTCGCGAGCAAGTGTTTTTGATTGGTACAAATTGTTCAAAGATGGTCGAGAACGCGTTGACGACGAACCACGTCCAGGACGGCCATCAACATCAACTGATGATCAACACGTCAATAAAATCAAGGAATTGGTGCTCGAGAATCGACGATTCACAGTCGATTAACAGAGACCTTACTGGCATCGTTGGAATATCGGAAGGATCAGTGAAAACCATTTTAAAACATAATTTGGGCCTAAGAAGAGTGAATGCACGATTGGTTCCAAAATCACTGGATTGGTTTTACGAGACCATTTTGCCAAAAATTCGACTGATATCGTTCCGCAACCACCCTATTCGCCTGAGTTAGCTCCGTGTGACTTTTGGCTATTTTCTAAACTCAAAAAACCGCTTCGTACACACCGTTTTGAGTCAATTGAAGACATTAAACATGAATCGCTAAGCGCATTGTAGTGTAGGCTATTGAAGTGAATTGGGGCCGGGGGGGATTACTTTGAAGGGGACGAAATAGATTTGGAAAAATTAATAAAAAAATCTGAAATTATGAACAAAGCCTTACTAACTTTTGCCCACAGTAGTACATTTTAACCTAAACATTCCTTCAATTACAGATCCAATTCTTCATTTCTAGTTATTTCTACTTATACATTTCAACTTCAATCTATCCATCTCTATATTTTCACCACTTATACCTCTACATTTCTGTCTTTATAATTCTACTTTTACATTTCTGTAAGTCTACCTATACCGCTACATCTACCTCCGCAATACGTATAATACACCGAAACCTTGTTTGTTTATGAGTCAAGAGAATGACGTTAAAATTATTGAAATTAGGCGATAATTTATTCGTCTCCATTAGAATATACATATGCATGTTTATTGCTTTGCATGCTGCTGCTTCGATCTTGTAGCACCTAACCAATTCATTGTGAACCAAGTTTAAAGCAGCCTTTGCGATTAAACCATTTTCACATTTGTGTAACTTTGTTTGAATTAAGTATTTTGGTATTTTCCCGAAACAAAAAAAAGTTTCCATTTCATGCATTGCCAATCGTTGTCATTATCGTCAACGTCGCTGCCATTGCTATTGCCACATCAAAGTGTCCTTTTTGGCAGTTGCTGGCTCGTCGTCATTGACTATATAGGCACATAAAAGCCTATTAGTAGCATGCGTTATTTTGTTGCAACAGAAAGTTTGCACATAAGTATGTATAGCAAACTCTTTATGTTGCCGTTCTATGCACCTTCATTGTTGCCTCAAAAACTCTGACTCGATCCTGCTGCTGTTGCTGAATGGGGAAATTTTCAAGTGTTGCAAAATGTCAAAGTTTTTTCAAAAACATTTTTCACGTTTACCTCGCCACATGTACATACCTAGAATGCTACATGGGGTATGGTATCGAGTTATCCTTTTTGAATTGCTGCTATTCTTTACTTTTAACTCATTCCATTGGAGTGCATTTCGACAAATGTAATTTTTTCTTTCATTCGTTTTCTCTGGAATTTAAGTGATTCATCAATGGCAATGGTACAAAGCAATTTATCCTCCTGTTTTTATTTTTTTTCTATTTTCTTTTCTTTTCTTTTGTTTGTTTTTTTTTGTTTTTTGATTACTGTTGTCAAAGAAAGGAAATTTTCATTTTTCGCCTTTACAATTGAAGCGTTTCCTTTTTTTTCATTTTCTTTTCTCTGCTTCTACGTTTTCTTCGACTGTCATTTCTGCAATTGTCAAAACTCATTTCTATTTCTATTGCTGCTGTTACTTTCACTGTTGCTGCTGCTGCTGTTGCTTGCTACTTCTGGTTGCTATTGGCATGGCGTAAAGCGTTGCTGTCGTTGTTGCCAACACATTCGCATTGAAATGCACTTTTTTGTTGCTTTTCCCCCTACATAAGATGGATGTGAATGTTCTTTGATTTTTCAGTCTGTCACCCACGTACGTGCATATATAAATTTCTACATACGTAGCTTAAAATGCGTATGGTGTCTCTATTGTGCATGGTGCCTCTAATGCGCATCTTTGAAAGCGTTGAAGTTCTTAAGTTTTATTATAACCTTTTTCTTTGATATTATCAAGAAGTGAATAGAAAAGCTGTTGAAAATTGCATTTCAAAAGATTTATCTTTTTTCACATTTAAAATATGACATGTCTAGGAGCAAATGCGCCTGTTTTTTAAGAATCATAAGTTTCATAATATTAATCTATGGTAGATTCTATTTCTTTATCGTTTGTCCTGTATTTTCTTTCTTCCATGTCGAATTGAAAGTGTTTACCAAGTGATTTGAATGCAAAGCAAAATGATTCTGAATAATAAGTTTGGTTCAGATTTTAGCTTCCACGCTTCCATTTAACATGCCTTATATCCACCTCGAACTGTATTTCGTTAACGTGTTCGTATAAATCGAATTCAAAGTGCTTGCAAATGTTCTATAGATGCTCTCCGAACTGAAAGTGCATTGAATTTTCTCCATTGGGCATTGGGCACTCATATGCTGAACGTATGTGTTTTTTTTTATTGTCTTTTGCATTGTTACACCTATGTAGTAGTTTCCTACAGCAATCTAATATAACACACTTCTCTTACCCCTTATCACCCAATTTTATACAATTGGATAAGTAAAAAGGGGGGAAAAACTAATTTTGTGATTTGTGATTCCCGTTGTTTGTATGCATTTTCTTAACAATTTCAAACCTTCCTTATTATTTTTTTTTTTTTTATTCTGCTTTATATTTTGTATTGGATTTGTTAACATTTTTATTTCATACCTCTATGGCAATTGCAGTGCATATAAAGGGTGATCCATCAAATATGTGGAATTTGAACTACTGGTTATTTTGAGTGTAGCAACTGTAACGTCATTGGGATTATGAAGGAAAATTCGTTTTATCTTCTATCCATCAAAATTCGGTAGGAAAGCGCCTTCAACGCAATTTGTGGATCAGTTTTGCGAATCGTGTCCGCGGAACTTGATTTTTATTAGATAAAACAAGACGTTCTCGTACCCCTAAGATATGGAAGTAGACAACATTTCGTGCCGACAGTTTGAAAACTGCGTTATTAGTTACGTAGTTACGATTTAATTCCGATGGACTGTTATTTGTGGGAAGCCGTTAAAGGTAAGTACTAAGCTAACCATCCACCAACTCCAGATTGAGGCTCTTAAGTTCAGCTCCATACCTTCGAAAATGTACTGAAAAATTTATTTGATCGTGTGGTCAAGGCTAGCCGAGGAAGTCATTTGAAAGAAGTAGTGCCCGAAAAGATTTTGCTTTCGAATAATAAGAACCACCTTGAAAAATAATTATTCGTTTCTTATTTACACCACAATCAAATTCCAAATTATAAATGATCCACTCTGTATATATTTGTAAGGGTTTCATTCTTTTTTTATCAACCATTACCATTTTGTGTTTTTTCCCTTTTTTTTTGATTATGGTTACATTTACACCTTTATATTTTCTACGATATTTCTGCATAAACTAAGAGTTTTTATGGATGCAAACACACAAATGCAAGTGTCAAATTTTAACTTTTGATTAAGTTGCTTTGTGAGGCATAACTGCAAAGAACTTTGAAGCTTCAATTATCTGGTCATAGCTGACATATGTACATATATGGGAAAAAGAAAGAACCAAGTACAAGAAATTAATTGGCATGAAAAACAATGCCACACGTAAAGAAGAGCAAGTTTAATTGGTTTGAAAAGCATTCGCCAATTGAACAAAGATTTATTCTCAAGTTAAAAGTTTAATAATTGAGTTCAAAACAATTGTAAAGAATACTGTTTCCGAATAGGTCGGTATTCCCAACTGAACTTCTGCGACTGCTAGTTAAATTCAACACTACTCATGTATTGTCTGCTCAAGTTGAAACTGCCGATTGGATCCGTCAGGATAATATAACCTTAGTTTCTATGCTAAGGGAAAGGCCCGGAAATAAGAAAGAGAAAAAAGAGAGAGAACACAAGTGAAAGTAAATGGAAGGAATGAATTACGACAGGTGAAATCTGAAAGAGGAAAGAAGGAAGAAGGAAATGAATACGAAGAAAAAAATCCAAAGAACTTGCCAAGAACAACGAAAAAAGAGGAAAGATGTATAAAGACAGATTAAAACAGAAAGTGGATAGAGGTGAGAAGAGGAAATTGAAAAGAGAACAGAAAATATTTAAAGAAAGAAAAGAAAAGTGGGAAGGGGTAAAAGGAAAGAGAACGGAGAGACGTGCTAAGAGATCGAGAAAAGAGGACAAGGTAGAAAGATATTTACGAATTCCATAAGTATTGTCGATCAACAAATATTCTATGGTAAAGAAAAGAGGCAATATGGCAGCATTAATAAAGTAAAACGACAATTTGAGATGTCACGACTTTCTTCTTGTCCCAAACCTAAGCAAATTATTTTGCGTAAACTCAACCACAGCGCATCAGTAAAATTCGCCTCGTAGATTTAGCAGAGATCAAAAAAAATCATATAAAAATCAATATTCAATTACAATAAATATATTTGTACAGTATCTGCCGCTTAATTGCGTCAATGAAAATAACCAATCTTTGGCTAAATTGAACTTGGAATTTAATTAACCTCTGTGGCCTAAAGAATGAGTGCCCGATTGGTGCCCCAGTTGCGTCACGTTCGATCTCCACACAGGCAATAATTATAAAGTAGATATTCGCTTATCAGCACTGGTATTTCAGTTGACATGAGATTAAAATTAATGTATAGAAACGAACGTATTTTAACTAAGGAAACGAATTAACTGTTGCACTAAAAACTTGGGCGCTTTCAAATTTAATAGTTAACTTTCACAATATTTTAACATGGAAAAAAAGTAAAAAAAGCGGCAACTAAATTTAAGCTCGACCTTATTTTCTTTAATATCAAGGGTCATAGTGTTTCTGATAAAATTAAACGGGAACTGCCATGGAGCAGTTTAACGGGGATCAAACAAGCTGAATTGTACTAATTTCATTAAACCAAATGTTTTCATTCCAAATTTTTGAAGCAATCGTTGTTCCAACTGCTTAAGAAATAATTTAGATAAGTTTCGTTTCATGAGAGTTGACCAATTAATCGGTATCGGTATCCGCTAAAAATGTCTGATCATTTAGCCTATGCTTGCAATGATTCAATTTATTAAAAAAAATATGTTACTTACTTACTTTTTTCTTATATAAGTATTACATACCTACTTATACATATTGGATTCACGTTATTATGTTAAGTTTTTCTTTATTTCCTTATTAATTTAATAATCAGATAAAAATAAATCTATTTTTTACTGTATTTATTGGCTTCGATATCGGCATCAGCTAAACTGTTTCTGATAGTCTTCCATCAATATCGGCATCGGTTAGTCAAAAAAAAGAAACCGTCTCCATCGGACTCTGCGATTCTAACCTTGGAGATATATATACAAGGTGAGACAAAACTACGGTCATAATGTGAATTGGCTGGCATTTTTTTTTTTAGAAATTAATGAATTTGGTCTCATTTTCCGATTCCACCCTTGGAGATATACAAGGTGAGGCAAAACTACAGTCATAATCTGAATTGGCTCTCATTTTTTTTTTTAGAAATTAATGAATTCGGTCTCATTTTCCCATTCTACCCTTGGAGATATACAAGGCAAGGCAAACCTACGGTCATAATGTGAATTGGCTGGCATTTTTTTTTTCAGAAATAATTGAATTTGGTCTCATTTTCCGATTCCACCCTTGGAGAGGGTGAGGCAAAACTACGGTCATGATGTGAATTGGCTGGGACTTTTTTTTTGCAGAAATAATTGAATTTAGTCTCATTTTCTGATTCCACCCTTGGAGATATACAAGGTGAGGCAAAACTACGGTTATAATGTGAATTGGCTGCCATTTTTTTTTTTGGAAATTAATGAATTTGGTCTCATTTTCCATGGAAAGTTTATTTGAAGGTCTAAAATTTACCTGACATTAAGTTGAAAAATTGATATCGATCAAATGACCACCTCTGAGTTGATGCTCGGTTGCATTTTGAATTGTTGCTCGCGAAACATCGGATTTCTTCTTCAATGTTGTCAAGGTTTGTGGTTTGTGGAAAGCGCGAAATTTCAAAATGCCCCAAAAGAAGAAATCTGGCGCATTCAGATCTGACAATCGGGCAGACCAGTTTAAATCGCCAAAATGGGAGATCATTGGACCCGGACATTGGTGTTTCATTGTCAACATCCCGAACTATGTATCGCTTCATTTCTTGTTGCCAACTAATTCTCCATATATGTCAAAGCTCAATGACATTTGACGACATTGGCGAAAATTCGCATTACCACATTACTTTTCCTCCACCTTGTACAATTTCTAGCGGATCCAAAAATTTCGAGAAGAAGTCTTTTCGTACTTGCATTAAGTTTTTCAATTCAAAAGTAAAAATCACTACTCTTTCTCATTACAATCTCACCCCATTGGATCCGAATATGGTTATTTAAAATACAATATTTTTAATTTATACTATATTTTCATGATTTTAGTACATATTTTCATTCTAAAGCGATAACGAAATGATAGCTGAATTTTACTAGCAAATAACACTTTACTGCGCTTGTAAATTTAGTGAACACCATAATTAATAATATTAATAATATTCATGAATCGTGATATTTAACACGCATGTCAAAGTAAAAAAGCAAAAATTTACTGATACAGTAGTTTCCGTTTAACTGAGCGGGCAGAAAAGCACGGTTTTTTAATGTAATTAATCAAAGATATCATTTCATTCATTGTCTAACTGATGCAAAAAAGAAAAACAACAATTGCTTAAATGCACTGAGTACTCATTAAGGCGTGAATTTATTTTAACAAGAGACAAAATTATTGAAATACAATTAAGCGGAAACTACTGTTCATAAAAACATTGCATTGAAAATATATATTTATTATAAAACTGAATTTGTGCTGCAAGTTTGTAAGTCATGTGCTGCATGCACGTGTTCTGTGCGGTGTGGTGTGGTGTTGTGTGGACATGGCATTAAATGTGAATATCACAGAAATATTTAGTTGATACGCGCTTTTGATTTTTTGTTTTTGTTTTTGCTTTTTGTTTTTTATATAATATGGCAGGTGCATAATAAATAGTTTTGATTTTAAGAGCAAACGCTCAAGGAAATTATTTTTGATTGTGCTGTGGTGTTGGCCAGAACCACACCACAACCACCAATATGATGACGACGACCGCGACAATCAACGATGTCGACGCACACACACACATCCACTGACGCACCGCTCCGAAAGGGTCAACAACATTTTTGCGTATTTGCGTGATTTTAGTAAATAGAGGAAGAAAGAAAAGAAAACCACAAAGTATGTATTTTTAGTTTAACATTGCGATTTCGACTTTAGTTAGTTACATACGTACTTACTTAGCTGGTTAGGAGAGAAACTCCGACACCGACTCTGACGCTCGATAGTTATGCGGTTGTTTGGTGAAATGAGTGCGCACGTTCTCCGTTTCTTTTTTGTTTATGGACCTTATTGTTTCCCCCCATTTTAATGTAATGTTTATTAAACACACCATCGAAGTAGCAACATCAACAGCAGCACCAGCACCAGCACCAGCACCAGCACCAGCACTAGCAGCAGCAACAGCACCAGCACCAGCACCAGCACCAGCACCAGCACCAGCACCAGCACCAGCACTAGCACTAGCAGCAGCAACAGCAGCAGGAAAGAATGCAACAGCAGCACAGCAATAGTTTCTTATAACTTTTTCCTTTGTTTTATTCGCTACTAGGAAATGGGACGATAGAAAAAAAAAGAGAGGAAGAAATCTAAACTATTAGCAGCAAAATACCACAATTGTGCGTGCATTCTAGACATTTATTTTGAAGAGGCACGAGAAGGGAGGGAGGGGCTAAGGAATAATGCAATAATAACAACAACAACAACAACAATAACAAGGCAACGCAGTTGGATATTTATGTTAAACAGGAAGTAACTTAGTCTTTGGTTTTGACTCAAACAAAAAAAAAAAAAAAACAAAAACCAAAAAGCAAAGAAAAATGGTATTAAAAGTTTTTCTTGCTTGTGTGTAAATTTTGTTTTTTATTTTCGCATTTCTCAGAGCAGTGCTTTTTTGATAGTGAATGTGATTTGCGTGTTTATTACGTGTTTCGTTGCAAAAGTTAAATGAAAGCAGGAAAATTCTGCATTTGTGTAATTTTTAATATGATTTAAGAGTTATTGAGTAGTTTCGTCATGAAAATTAAGGGAATTATGTTTGCAAGTACCTAAGAATACCTGACTAAATACCAAGGCCCATAATATCCCGCACTCTTGAAAAGAAGAAGCAGAAGTTGCAGGCCGGGAACAATATTCTTCCATGACACACTTTCCCTAATCTGGAGTTAATTCCACATTAGTTTTCTATTCGAAATGTTTTTATACAATTTAACTGAGTTGTTTACATTTCATCCTAAATGACGAGTAAAGTAAAGTAAACAATGGTAAAGACTTGTAAACAAATTAATTTAAAGCTGTTGACTCTTACATTCTTGATGTTCATATAAGTATAATTAATCAGAGAAATCATTTAAACGTTGCTCGGTTAATTTAACAACGGACTCAATTAACTGGGTATCAAATACAGTTGAGACAGAATCTTGAAAACTAATCCTCATGAATCACCCATCACGAAAAACAATGCAATTATTAGAAGATTAAATGGGGGAAGGGAGGAGTTGGAGGTTCTCCCTCCCTTACCCAAAACTAATAATAATTTCTATTTGATTATGTCTTGAGACTTTTTTAGCGCTCGATTCATCTTTTTTCATCATTGTTCCAATCGTATCGGCACTTTTTGAAGGTGTTCATGATTTCTTGAGAATATGATTGTGATGATGATTTTCTGAAACGAAACTAACAAAAATGAAGCTAAGCAAATCGCGACTAAATGAAAACGAAACTAAGCGACAACGAAACCAAAGAGACCATTGTGTTAATTGTGTAACGTTCCAGTCGTATTTACCTTAAATGAATTTCCGAGGATATAGTATTTTGTGTGTATTAAGAAAAAAATCTCCTCATGTGGTATTGTGGTAGTATTTTAGTTATTATGCATTGGGAGTAAAAAGATTTCTTCCCGAATTAATAAAAAGGATAAAAACATCTTTTGTAGCTATTGATTCAGAACAGCGTGGCTCTTTTGATTTCATTTCGAACCTAAGTTTGTTAGAACAATCCCAGTTTTTTGATTCGCTCCATATTTCATATTGTTGGAAAACTTAATGGTTTAAAATTTTTTGTAAAATATAAACTAGTAGAGGGCAGGTTCTTCAATACTAGCTTTGCTGCCTGCGGCTCATCAACTTTCCCTTTCCCTCCTTGATGTTCTAGTGGAGCCTGCTAATCACTTTTATCTGGGATCCTGGAATCGCTAATAACGATGAGTAACGTTTCATTCGTATTTAAATTGGATCAATTTCCGACGATACAGCATTTTATGTATTATCCATAAAAAGTTTCCTTCCCGACTGAAGAAAAAAGTATAAAATATCGATGTGTGTGATCCGGAACATCAGGGTCCTTTTGATGTCGAGGCGAACATAAGTTTGTTAGAACAATCTCCGCTTGGTGATTTCGCTCCATATCTGATTTTGTTGGAACACTCTATAATTTGAAAGAGCATAAACTAGAAACTGGCAGAGGGCATGTTTTTCAACACTAGCTTCGCTGCCTTTCCCTTTGCCTCCCTGATGTTCGTGTAAGAGCCTGCTAAACTTGGAATGGCCTCTTGCCTATTATTAGCTTACTTAAATGGCTTAACTTTTGCTATGCTACTCCTGGAAGCATAGCTTATACTTAAATGTAACTACATACATAGATAAAATAAATCCTGTGAAAATCTTATTAAAAACTGAAACATGAATATGAAGGGGCAAGGATGACAGTATAAAGTTCTTAGAAAGTATACTTCATGAATTTTTATATACGTGCTTGCATTTCTTTATATTCCTCTACACACGCACACAAACTAAGCCGGAACCATCACCTTGCTAAAAAGCTTTTAAGACACTACCGCACACATACACAGGCACACATGTACAAATGTGCTCCCTCGTAGTTACTTAAATTCCCAATTTTATTGGCGCCAATTAGCTCTTAATTTAATAATTTTATGACTTTTATAAAACAGTATAAATGTCATGAGCGGCATTTATGGTATGTAGAAGACGCTCTCGATATATGAACACTAGAACGTGAACGTATACAGTCAAAAGGCATACAGTCAGTTAGTCAGCCAGCAAATGTTGCAACCTTTTTGCTGCCGCTTTGGTTTTTTCTTTTCTCATCTTATATTTTGTTGTTGCTATTTCTGTTTCTGTTGTTGTGTGGGTTTTATGCATTTGTGGTGTTGTTGGTGTTGTTGGTGTTATTGTTGTTGCTGTTGTTTTTGGAGTTACATAAGCTGATCACGTAGAGCGCAAGCGTTTATCATTAAAATGCGTAACGCAAGCAATACTCGAACGTAGCTGCACGTTTGTTGGCATAAAAATACGGAAAAAACTAAATGCAACAATAACAAATGCTGATATACATACATACACCAAATACATACATAAATATGTATGTGTGTATGGATAAATAGTGCAATGTGTATGTGTGTGTGTGTGTGTGTAGAAACCTTTGGGACACACGTATTGACTTATGGTGTTACGAGCTATATTTTTTTGTAAGTATGTGTGTGCAAGCATTTGTAGAAGTATATGTGTTTTGAGTGTGTGTTGTATGAAACCTGTGGTATTTGCTTTTTTGTTTTTTTTGTTTAGTTTTTGAATTAAATTGAAGTGAAATAATGAAAAAGTATAAGGGAAAAATTCAAATTTCTATGGAAAATCCTAAATACTCGCTTTGCTTCTGTGTGTATTCTTTGTGTTGTTTTTTTTTCGGGGTTTTGACTGCTAATCTTACAAAAATATGTTAAAACTTTTAAATTATTTGTTGAATTTTATTCTTCACCTTCTTCTTGTAGTAAATAAACTTGAATGTCTTTAAAGTTTAATTTTGTATAATGAATTTTAACAGCTTTTCAAGCTGTACTTTACTTTGAGGGCCATTAACTGAAGCTCAGAGTTACGAAATCGCTAATTTCGTCCTTGATTTAATGGCACAGCAGCCCATGAACGGCCTAGGCCGTAGGCCGAACTTTTTACATCCATTACTGCTGTACGTGTTATTTTTGTTCACTAATGGACGATTTTATTAGGCAATTTTTACTCTTGGAGGTATGTAATCTATTGTCTGTTAAGATTTGTTGCCGTGTAGAAAAATTATTTTATACTATTTTCATATTTGCCTGTGCCGAGACTTGAATCTCGGAAGTTCTGTGTAGCAAATCCAGTGCACTACCAACTACGCCACTGCGAGCACTTCCTTGATCGAATTGGATTGGCTATAAAAAAATTGGAGCTGAAAAAGAAGTAATTCATTCACTTCAAATACCTGAAAAGTCGAGAGGTTTTCGATTTAAGTAATTAATATTCGAAGTAAGACTGTCTTATATTCCACATTTCACTCCCCCTAATGTGAAAGAAATTTCTAACTATAAATTATTCCAATGCCTTAAAGTATGCAACATATTATTATACTTAATACTGTGTTTTCCATTGGAATATATTGCTTGAAGCGAATTTCGCGAAGTTATTTTGTGTTGTGTTCTAGCGAAATAGGTTTAAGTTAACTTTATATGAATAGCTTTGGTCCTAAATCAAACAAACTTTTCGAAATAACGATAAACCGAATTGAAAAGTGGACGAAATAACACAAGCGTAGTCATTCTCCATGAGCAATTCATTTCGAATCCAATCCCCTGATCAGGGATTAAATCTAAAACCTTGAGAATCTCAATCCAAAACTCAACTGACTTTTGCAATAGCCTAAGTAAACTAGCCCCCAAAACTCGAAACTAGAAAGAAAATCCAGAAAGTTGTAGACATTTCTAGGTTAACTAACTAGTGGTTATAAACTCGATATAACCCAGAAAATCCACTGCAGCAGCTGTATATACTTAGGCGAAAAAGATAGAAGGTGTAAAGAAGGAGTAAGGAGACTAATATTCGCAGATAGTGGTTAATATCTTTATACAATACGTTTCCCAATTCACTTCGGAATACTAGCCGGAATCAGAGGGGAAGAAGATGGGTGGGTTTTTGAATTAAATTACTTATCTGACAGGCATTACAATCTTTGTTCTTTAGTTAAATAAATTTAAAAAAAAGGACAAGAAGAGAAAACTGCGAGATGAACTAATTTCTGAATTATGCTGTGTAATCATCATTCTGTTTGCCTTTAAGCTTAAGAGCGTAGTTTTGGCATGGCATTCGAAGAATTGATTTGAATTTACGTCTTATGGAAAGAAACGCTTCTGCACTATGATACCAAATAAAACTAGTTTTTATTAGGGTTTGAAAAGTTCATCTAAGGTTGTTTTAGCTATTTTGAAGCCGATGATCAACAGTAAAATGAATGTTGTTCTGATTCTTCCGGGATTACAGTAGACATATACCATCCAAAGAAGTTCTCTTTGCTCTGAATTCATTCTGGTAGCTCTAAGACTATGGTAGACAATCAGATGTCGTTCTTTTTAAGCCCACATCGAATAGTTAGCCATCGAATGTTTTAGAAGTGTTAATTTTTGTGATACACAACAAGCAGAGGTAGTTCTGATTGTTCGAGATATTTTCAAACCGATGGAATTCTATCGCTGTGTCATTCAATGAGTTGGCTTGTATTCAAATGTTAACACTAGAAAAATCTTGACTGGACTGTACGCGGATCAAAGAGTTACTTCCAGATTGTTCTAGTCTATATCTAGTGAAAGAAGGAAAACAAATTCCCTTTCGATGAATTCTCTAGCAGTAGAGCTCAAAGAATTTAACAAAATTATATCATTTATTTTTTTATCAGTCATTTATCAAATACAACTTGAGTTAAATTTGAAAACAAAAATAAATAAAAATGCTGCTTTGAAAATTTTCATTTGAATCATATTCAAACTATCATCACAACTAGCAGCTCTACAACAACCAAAAAACAAAAATGTGAAACAGGAATTCAACCAAAAAAAAGCTAGCTAGATTTTCAAACCTGCCAAACGAGAACAACAAAAACGAATCCCATTTAAATTTCTCTCTTCAGCTTTGGTATGATGAAACTTTTGCTTAAATTTACAAACTCATCTTCACAACTGGCATTACAATTTCACCTACACTCAGTCACACTCGCTCGGTGCACTCAAATTCGCATTTTCCATTCCAGCAACATTTGCTCTTCATCATCAACAGCAAGCATTGCTGCTTTTACTACTGTTACTGATGCTGCTGCTGCTGCTTCCACCATTACAGCTGCTCCACCAACACCGCTTGAATTTGTGCTTAATGAACTATTTGGTTTCATTTTTGTCATTCTTGTGAATTTTGTGGTTTATCCTTTGGCAGTTATAGACATTGTGGCTATATTGAGTCTCAGCCAGCAGTCAGCAAAGCAGAGTAAGGCGCGTCGCTTGAATCACAGCGCAAAGCGAAGTATACAGAGACCGAAAAAATATGCACACATTATTGCTGCTAGTCTGCTCCTCGTATTACTACGCTGTGTACTTGTAGTGGTAGAATTTGCGCGCACATTACCGCAACGCGGCGGCACTCGTCTGTCAATGTCAACTCTTCTTCTACAGCTGAAACCTTCAGATTTTTGCTCTTCCCCTCTCCTCTACTTCCTCTTCTCTTTCTTCTTCTTCTTCTTCTTCTTCTGTGTTAGCGGCAGTTGATGTATTTGAAGGATGTATCAGCAACAAAATTTGTTTCTGTTTTAGCTTTGCTTTGCTGTTAGCTGTTATTATTTGATGCTTCTACTACTGCTGCTTTTGCTATGTATGTCTGTGGCATGGTTACATGTTTCCGCTTGAAAAATTGTGTTGGTGGATGGTGACGTTGGCGGCAGCCGATGCTGGAGAGGTGCAGTTTAAATTGGTGTTATTTGTATGTCATTTCGAGTGGAAGAAATTAAAAACAGTGACAAAAAGAAACAACTACACTATACAGAACTAAGTACACACTACATACATACATTGTATGCAGTGCTCGTCATAGTGTCTGTCTGTATGCAGTAGTAGAAAAATATCTACACACTGCTGCAGTGCACTGCGTTAACTAAAATGTCGTTCTGCTTGTGAGCCACAGACCTAACGAAACGAAGCTTGTGACAGTAATTTATGAAATTTGTGCGCAAATTTTCTTTGAGCTAAAGCAAAATATGTTTAATCAAATTGTTACAACTACAAATCTAGCAAAACTTTGAAATGTAAATCTAAAATAAATGAGGAATATGTGCTCGGATATGCTTTACATATAAAGTTGTGACCATTAAAGTGTTTAATGTGATGATTTTGAGTGTAGTTTTTCCTAAACCCAATTGCATGCAGCAAGGCCGGAACTAGACATTTTTTCCGGAGGGGGAAGGGTAATGGACACAGTACAAATGGAAATAACTACAAGCTTAAAGAGAATTTTAGAGAATAGTTCCGACTAAGGTTCCGACCTTCAAAACCTAATATCGTGGTAAATGATAAAAACGAAACACAATAAAACCAAAATTAACGTAGTAAAGTTAGCATTTTCGGAAACATCGAAAAACAATAGGTACGAATTTTGTTTTAATAATTATTTATATTTAAAAAAAAACATATGTGACCTTTTTCATATGAGACCTGGCAGACTCATCAAGGAAGAGAGTTCTGCCACCCATTCCATAGAAACACTTTTATGTAAGTAGGATTTTGGTGTCAGAGGGCCAATTTACTTAAGGAAATGATAATTGCAATTGCTTGACAATTTATTGATTTTTGTGGTATTTTATTGACGTATGTAAAAAATATCGAAAAGAAAAGAAAATTTTCCACATTTACCTCTATCTACGGTCTTGGTATGCAGAGTATTCAATCATTCGGTCGTTTTGTGAATGAGTGTTAGACTGGAGCTCCAGTTACTTCAGGTTCGACTCCCACACAGGGAATAATTGCTCAGATTATTACTGTGTCATGCTAAATGGTCTGATTTGCACCCTTCCTAACATATTTATCAGTTAAACTGAAAGACTCGAATTGTTTCCCCCCAAATGAAATAAAGAGATTATGACTGGGTATAAAATCAATATCAAATCACAATAAGTTAGCATAACGATTTAATCTTCTGATTGAAATCATTAGTTAAGAAATTGTTACTTTGGGCTAGGATCAAGAGCAGTTCCGAGATCTGATCAGTATGTGTCATGGTTACCAACTCTAACAAAGCTTTAACCCGGAGATTATAAATTTTTTGTTTTCTAAATTTACCAAATACTTACAATTCGTTCCTAAGAATTAAACTATTTAAGTAAATTAATTTTTCTTCCGAAGGTGTTAGTCTCATTTGATAGCACTTTACAACACGCCCGCGCAGGACGATCCTTATAGACTTTTTGATGTTGAATACGAATCTGAACGTTTGTATCAGTTATTTTTTGCTCGTTAAAGATTTTAACGTTTTTTCGAATCTTCAATACGATAGATAAAATCCGCTGCCAGATACAATTTCAGCATTTAAAACTGCTGTAACATTCTCACACCGTTATTTTCAGCATAAAATCGGAGTTTTGCGAAATATGAGGCAATATTGAAAACTAGGGCCGAGGAGTATCAATCTTTCAGCGGTGATTATCTAACATTGAATACGATTTGAAAATTCCCAGAGAAAGTCTATCGAACCAGGAGCTCTGAGAAAGTGTATTCTTTCCAGAGACTTCAGTTGAAAACAGTCTTAACAGACTACATACAGGGTAGATCAATAAGTACCCGTGTTTGGAATGAAGAGGCAAGTTTTTCACAAAATTTTTAATTTTTTTTTTTACTTTTTCAATACATTTTTCTCAACGTTTCTGCCATTTTAACCCCTCCAAAAAATACGATTTGTCAAACTCTTCAAAATACGCCTCTGTCTCGACGATAACCTCCTCGTTTGAGCTGAAAGTCGCAGGGCGCCAAGTCGGGCGAGTACGGTGCGTGCGGCAGCAATTCGTAGTTCAAATCATGCAATTTGGGCGCGACAATTCCGGATCCGCTTGTTGTCCACCGTAAGCAATCGCGGCACCCATCGGGTCGACACCTTTGTCGTGCTTAACCTATCATGTAAAATATTAATTACCGTTCCGTACGACACTCCTACGGCCTCTGCTACTTCGCGCACTATCGTTCGGCAATCAGCGGGAATCATGTCGCGGACCTTTTCAACGATTTCCTCGGTAACTACGTCTGCCGGCTGGCCTGGGCGCTCCTCATCAAAAACAGAAGTACGACCACGTTTAAATTCGTTGAACCAATATCTTACGGTTGCCATAAATGGTGAAGGGTCCCCATAGACAGTGTCCAACTTCGCTTCTATTTCTTCACATGTTTTTCCATCCAAAAATAATAAGCGAATTACGGATCGATAGTAAACACGTGTGATACTAATGGCTGCCAAATAAAAACTAACCAATAAATCAGTACACGACGGTATTGCCCTCTTCCCTCAGCAACGCCACCTGTCTTCACACATGGGTACTTATTGATCTACCCTCGTATTTGGCGGTCATCAATTTTATTCTGTGTTATTATTATTTCCTTCAGCTCTTCCCTTTGAAATTAGAAACTGGTAATAATTTTCAAAAAATTTTAGTGGAAATTACAAGGGACTGCGAGATTTCGAATTATACTTGACCCAAGAACTAAGGTATAGTTTTTGTATGAAATTTTCAACGCTAAATATTATTCTGGTAGTAGAACTCTTTCATCACGTGAGGCCTTAGTGATTTTCGGACATAAAACTGTGAAAGGTTATTTTGACCTCTAGCTCAGTATGTTGTGGGGAAAATTACATGGGAAATGATTTCTGCGGTTTTCCCATATAAAAATCGATACGAAAATTTCAATGAAACTTCGAAATTTTCTTCTATACATGCTTGTGAGCACGACGCTATACAATATAGAAAACAATATAAGTATCAGTTTGCCGTTCCGATCGAATCGTTTCGTGCCACTTACTGTGAATCGGAATAGAAGGCAGGTACGAATTTTTGAATAATGCTTGATTTATTTACTATTATTTTTCTTGTCCTTGTGTCTGAACTGATTTGCATTTTATTCTTAAATCATCAGAATGACTCACAGCAAAAATTACAATAATTTTTTATTTATTGTTCATGATTATGAATTACTCATCATAAATCGTGTGCCATATTATCCATCCATCCAGGTTGCATTTTCACATTCAGTGAAGAGATTTGTAAAATACCAGAAACTGTTTCACTGTTCCCTCATCTTTATCGCAGTCCTCCCTAGTGAAAAGAGTCGTCTCTCTCATATTTATTTATGTGAAACAAAAAACAAATTGCCGCCTAATCCACAACATTTTGACAGTTCAATTTACTTCCTGTGCTACTTTTTTTTGTACTCTCCCACATCACCACCTCTCACATCACCACCTCTCACATCACCACCTCTCACGTCACCACCTCTCACATCACCACCTCTCACATCACCACCTCTCACATCACCACCTCTCACATCACCACCTCTCACATCACCACCTCTCTGCCCTAACA
This sequence comes from Palloptera scutellata, assembly GCA_958295655.1. Classification (NCBI taxonomy): domain Eukaryota; kingdom Metazoa; phylum Arthropoda; class Insecta; order Diptera; family Pallopteridae; genus Palloptera; species Palloptera scutellata. The sequence goes on along the minus strand of OY282452.1, from coordinate 50,223,391 downwards.
TTCTTTGATTTTTTCCTTCCAATTTCATATAGAATATTTAGCGCCTGTAAATAGGCTAAAAACAAAAAATGGAAAAAAGCAAACAGTTTTGAAATCTTACTCATTTCATTTTATAAAGTAAATAATTTTTAAATTTTCCCAATGGCGCAAGTTTTTACCATTTGATGGATAATTGAGCTGTGTGTGGATGTGTGAGAGTATATCAAGAACACATTGTTTTTGTTTTAGCGCAGTCTCTCCATATTCTGAAACATACTTTTGCAAAAAAAAAACAACGAAATTTTTACTTGTTCTGATAGTAGAAAAGAAAGTAGTGATTCCATGTACATTCGTGTAGGGTATGCACCTACATAATTTGAATGTACCCAGCTACTCGTCTGTATGTTTATTTCATTTTTCAAACTCACACACATAAACACATCCGCGTATACACGCGAGAAGAAGCTGGCAATCTTTGATGAACCATACAGGGTGAACCATTTATAATTTGAAATTTGATTTGGTTGTAAATAAGAAACTGATAATTATTTTTTCAATGTGGTTCTTATTATTCGAAAGCAAAATCCTTTTTGGTTAATTGTGGAACACCATTTCATTCAAGTGACTTCCTCGGCAGTCCTTGCAGACTATCATTTCCATACATTTTCGATTTACTTGACCGATGGCTGCACCTCAAGAGCGTCAATGGTTGCTGGATGGTTAGCGTAACTCTTATCTTTAACGGATCCCAAAAAATAATAGTCCAATGGAGTCAAATCGCAACTGCGTGGTGGCCAAAGCACATCACCAAGATGCAATTTTCAAACTTCCCACGCAAAAGATCAACTGTAGAACAACTTTTGTGATCCGCGCTATTCTGTTGGAACCAAATGTTGTCTTAGTCAATATCTTCTAAAATAGGACACAAATAATCAGTTATCATTGCACACCATTCATTCTAGCGCATCTCTTTTCCGCTGACCAACAGAAACCATTATTTCAGTTGTACGCATTGCAGGAGTACGTACGAGAATGTGTTGTTTTATCCATTAAAGATCAAGTTTCACGCACATGTTACCCAAATTGATCCCCAAAATGTGTGGAAGAATTCTACCGAATTTTGAACGTAATTTGCTTACCCTTTCGGTAGAAGATTCACCATTTTGTAAGTAAATTTATAGTTCAAATTCCATATGTTAGATGGACCACCCTTATAGTACATTCAAACATGAGAGGAGAGACTCTATCAAGTATGCATGAAATGTGTGCGCATTTCTTATGGCATAAGTGTTTTTCGTAGATGCACATGTATTGGTTGTTGTTTTTTTACTTTGCTTTGCTACCAAGGCAGGCAAGCAAGCAATCACTAATAGTGTAGTGGAGCATTGTATTAGGGGAAAGAGAGAAAACTCTGGTTTACTGCTAGTAGTATCTGTGAATTTTAAGTCTCATGTGACATTTTCTTTTTTTTTTTCTTATTTTTTACTTTGTCTTCGTTTTTTTATTGCCATACTCACACGCACATAATTTTACACGCGTGCATTATTTTTTCGTTTTCTCGATCGATTTGCAAATGTGTGTGCTGTGTTCTTTTGAACGAAATGAGAAAATCTCATCACATACGCAAAGGCGCAAAAAAATGCGCACAGTCTCAATAAATTTCCATTAAATTTTAAATGAGCTTAACAGAAGTAGCAAGCTAAACATTAAATAAAAAGAATATAGCATGACAGATGAAGACACACAAATATTTGTTCAGGTATTGAGAGATACGCGGAAATTATATAAAGCGTAGACGAGACAAGGGTAAAGGGAAGGTAAAGCAGCAGCAGCTCTCATTTTTAGCAATTCCTTTGGATAAGCTTTCATTTATTTGATGTACACATTCATAAATATAGTGAATTAGTTCGTAATACTAATTAAAATGTTTTTCTTATTGATCCATATCATATTGATCATCATATTGATTTCTCATGACTCGATTTTTGATGTACGATATTTTTTATACTGTGAAAAAGTTTTTCATATTGTTCCATATTGATGAAATGTACATCAATTTTATGAATCGATTTGTGATGAACAATATTTTTAAAAATTGTGAAAAAGAATTTCATATTGATCCATATAAACGTCATATTGATGAAATGCACATCAATTTCATGAATTGATTTTTGATGAACGATATTTTTTCTGCTATCGTAGCATAGAAATTCATAAGATTAAACACAGAAATTTCAATCGCTCTCTAATGTGGTGCTAATATAAATATGAAGTTTGTCTCAAAGTTTATTCAGGTGATAGCCATTATTGAAGAATTAACTGTAATCAGGTGTTAGTGTTGAATTCTAAAACTGGCTAACATTAACCAATGCATTGAATCACTGAACCACTGACTCACAGTAATCCCAAGATCCTCATAATTATGTACTTTAGCAACTAATTTTCTATGTCTATGTAAATTATTTAAAGTATTTTAAATGAAATAATGTTTTAATTTTCTTTCATTTCTTTCAGATTTGCGAGATACAAAATTCAAACATATTTGGTAAGTTATAAGACAAAGAGCATAAGTCTTGAGTTTGAGTTTAAGCTGCATTTTTCTTTTGTCTGATGTTGGCCCGCTTTTGGTACGAGTTCAGGTTTAGTTTGAATTTAATCGAAAATCTCAGTTTTGATCTGAATTTTGGCACAAGTTTTTGGTGTAAATTTTTATCACATTTTCGAATTTCGACATATACAGTTGTAGAAATGGGTCTTCTGTCTTCTGAGTCGGTGGTCGCAACTTTAAGAGCGCTGTCGTAATAATCGTCCCACCAGACATGCGGTGCATGGATAAATTGGAGTCAAATATTCGCTATTGAAAAATCCTGTGTCAGTAAGACAATGCACCGTTCAAAGTAACGGAAATATCGCTGTTCAAAATGAACCAAAACAGTCGATTCCACACCGATAACATTTGGCCTACACCTTTTTTCATCTTCTTCCTTTAATGGCGCAACAGCCAATTGACTGCCTAGGCTGAGCCTCATGATCATTTGAAGCGGCGAAATTTCTCCGATTGGGCTCTGCAAAAGTTCGAAGAAAATTCTGAATTTCATCGAAAAATTATCTTCAGGGATGAAGCTAATTTTTAGCTTATTGGCTTTGTCAACAATCAATATTTGCGCTATTGGGCAGCAATAAAGCCAAATATTCTCCAAGAAACTCCACTGCATTCACAAAAACTGATCATGTGTTGTGATTTCATGTCGGAGGTGTGATATGTGTAGAAGAGTGGTGGGAAATTGGCTCCAAAGAATCGATCGCTGCAAACGTGTTCGGGGTGGTCATATGACCCATATTGAATTTCATACTTGAAATGTATCATGTGGACTACAACTGGAATAAATTTCAGCTCGATATCTCAATTATTCTGTTTTATTTAAATACAAAATTGTTATGCTCCTTTCAAAAAATACCTAACAATACTTACTAATAAAAAAAATGGGTTTAAAAAAAAAGAATTTCACTGTATTATTACTTACTTTTAATGGCACAACAGCCCATGAAGGGCCTAGGCCGAGCTTTTCGCGTATAGTATAGTAAAAATTTATGAATTGGGTACTTTTACAACCTCAAATTTAATGGACAATCAAATGAGAAAATGGACGTAGAAAATGGATCATAGAGAAAAATAATACTGATCTACATACGTAAACAGCCGAAAAAAATGCTGCTGCCAAATGAATCAGTCTCTTCAAGTCGAATAAAAGGATTGAAAAAAGCACTGCTACCAGATGAAAAATTGTTCGAGTTTTATTTTCAAAAGTCCACCAAATCTTGTGGAAAAGCTTTACTTTGGAAACACTGTAAGCTGCTAGGTTTTCACTATCTCTTTTTAGCATTTATTTCCTCAGGGTAAAAGATTTTTCAATGGCCGTCACTGACTTAAATCAACAAGATATTTTCTTCGCTATAAGTTATTTTCTTGTCACGTCGTACTTTGGGTCATATACTATATAATTCCATGCCATCAGTGGAGTAGAAGGTTTAAAAATTCAATCTTCAATGTCGTCGATAATGTGTCAGTTTTGAAATATGAATCAAAAAAAAAAAAAATAAATATAAAATAATAGAAATACTTTAACTAATATAAAAAAGAAATTCATATAAAATCAACATTTGAAAATTTTGAGTTGTACTTACACGAAAACAAAAATTTCTTAATAAAATGGATTTCCATGACCTCCAAAGTGTTGATGAAAAGAGCGATGAAACAGTTGATACGCAAAATTCCAAACAGTCGAGAGAGCAGCTGGAAGGATCACACATCGCGGCAACAGAAATCGAAACTAAAGAATCAACAGCAGCAGCAGAAGAGGATACGATCCACTCTAGTACCAGTCTTAACATTATGAGAACCCCAAAACATGTTAGCTTTGTTGCTGTTGAAGAGACGTCCACCGAATTGCCGGCGGCAAGTAAAATTATTGAAAATGTCAAAGAGTATGTGCGGCAAATTGAACAACAAACGGAAATTGTTGAAGAACAACGACGCGAAGAAAGTAAAATCTTAACAAAACGACCGCAATTGCAGCAGAAAATCGTATTTGAATTAAATGAATTTCCAAGACTTAAACTTTTCGAAGAACAGAAATTACCAACGCCATCACTGCCAACAGCAACATATCTTCCCTTGGCAGAGCAACAACAGCAGCAGAAGCTACTGCTGCCAGAGTCAGCATTGCAAGTGGCATTAGTTGATTGTGACCATGACCAGGCCGAAGATAAAACTGTCTTTAAAGATGTACAAAATCAAGAAATCGCTGATCGTTTCAAGCAAATTATGGAAATGTTTGATAATTTTACAAAGAATTTGGAAAGCTTAGAAATGCCTGCCCTCAAAGAACCATCCACATCAGTGTCACCGAAGACAATGGGCAAGAAAGGCGACGACTTCTGGAAATCGGATACTACAGCGGAGGCTTCATCGACATCAACTTCGTCGTCGTCTTCATTGTTGTCAGTGAAAGCTGTGGAACCACAAGTGCATGCCAGCAATTATGCACAATATTTTCAAGATTTGGGCGCTACTGCTGGGGAGAGTACAACAGGTAAAATGCATGGGGTATGATTCTAATGGCACGATGATTCGTCGATTTGCCCACAATCCAGAGTTGGGTACCCAGCTTTAAATCGTTAGTAAAAGTCTGAAATGATAATCTTAAGTGTTTGTTGTCCACCTCTCCATATAAAGGGAAGAAAAGGTTTCGTTTTGATTGCAAAAATAGGAAAATGTTCATTCCAAAGTGAACACAAATATTCACAGCCCGTTTTCGATCGAGCGAAACTTCCAAGAAATGATTAAATACGGTGCGCTTCTTAAAATGAAATAATGGATCAGAGTGTTAAAAGCTTTGATTGGAATTACGTTACGTTTTTGTTTCCGTCGAGCGGAACGTTCGTCGAGAAATTAAAATATACTCGTTCTTCATTTCGTTTCGAACCTCTCGCAAATAATTCCATTTTCTGGGTAAATGTATGAAACTTATAAAAATTCCAAGCTTTAAAGCTTCTAAACGATTGAATTGTCGTGGCAAAATGAACACTTTTTATATATATTGATTTTGAAATAAAATACTATTGTAATTTAGAGGAAATCATTGAAGCTCTACCGCCCGCAGTACATCAAAAATCTGCTACTACCAAAGCTGAAACAGTCATTGATATGCCAATGCCGCAGGATGCCAAAGATACTGCGACCACAATGGCCACCTGCCATCTCCTCAGGTCGGATATGTATACCTTGTCGGGGAATAACGCTTGCCAAATCCGCACTGCTGGCAATGACGACGAATACGCTGGCATAACAATTCTACCTTGCGTACACTCGCGATCATCGTTCAGTGCAAGTCGCACATCACACACGGATATGATGCCAAAGTACACAAACGATAGCAAAGTACAAACGTTTACATTTGATTCAGATGAGGCAGCAGAGGCAATAGCTAAAAATACTAATAACAATACGAATAATAAAATTACCGCCACTACTACTAAAACAATAACAACAGTTACAATATCACCAACGACAGCTAGCAGTGGTAACGAATGCAAAGCAAAACAAATCACTCCCGACAATTCAGGTCTTACTGTTGTCAAAGTAACCGAATCACCATCAGCCACTGAGCTGGCTCCGCTAACCGGCGCCATCGCTGCAACCGCCCATTCCACACCAGGATCGGTGCCGTGCGAACGCACCTTCCATACCATACACATCGAGGCTACGTCATCGCCGTCATCGAGCATTATGCGCCGGCCGCCGTTGTGCCTGCGCATGTGGAATGTGATAACCGATTTATGTGCTGCCGCCTGCCTTTGCATACAGGTTAATAAGGATTGTCTTTTCTGTTTCGGTTTCTTTATTGCATTCGTTGTGAGCGCTTCTTTTTTGACAGCTTTCTTTTATCGTACTTTGAGCATAAGTCCGCAGTTATTTCAATACTCCCAGCCGGTGGAGCTGCACCACCGCGATGTGGTTGTACAACCAGACGGAAAAAAGGATATGTTATTTAATCTTTGACGCAACAGCTACTAATGATTGGTTAAACTAAATTGAAATTTCGCGCACAATGCTCGACAGTGGATCTGCATGGGGGCGTGTGCACCTGTGTTTGTGTGTGTGTGTGTGTGTGTGTGTGTGTGTGAGTGTATGTGTGTAGCATCCATTCTCTATACTACTATGCTATACTATATTTTTATATTTGTACTTTTTATTTGTATTATTAACTTTAATATTTTAATATTGATTGCAAAATTTAACTATCTATATTATTAACAAATACATATATTGAATATCTCTACACATACAAATATACTATTCCTGACTGGGCAAATACAATTCTACTTTTCATTTCCTTTGACATGATTGCATGTAGTTTGTGTTTCTAATACAGTCAGCGCGCACAGGGAGAAAGAGGATGGAATCGATTAGTAATAAGGAAAATACTAAAATCAATTTTTCCCGACCACATGGGCAACTCTAAGAGTGTTTTAGGCTAGTGTGTGGGCACCTATTTGGATCAGGTTACAAATGGTACCGGCAGGGCTGAGAAAAAATTTCATTTAGTTACTATTGTTTCATAAATTTATGGAGAAAACAATAAAGATTTCGACTTTTGGCATTGTTAACCCTTCAGCGGATGTTGCTGTGGTATTTCTCATAACTTTTAATGGGAATTTTTTTACCAACAACAATTGTTTAGTTTTCTCAGGATAACTTTTAAAACTTGTTAATAAAAAAAAAAAAATTTTGGAAAAGGGAGCTGTAACCACAAAATGGTGTAGGAGGACAGACAGTAAGCTCCAGGTTATACAGCTCCGCTGAAGATGTCAGAGTATTGAAGTAAGTACTTAAGCATGTAAGGTACATACATAAAAGAATCCCGCTTAAGTACTTCGGGGTACTTACGAATAAAGTTACTTATTTTGACTAAAAAAATTGCTAATATTTAAAATTAGCATAAATTAAACGATTAGAAAATTGAATAATCTATGTACTTATGTTGCCACATGTGTAAAATTTATATAAATATGTATATATAAATTGTTTAAGAGGTACTTGAGAGGAGCAGGGTGGCCGTGGCGTATTTGCTAGTGCCTTGTCTTGCTACGCAGAGTGCCCGGGGTTGCAAATCTGGACACAGGCTAAACCAATATTAAAAACAAAAAAAAAATTCTACACGGTACCATCTTTTGGCAGTCAATGGTAAACCTCCAGGAGTAAAAATTGCCAATGAAAAGCTTTTCACTTCGCCGTTCGGATTTGGCATAAAACTGTAGGTCCTTTTCATTCATGTACAAATATAACACGCACAACATGATGAGGATGCGAAAAGTTCAGCCTAGGCCCTCCGTGGGCTGTTTTGCCATTAAAAAAAGATATAAGAAACTTGAGAGGGGTAAATTACAAGAATTTTTTTTTTATGAGAGCATAAATTTTAGAGGCCCTTAAGAAGGTGTGGTACTTAAGCGAGAGGTAAGATGAAACAAATTACAGGTACTTAACAAACAAACAAATTAATGGTACTTAAAATGGGAGGTACTAAACCGGGGTTTACTGTACATCTTTGCTTTTCATTTATAGGAAATATTTTTATATATGTAGTATTTTGAAGCGATTTTGTTTTCCTGATGTATCCACATTTAGCTAACGGTATTTTGAACACTCAAGAAGCTGCAAAAAAACTTCCAGCAGATTCGTAGTAAGCGATTGAAAGAAATTTAATCTCCATTTGGAGCAATCATACAGCAAATAAATTCATGAGCGTATAAGGAATCAAAAATTTAGACTTTAGAAGCCATTAATCCATAGTCTGAAGATCCCTCATAATTTTTTAACGTTGAACATTTTCTCCGAAAACTTTTTCATACCCGTCCCAATTGCTTGGCCGTCGTTGCATTATAATGAACCTAATTTTTTCATATCATATCATTCGATATCATATCGGAAGTTAACTCAAAAAGGTAAGAGACAACAGGAAATCTATGAATCTATCGTCTTATAGAACTCATACTTAACATTATTTCTTAAATCTATATGTAAAGGTTGTTTTTTCTAGAAGTGTGGTTTTCAGTCTGGCAATACTTTTTTCGGAGTTGATCTTTTTGGCAGCTGTCACTTGATTTATGCTCAGTTTGGTTTGCCATTTCATAATGAATAGACTTACTCCTGAACAACGTATGCAAATTATTGAAATTTATTATCAAAATTCATGCGCTGTGAAAAAAGTGTTTTGCAAGATGCGTCTATGTAGTGACGAGGCTAATTTTTGGCTCAATGGATACGTGAATAAGCAGAATTGCCATATTTGGAGTGAAGACCACTCAGAGGCATTTCAGCAGCTACCAATGCATCCCGAAAAATGCACTCCTTGGTGGGGTTTATGGTGAGGCGGCATCATTGGGTCATACTTCTTCAAAGACGATGGACGATGAAGGCCGCAACGTTATGGTCAATGGAGAAAGGTACCGTTCGATTATAACTCGACTCGGCCGACATGTGGTTCCAACAGGATGATGGCACATGCCGCAGTGCACGCGAAACCATGTATCAATTGAGAGGCAAATTTGGTGAGCAGTTAATCTCACGTTTTGGTGTAGTCAATTGGCTTCCAATATCGTGTGATTTGACCCCGTTAGACTATTTTTTGTTGGGGCTATGTTAAGTCTCTTGTCGAAAGGGACCAGCCAAACACGATTACTACTTTGGAAGCCAACATTGAACGCGACACTTGTGAAATTCCGGCCGAAATGTGTGAAAAATGTGCCAAAATTGGACCTTCAGAATGGACCACTTGAAGCGTAGCTAGGGGCAACATTTAAGTGAAATTATCTATGAAAAGTAAATGGCAGGAATTGATTTATCGATCCAAATAAAAATTTATTCACTCTTGTAAAATTTCTGTTTTTTTTCCATTTTCAAAAACTAAACTCTTATCAAAATCACCCTTTACATATTTCATTGATTTAATACTGAACTGAACAAGTAATAAACTCTATGGCCAAAAGAAAAAAATGTTGGTGATGTTTAAACAAGTAGGCGAACACAAATATAATCGCTGAGACACGGAAACGGAAAAGGAAACGTGCGTTCAACCACAATGATGTTATAGCAAAAAGTTGAAAACTTGTACTTGAAAACTTATAACTAAGTAGAAGCAGCCAAAAGTGATAACATATTTCTGTATATTAAGTAGGTAGCATTGAATTTTAGTAGGCAGGCATCACTGATGGCATAGATAAAGCTGAAGATGATGACATTTCTATTCTAGTCTCAACATCAATATAAACAAGTTGAAAATACTGAATTACAAATAACATAAAAAAGGCAACAAAAGCTAAAGTGTGAAATTTGAATCTGAATAAATCAATGTGGAAAAATTGATTGTGCGCAGATTGTAAATGAATAAAATATATGACTGAAGTAGAGTAGAATCTACTTGAACATATAACTCCAACTGCCAATATATGTAAGTACTTTGAAGCAGAAGAAATACACAAATACATAAAATAAAAAACCAACAGATTTTACAAGTTTTGATAAAGTATAAAGAGTAGGTACTTTAGAAATTTGTTTCGTTATTGTCGAAAATTTACTGATTGTGCGGTTTTGCTACCACTTTTTCTTCATGTCACTCATTCCTATACTCCCTGCTCTATCTGTCTCTTTTTCTCCATATCTTTCCTCCCCATTTTCCACTCTTTCGTGCTCGTATGTGTCCTTAACATTTCATTCTTCAAATGTAACTTTATGCAACAAACGTGTAGATTAGCCACATTCAAAGCCTCTGATTCTCTAATTTTGTTTCTCAACTACATCTGATGTTGCTGCTGGTAATGATGCTGGTGTTGCTCTGCTGCTGATGATGATTATTTGAGTGCAATTTCGAGTAGTAATACAAATTGTTGTTGGAAAAGTAGCAGCAGCTATAAAATACGAGTACGTTAGCAACAATATAAGGTAGACACTCGAGAAAGTTGAAAAATGGCTGAGTGGTTCTTGTGCATGGTTTGAGTGGAGTGTTTCGATTTATGTACTATGTACTTCTCATAGCGAAGCATAAAGCTGAAAACTTATTTACGTGAAATTTTGGTTTTTCACTTTTTCGTTTATTTTTCTTTTTATTATTATTTATTTGTAATTTGAAGTAATCTTGAGCCAATTGGCAGAACTATTGATAGTTGGGATATTGGAATATTTTATCGGGAAATGTACAGAAGTGCAGAGGATGATTTGACGTGCTTCGAGTGTAAATGGTTGATTTGCGAAATCATTTATAAGACAAGTTATGTCAGATGGCTTTGGGAGAAGGTACGGTATTATCGTCGGAGCACGTAGTAGCCTTTATAAAATCCTATCCTTTGTGTATGATCCATCACTTTTGCCTGACATCCTGTCCTGGCATACCAAAAAATCGCTCAGCCTCGTGCAATTTATTTATTTTCCAGTCCCAAGATTTCTAAGTACATTATCTGTTTATTTTGAAACTTAAACCAATCTACTTTTAACAAATTACATAAACATTGAATATTTAATTTACGTAATTTACCATTTATTTTAGCTAATTAGAAATCAACAGCTCTCATACACAATCCTGGACTGCTTTGGATTTTATTTCTTCTGAATTTTTAATACCTACTGTCTTGGAGCAAACGTTTTTTGATCATACTACATTCAGTGCCTGCCTGTTTTCGTGGAAAAGTTAAGTTCGCTGGCATAGCCTTTGCAGTTTACAATTTAATTAAACGTAATAATGAAAAAACCCACAAAAAGAAAAAAAAACTAAATGTTTCTGTCTTATACTAAGCTGAGCGTCCATCAATTTTCGTCTCATCTATACTCAAGCAGCTTAAATTAACCCCCTTCGCTGACCCCTCGTCACCCACTCATAAACATTTCATTCCTTTTCTCAGTGTTTCTTCCTTTCCTTTGGCGTCGAAAATTCTTCATTAAAATTCAACGATGAAAATGAATGAATTAAAATCCTTTTTACATTTTATTTTAAGTACGAAATATTTCAACAAAAACGAAACGGGGAAAAAAGGATAAAAAAGTTTTCTAATCATTTCTTGATGTTTTTGTTTGGACTTTTATTTACTGTTGTGGTGTTTTTTTATTTGTTAACCTTCAGTTTCTCATTTGACTTCATTTATTTGATGCAACAACAACAACCGAAATAAAAAAAAAAAAACAAATTAATGACTTTTCTTCGAACATCAAATGGAAAATTCGTTGTAAATATGCAAGCCCTGCACTTCAACTTTTGGGTACTATTAATTTCAGTATATTGAGAGAGATGGAACACAAAACTCAGACTCTTTTAAGAGAAAATATTCTGCAGAATACCTCGTTATGTCCAAATTACAAACCCCTGAACTAATTCTTACTTGGTTTTAAATTCAGCTGTAATTTCAGATCTAAAGGCCTAAGAATAATGAAAAATCAATTTCATTGGTATTTTGAATTTTAATGGTGTTTCAATTTACTTGGAATGAAAAATTGTGGTGCCAGTGGTAATTCCTTCCGCTAGGTTTCAGTATTGAAACCTGAAATTTTCAAAGTTAATGCTAATTTCATAATGTTAATTATTTTTGCATTGCAGATATTAACACTAATGCTGTTTCCATTCGGTATGCATTGACAATTTTAGTGCTTAAACAATTTTTATTCCATTGGCATTGATAGTAAAATTTCACGAGGACTTAAATAGTTAATGATTATACTTCATTTGCACTGAAATTTTGAAATAAAATTCAAAATTTTAGTGCTACTACTTACTACATTACATTAGCATTGAAATTATAATACTAATGGTAGTTTCATTATTCTAGCATTGTGAAAATGAAACTTGCACTTAACTGATAATATTGAAAACTTTTGAAAGTAAACCTTTTTCTTTTAAATTTTCCTTGATAATTTAATTGTGATTTTCATTAGCATTTAAAAATTTTACGGCTCAGGATTGAAAACTGAAATTTTCAAAGTTAATGCTAATTTCATAATGGTAATTATTGTTGCATTGCAGATATTACCACTAATGCTGCTTCCATTCGGTATGCATTCAATTCTATTATAATTTGAAATATAAACAGTAAATAATGTTTTTTTTTTTCATTTCACGATCATTGATCATTTTAATGCTAAGGCCAATTCCATTTCATTTACATTGAATATTTTCTCATGATAATGCTATTTCAATTTAATTGAGACTTATAAAATTAATGGTAACATTAATTCCAAATTAATGATGATACACTTCACTTCCACCAGCATTGACAATTTTAGTGATAATGCTAATTCCATTCTATTGAAATCCAAAATGCTAATGCCATTTCAATTCAAGTGGGACTTACAATTTTAATCGTAATGCCAATGCCAATCATTTACCATAGAAATTATTAATATCAATCCTATTTCACATCCATTGCATTGGCAATTTTAGTGCTAACGCAAATTCCATTTCACTATCAAATAACATTTAAATGATAAGAAAATTCCATTTTATTCGCATTGAATGATAATGCTAATTTCATTCCATTGAAAATTGAAAATGTTAATTATAACGAAGAAAATTCCATTTTATTCGCATTGAATGATAATGCTAATTTCATTCCATTGAAAATTTAAAATGTTAATTATAACGAAGACTCATATTCAATTTCACTAACATAAAAAAATGTTATGTTTATATGTACTACTTCAACTCAATTAACATTGAAAATTTGAATGTCAATGCTGATTACATTTCATTAGCATTGACAATTCTAAAAGGTACCAATGCTAATTTAATTACACTAGCATTAAAAATGATTTACCGCCTTTCTATTCTACATTAGGGTTGGATATTTAAGCTTATTCCTATACAGTAGTTATTTTGTTTGTTGGATTTAAGACGTTTTCAACCGACCAAAGTGGAATGAATAGTTTCTTTATTATCTATGCTTTTTCGATATGAAAAGAGTTCATTGTCATTGAACTAAACAAAAAGAAAAAATTCAAAACAATAAAAAAAAAAAAAAAAATTATTTGAAAACACTAAATACTAAAAAAAAAAACTTAATTTTGCATTAACTCTTGCATACTTTTTGGCGTTTATTATGCCAATTTGGGATTTTAATTGTAAGTTTTGTGCTATTGTTGTTTCAGTATACATATATTTATTTAAATTTTATTTTAAAAGTTTTCGCGTTTATTTAGAGGATTAACATTTTTTTCCTTTATTTATTTTTGTATCTATGTTTTTTTTTTTTTTTTGTGGTACATTTGCTTTTTCTTGTTTTGCTGTTGTTATTTTGCTTAGGAGAGACCGAAATGTCTTTAAGCTGGAACAATAAAAATGGAAATTGAATTGATATTTTGTATTTTGTTGTGCTGTGTCGTGTTGTGTTGTGTTGTAGTGTGTATATTTGTATGAAGTAGTTGTTTTTATTACGTTTTTGTTTTTTATTTGCATTTGAAATTGAAATTGAATTGTATTGATTGCGTTGCGTATGTGTGTGTGTGTGTGTGTGTTAGCTTCGCAGACGACTACATGACATAACATCTCCTAAACATTCAAAAAACATATACACATACACATCATCTATGACAATAGAAGGAAAAACGCAGAAAAAAGTTGAAAAAGAAAAAGTTGAATTGCAATGCATTTGCGTATGTAATACCATATTCTGTATCTCGTTCCTTCTCACGGTGGATGCTGCATACACTTCAAGCCCATCTAGCATGCTCCCCTCCGCAGACTATCTACGCATTGGCAGAATTGAATTGAAAATACATTTTGCTTCTTTTTGTTTGGTTTTTTTTTGTATTTTATTTTATTTTTATTTTCCAGTTTACATTTTTCTGATTGTGAGTGGTATTAGCGTAACAACAACAACAACTAAAACAACAAGAAAGAAACAAAATATAATATACATAACATCCTTTTTCTACTTGCGCTTACATTAAATGTATGTATGTGTGTGTGTGTGTGTGTGTGATTGTATCTCTGTTTGTAACGGTATGTAAGCTCGCAACACAGAAGTGAAGAGGAAGTAAAGGAAGAAAAGGATTTAGTTTAATACCTTTTTATGCTTATTATATGTGCAAAGTTTTCTACAACATACTTTTATTTGAATTGATTTGTTTAAATTTTCAATAAATTTCATAGATATACAAACACACACACACACACACACACACACACACACACACACACTTGCATATTTTGATTTTGTTTTATTTAGAAGTACCTACTTTTATTTGATTCTTCTCGTATAGTTAGAAGCAAGGATAAAAATGTTTCTATCTTGAAAATGCTTAAGAGGCTTACATTCTGACATTAAGCTTTGCGGTTCAAGAAAATTTATTTGTACAGTCGCTCATTCATTCGTAAAAATAATTTGCAACGTAAAGCAAGAGGTAATTTTAGAAATGGCTCTTAACACACACACACGAACACACACACATTTTCAAACGAAAAAGTTCAAAGTAAACGTAGAACTACAAAATGAACCAACGCTCAGCACCTGAAAAGTACGAGTAGAGAAGAACGTTGCAAGTTCAGAAATAATGCTGCTGCATAGAGTATACATATACCTAGGTAGTTATGTACATACATATGTACTCGTATTGTATATGAATGTGTTTTATAACCGATATGCAAGTGAAATGGAAATATGTAAGGAAAGTATAATTTTTTTTTCAATTTCAATTTCAATTTATTTTTTTTTTTTTTTTGTATATTTGAAATTTTAAGACTTCTTTTCAATTCAATATTTGAAATTCGATTGGATGAATTTCAAGTGAATTTTCTTTTTATAGAAATTTGTTGTATGTTTTCAAAGATTTTGTTTCGATGAAATTATAAATATAACTTAATTTCTATTTGTTCAGATCTTTGAGTTGTTAATAACCTCATCTAATGACGAGCTATTAGATGACATCAGAAATCAGAATTGCAGACAGTAGCGCGGGGGAGTGGGGGAAGAGAATGTGTTACGACTTTAATGCTCAACTTTGGTCTGAATTTCTCTTCGAGTTTCGATCTGAATTTTGGTTTGAATTTGAATTTGAATGTTTGTCTGAGTTTGGGCCGAATTTTGGTTTGATTTTGTTTCGGTTTCTGGTCTGAACATCTTCAAATATTTGATCACTTTTTGTTCAGAGTAGGGTCTGTATATTGGCTTGAATTATGATCTGAATATGAATTTGGTTTGACTTTTGTACTGAATTTTTGTTTGACATTGGTAAAAATGCTGGTTTAAATTTTAGTTTCAATTTGTCATACATTTTTCTAAATCTGGTTTCAATTTTGGTATTGAGGTTTAGTCTAAATTTAGGTAGCCTGTATTTTATTTAAATTTCGATTTGTCTTTTAGTTAAAGTTTTAGTTAAATTGCGCTAAATTTCGATTTGTTCTGAGTTTTGATCTTCTTCTGGTCTGAATTTTAGTATGAGTTTTAGTTTAATTTTTCTTTTCAATTTGATTTGATTTTTGGTCTCAGTTATGTAAAAATTTTGATTTAATTTATCTCTTTAACGACGAAAGGCATATACATATATAAAGTTTTTGTTCGTTACATTTGTAGATAGCATATAAAGAATTTCA
This sequence comes from Palloptera scutellata, assembly GCA_958295655.1. NCBI lineage: Eukaryota > Metazoa > Arthropoda > Insecta > Diptera > Pallopteridae > Palloptera > Palloptera scutellata. The sequence goes on along the minus strand of OY282452.1, from coordinate 50,207,282 downwards.
GTTCAGTTCTTTTTGTAAATTATAGAGCAGAGTTGGGCCTACAAAAGTTTAGCATATTTCTACTTGGTTCCAAGTGAGATGAAACTTGGTTTAAGTGAGCCTATTTGAAATGGCGGCACGCTTCTGGATGGAAGGAATATGAAAATTGTAACTCACAATCTTACTTTTCAAATTCAGATCAGGAAAAGTTTATGTAAACTCCCATTTGGCTGCATGAAATGGATTCTTCTTGGATTTTGCATAACTTGACAAGCCACCAGTAAGTCAGTAAGATTTCAAATTTTAGAATTAGACTAATTAGAGTCCCCTTATCACGAAGATCGTATTTTGAAATCGGTCTACAGGGAAAAGTTACGCCGTCACAGGGTTAAGACAGATTTTTTTCTGGAATTTTGATGAAGTGAATTTGGTGTGAAATTTCACCAGATTTTTGGCCTTTTTCTTTTTGTCTGAATCTAGGCTTTGGTATCAATTTTGATACAACTTTTTATCTAATTTTTCCACTGGATTTTAGAAATACACTCTATTTAAAAAGTGGATATTTTCATATGGCAGAAATTACCATGTTTTGCCTGAGGAAATGGAACACTAAATCTTCTATTGTACTATTGAATACGTACAAGTATGGAAATATTAAAAGGACACGTTTGTTATGAGTATGCTGGTTTACTGCAAAAATTGTTGCTTTAAATCGCTTTGTATATTATTAACATTATCTAATAAACCCCACCGTGTGTGTTGTACGTTTGATGATTAAATATCAACACCTTTTCACTATTTTCCCATTTTAATACACTTTCAAGTGTGCGAGCTTAATCTGCTTCTGGGTGTGTGTGTGCGTGTGTGTGTATACGCTTTCATATATTTATTATAGCAGTTTCGTTCACATATCGCTCGCTATATCTTCCATTTTATCTGAGCGTAAATTTATTTTACGTTACACTTTTCCAACTTCCCTTTTGTTGTTGAAAATGCCGCAGTGGAAATTGGTTTTTTGTCGGGGAACTAAAAAACTAAACGGTGAATAAAAAAATTGAGAAGCAGCTCTGTAGAGCTAAACTATACTATACTATCATCAAAATAACTAGTTTGTCAAATAGTTATGCAACATTTAGTTTCTAAAGTGGTGAAACACTAATAACACTATTCAGTGAAAATATTGTCTTGTAATTCTGATCTAGTTTACAACATTTTTCACTCTTATGGAATTATGAAGCATAACAAAGATCACTGATGAATATGCAAATGAAATACTTATGTCTAATATGAAATAATTAAAAATAAAATTTGAAATTTTTCCAAATCCGAAATATTTTGTTTTTTTAATGTTAACCTTTTTTTCTATATTACAATTTATTTATTTATTTAATATAGTAATTAATCCTAGTACAACAAATATTTTTAAATTATAGTAGGTACTAGCGGCGAACGGAAAAATGCCTTAAATTTTTCTATATACAACTGGTTGAGAAACTGAAACAATTCGATTGGTCTACAAACTATTCCAAAAACATCTGTCTACCAACTAGTTGAAAGATAGGTAAGCCTCGACAATGGACGTGTGCCTAGGACAACACAATGTTAAAAGAATCAGTTCGGGAAGAGGAAAGACACAAAATGTGGAACTAGTTGTGGTTTTCATTAAACCAGTTTATCGAGTAATATTAAACTAATTGGTTTCCCTATAGGGAGAGCAGCACACACACACACACACACACGCATAAATGAGAGTTTGTACATTTGTTGCTATACTTTAGATAGCAGCAGTCAGAGCACCTGTGAGCAAAAAAACATGTAAAGAATAACTGAAAACCTTTAAACGACACAAAACGTACACTGATTAAACAAATGCGATCAAACACACACACCCATTCACATCTATACGCTGAAGGAGCAAAAAGCAATGACGCATATATCATGGAGCTGCAGCATTACTGTGTTTCTCTGTGTGTGTGCGATTGTTTGAGTTTTTTAGTGTAACGTTTTTTGTGCACCAAATAAACGGATTTTAATTTGAGTAATAGTTTCGTAAATTAGTATTAGATTTTGTGGTCGAGATTAAAATATATGAATACAAACACACAGAGATGTACATACATACATACATACAGAGATGAATACATGCACTCGTATGTACCATATGTATGTATGTATGTATATTGTGAAATATATTCAGCTAAACCACACATACTCTGCAGCAGCCATAAGCACCAGCACAACAGCAACACTGGCAAATGAACATGTACCCCACAATAGAATACATTCAGTAGTTGTGGTATAGTAGTATAGTAGCTGTGCATGTATGTGTATATGTATGTATATGTGTGTACTGGAATGTAGTCTAGGAGGAAATGATTTTGTGAAAATTTATCCAATTTTGTAAATGTATTAAATTTTTTTGTGAAAATTTCTAGAATAGCGGAAGTGAAAGATAAGGAATTAAATTATTTACCACCTTTTTTTTGTTGTTGTTCTTGTTAAGCTTTCTAATTAAAATTTCACATATACTCGTATGGAGTGAATATTTATTTCTATGTGCGTTATAAATGAGCAAATATTTAAATCTAAGTAACGTAAGGTACGCTATTTTCTACAGTTTTAAGTTTTAACAGAAAAGTGAAAACAAATCTGTAAAAAATTAAGACAACAAATTAATTAAGCGAAAACTACTGTATGCACATTAGTTTCTCAGTCTGCATTCTTTTTCTCTACAAAAGAAAGTTATAACTGCTTAATATTGAAAACCGTTTAAAAAATGCAGTTTATTTTTGAAGCATACTTTAAGGAGTAAGGCGAAAATGAATGTGCTGGACATGTGCAAAAATGAAATGGAGTTTACTTGCAAAATGCAACTCCAACACACACACACACACATGAATATACAGAAAGTGCAATGCGTTATCCCAGTCGGCCAGAATAAAAGTGCTTTGCAGAAGAGTGAAATAAAATACACTTTTGTACTCCTTATACGTTATTCTGGGGCAGTTTTTTTTATAATGTCGCGTTTTACATGTCTTTTCTGCTGCTTCACTGCAAAAACGTAAGAGAATGATAATACGAACATCAGCAGTTTCACATCATGTTTAAAGTTCATATTAAATGTTTTTGCATTGTCTTTTGTGCGTTCAAGTAATAATAATAATAATAATGAATATAAAAATCTAAAAAAAATCTGTTGGTAGTTGGTAGTGTGGTGGCCTGCTACGCAGAGTGTTCGGGGTCCAAATTTCGGCACAGGCAAAATCAAAAAAAGGAGAGAAAACAAACACAGAGAAGGTTTTGGTAAACCTATAACAGAAAAATTGCTAAGAAAAACTATTCACTTCGCCGTTAGAATTCGGCATATAACTGAAGGTAGATTCATTCATTCACAAATATAACACGCACAATATTCATGGATTCAAAAAGCTCGATCTAGGCCTTCCATGTGGTGCTGTTTTCCTATTGAAAGAAGAAGAAAGCTCATAACTTCATATTGACAAATTAATTTTCTTGTTCCATTAAGCCTCCGCAATAAAGCAAAAGCAAAACAATATACTCATCAATCGTTGCTTGCAGTTAGACAGCGCAAGAGATTGATAATACAAACATCATCAGTTTGACTTCGAATTTTTGGTTCTTTGCTTTGCCTCACTGCTAACAGTATTTAAAGTATGAATTGCTTTGCTTTCCGTGGAGGTTAAATGGAGCAAGAGGGTACTGGTCTGCAAAAAAAATAGATTCAAGAAGCTATTGCTGCTTTACAGCTCTCATTCTACGCTCTCAGCGCTCTTTTGCTGATCACCTGGGACATGCAATGTAAGAAACGTAATAGTGCGTAATAGTGTAACAAAAAGACATTTTAGCCTTCCACAAAGCTTTATAGTGCCTTTTTGTGTGCTTTATTTCCGACTGGTGTAATTTAAAAATGCAAAAACACTAGCTCGCATGCTCACACACTCAAATACATCAACAGGAAAAAGGACATACTCACTGTGGCGCTCTGAGCCACAACTTCTACGCAACTTCATCGTCGATGCATCTAAAAATACACTGTATGAGTATACAAAATGCATTTGTGTGCATTTGTATGAGTGTGTATCTGTGTTCATGCTGCAAACTACTCTACGAATATGTAGTGGTGAATGTCAAGGGGAAGCCAGTTAAAACGGATACCAGCGGCGGGGTGTAGAGGGTCAATGTTACTCATTTGCGATAGAGTGACATTAATCATTGTGACGCGAAAGAGGCGTGCAATATAAATTTTCTTCTTTCTAGCTTTCTGTGCTTTTCGCCAGTTGCTTTCTTTTCAGCGAAAAAGCAATACCAAAATGTACACAGTTGTGAATATATGAAGTTAAAAAAGGAAAATAAGAAGTAAAATTCGCAATTTATCTATAGCATAGAAGCTATGAGAAGATAGAGAAAGAGGAAAAGACTTATGCTCAAGCTCCAAAAAATATGCAATGGGAAAGTGTTTATATGTATGGACTTATGTGTGTGTTTGAGTATGTATATGTACTATGGTATTTGAAATGGCAATAAATTGGTTTCGTTGCAAAGATATTGTCGTAGTTGGTGGAATAAAGAAAGATAAGCAAAATTCACACACACACTCATGCGTGTATATATGTTTGCACAATCAAAGTGTTGGTCAGTAATAAAAATAAAGAATAAGAATCTATGATAAGAAAAACAATGAAAAATAAACATTAAAAACTTTGCACATGTGGGGAGAAAGGAGAAAGAACATAATACCCAAATGTTGCACACAAACATTTCATTTCTTCATTTATAGAAATACCAAGCAAGCAATCACTTAAAAGACTCGCAAGCACTAGGACGCGTAGTATTTCAATTTTATTATCACTTATTCCTGCATAGTTTTGTCATTTGTATTAATGATTCAAAAGCAAAAACGCCCCAAAAAAAATTATTATCGCAACTTTTTACTTAGTAGCTTCCTACCTGTTATAAATACTTGGATGTCGGTAAGCACCTAAAGGTATGCTAAACAGAAAGCAAAAACATTAAACGGAAATTCCAAATGCATACATACATATGTACATATATAGAGAAATATATGAATGGGTATGTTTGTATGTGTATGTGACTGAGTGTATGCTACTTACTTACGCTTCTCTTTCTCATTCACAAATCCTTTTTCTTTTTAGCAAGCTACCAAATAAATGTTGGGCATAAAAGTACGAAGTACCGGAAACATTTATGAATTTATGCGCTAAGCATTTTATTTTGTTTATTATTTTTTTTGTATGTCTGTACGAGTATTTATTTCTTAAAGCCTTGGTCAAGGTGTAAATATATGCCGAAGCTTTTTATATGTACGTACATATATTTTTCCCCGTTTTTATCGTTTTTAGTGTTATATTCTGTACTCGTATATGTAAGTATGTATGAATTCGCGAAGAAAAAGGTGAAGGGTACGCTCTGACATTAAAACACCTGCATATTTATGGGAGCGTATTAAATATATTACTATAGTATGTGAATTAAAGGTTTTCGTTTTGGTATTTAGGTCATTGAAAATATATTTTAGTTAACATAATGCGGAAGCTTTTGGTCATAAATGAAAATTTATGTTGAGATTACTTGTAAATGTCTGTAAGTACCGAGGTATTTACAAAAAATAAACCTAGAGCTGGTACACCCATCTAAGTGAAAATAACAATACCATGTGTGTATTTTATGTTAGGGGAAATATGATATAGATTAAAGATAATGGTAGAAATTTTAATAGCCAAAAAAAATCGCATAAATAAAATGAATGAGTTACCAAAGGGGTATAACTAAGGAGTGGCGTAAGTAAGTTATAGCGTAACTGAAGCAACAGAAAAGATATTAAAATTTGAGATTTTTAGCTTCTTTGAGCTTAAGTGTACCTGTGCCTATACCTAACAGGTGGCCGAACTAGCACGAAGTGGATCCGCAGCTCAGGTGAAATTCAAAAAGCGTCTTTAAGTAAGAAACGATTCGAATTAGTGTCCAGCAAGGGCATAAATTTACAGAGCTCCATATTTTAAAATTCAACTTCTAGTGTGATGTATGGGTTTTGAAAGAGACTGATAAATACTTCGAAATGCAGATTTTCGATTTTCTTTTCTTTTGGCTATGGCTAAACAAGCTGATATGACTAAACAAGCTAAATCCCATACTTCACCATACCTGACTTTAGCTCAATCAAAAATTTGTGCACTAGAGGGTTACCACGCTTATCATGCGGTAAAATTTTTATTTCTTTTCATTCGAATTTATATTTTCCTGACTTTAGGTCAATCAAAAATTTGTGTAAGGAGTGAGATCGAAAAACTCGTATAACTTTAAATTGTTCTAGCATTGAAATTCCTTATGCAAATAAAAAAATGTAAACAGTTTTGAAAAGAAAATTTAAATTCTGATAAAATGATTTGTTTGTTGTTTTTACAGAATTCGGACAGCTTTTCCGGTATGCCTGCCATTAGCGTCTTTACTGTCATTTCTGAGACTCTCTTGGCGGCAGCATTATACTTATTTCTAAAATCTTCCATGGATTTAGCTTCTTTGTTTGTTGCCTTTAATGTTCTTTTCACTAGAGTCCAGTATCTCTCGATAGGCCGAAGTTCTGGGCAATTTGGTGGGTTGGCGATTTTTAATACCAATTTGATATTTTGTTCTTCAAACCATTTAAGGGTTACTTTACTGTAGTGTCAGGAGGCTAGATCAGGCCAAAAGAAAGTAGATACATTGTGCTTTCTAATGAAGGGCCGCAATCTCTTCTGGAGACATTCTTTCACATAAATTTCAGCGTTAACAGTGCCACTTGTTACGAAACCTTTACTCCGTAGCCCACAACTACAAATCGCTTGCCATACCAGAAACTTCTTCGGCAACTTGGACTTTTGTTTTGTCCTAAATCTTTCCTCAACTCCTCCTCGTTCCTATGCGGTGTAAAACTCTTGGCCAGGCAATTGAGAAAATTTAGACTACAAGTCTAAATCATCGTCCATAACAAAGCAATCGGCTTTTTTGAAAAAAAAATTTGTCTTCAACTTTTTAGCTCGGCTCTGGGCTACCAAGTTCTTAGTAGCGTTCCTGTCGGGTACTGACTGCACTTTGTATGTTTTAAGGCCCGCATCTTTTTTAATTTTACGAACTAAAAACTCACTGCAACTCGATTTTTCCGCCAATTTTCGATTAGACAACGCTGGATTCTTCTCTAAGAGAGTAACGACTTTCTTCGCCTTTTGTGGAGACACGAAACCGCATTTCCTTCCAGAACTATATTTTTTAGCAACTGTTAAGTCTGTATTAAATTTCTTAAGAATCATTGGGACAGTATTTTGCGCAACTTTCGCCTTATTTGCAAGGCTTTTCTGGCTCCAATGCGGATTTTCTCGAAATAATTCCACAACTAAATCGCGTCTTTCCACTTCCGATGCCATGACTCAACTGAAAGTTCACAAGTTAAAAAACATGTGATTGTATTTCATCAGAATTTCTCCAACGTAAAGCCTACTGTTTGAAGTTTTTCATTCAGATGAAGAGTTTCAAAGCAGTGGTCTTTCAAAGTTATCCGATTTTTTCGATCTCACTAGAGGGTGTCTATCACACGACTATCATGCGGTCAAATTTTTCGAAACAAATTTGTTAGTCTTCTAAACTTAACTTTTTTCATTCGAATTTATATTTTAACTGCTATGCTGTTTTAAAGACTTACTGAAAACGACTGTTTTTAAATAATAGTATCAATAATATCAGTTTTCGTTCCTCGTTTCTTCTGGCAAGTGAGGTAAACAAACCGAATCTCAAAATTCAGACGTTCACCTCTGATATGGCTTAAAGTGTTACTGAAAACGAATGAACATCTCTGGCACTATCTTCTACAAGAGTGTCATGCTGCTAGCATACGCTGATGATATTGACATCATTGGCAAAAACGCTCGAGCAGTGTGTGCAGCATTCTCCAACTTGGAAAGGGAGTCTCGTCGAGTGGGTCTAGTGGTGAACGAGGACAAAACGAAATACCTTGTGTCAACAAACAAAGAGTCACGGCGTATTGGACAAAATGTCACTGTTGACAACTACACTTTTGAAGTCGTCAAGGGTTTCGTATATCTAGGATCCAGCATGAATACCAATAATAATGTCAGCCTTGCGGATCAAGCGGAGACTAATACTTGTCAACAGGTGTTACTACGGGCTCAGAAGGCAATTGAGAAGTAGAGCCCTCTCTCGACTGACGAAAATAACGCTCTATAAGTCCCTCATCCTTCCCGTGCTAATGTATGGCGCATAGACGTGGACATTGACCATCAATGATGAGAGGCTGTTAGGAGCGTTCGAGAGGAAGATACTCCGTTACATCTACGGTCCAGCATGAGTGGACGACGTGTATCGAATAAGATGGAACGATGAGCTGTATGAGCTGTACGCCGACACTGACATAGTCAAGCGTATAAAAATCCAGCGGCTTTGCTGGTTGGGTCATGTTGAGCGAATGGAAGAAAGTGCTCCGGCTAGAAGGAGGAGGAACACGCAGAAGGGGACGTCCTAATCCCCGTTGGAAAGACCAGGTGCAGGGCAACCTGACTGCACTTGGCCTTATCAACTGGCGCCAGCGCACGCATAGCAGAAGTGACTGGCGCATCTTTGTAGAGGCGGCCAAGACCGATCATCGGTTGTAGTGCCAGTTAAGTAAGTAAGTAAGTAAAGCGAATGAAAAGTGTTTCGAGGTAAATATTTTACTATTTCTCAGGACGCCTAACATGGGGTCATCATTGAGGAATGAATTTGGAATTATTTTCGTCACTTTAAATTCAGTATTTCACTCCTAGCGTGTGTGATTCATAGTACTTATTACTAGAAGAGACTGGAAAATTCTTTAAAATATATTAATTTTTGTAAGCTATCCTTATGGCACCTAATATTGGTCTAAAATAGCAGAATTTAAAACTTGGTCTCTTCTTATATTTCTTTTTAATAATTTATTTTTATATATTCAGATTTCCACTTCTGGTGTGACTCATAACGTTACTGAAACATGCTTAAAAATTCTTTATGAAATCGATTTTGTTTTGCTGTTTCTAACATGAGGCTAAACAAGCTTTATCTCAAGCTGGCGAATTCCTCTTCTACAGTAGTTTAAAGTGTCACTGAAAAAGCGACTGAAAAATAATAAATTTTGATTACAAGCAGATCCCTAACATGGGATCTAATTGTAAGAAAGTAAATTGTCATTCTTCCAAACATCTTTTTTTTATGTTGTGTTTTCTATAATTTGAGATATTTAATGGTTACTGAAAATAGTATGAAAGGAAACTGCAGGTCCATATGGGAACTTGAATAGCTATTATTGCAATTTATGAGGACGCCTAGCATGGGGCAAATAGTTTCTGAAACTCCTATATGCAGGGCCGTGAAGAGAAAACACGGGTCTGAGGGGAAAAGAGGATGTTCATCTGAAGTACCAAGGCGTATTTAGTGGGAGGTTTTTGTACTTTCGATATTAATGATAATAGTTAACAAAATGAAAGAAAAAAAGCAGTTGTGAAGCAGTTGCCATTATCAATTTTCTTTTTACCATATTAAATCGGCTCTTACAAATGATCGAACGGAATGGCTGTTAGCACTCTTTTACTTGATGAGTAATATCCCCGTCGCCGCCGCCCTCTTACCAGGCCTGGCTATATGGTAGCTTTATCATTGCATTGCATTTTGTCTGAAGGAAAGTGAATTTTTTCCTTGGACTGTAAACGTTAATATTTACTTTATCTATAAATCTTTAATTTCTGAAAAGAGCCCTTTCCATAGCACATGTATGTATGTGAAAAAAGGAAACTAAGCTAAATTTTAAATTGTCCCTTTTTCCGAGAAAATCATTTTCACAAATTGGCTAAAGTAAGACCAAACCACAAATACTGCACACACATACGCAAACGAAATCCGAAAGACTTTCTAGCATTGCTAAAACAACTGGAAAAAAGGCAACTAAAAAATTTGAATGCTTTTAGAATTGCGCAATTTGTTTGCGTAAATTTGCAGCAATAATCCAAATAGCAGCAGAGAAGCTAAACAAAAAAAAAAAAACAAAAAAACTAGGAAAGGATACCAAGAAGGATACGAATGTATTTGCAAATTACAAGTGTATGGAAGAGTAAAATACTATGGTATCTATATGGTATCTAAAATGTATATTTGGAAAAACAAAACTAGAACTCAGTATGACCAATGAAATTTTGTCTAACAGTTAAAGCAATTAGATAAAGAGCCAAATTGTAGGAAGCAAAATAGAAAACCAAAAAGGATTGAGATAAAAATTTAAAAAATATAAAAGACAACCATGCGAATTTTCGATTTCCGTTTGTTAACTTTAAGCCAATTCAAAGTCAATTCTATGAAGCGTTTTCTCTCTCTCTTCCTCTCTCTTCCTCTCTCCCTACCTCCCTTTCTCTCCCTCTCTGTTTGTGCTCTGTGAGCTGATGTTGCATTTTTTTCAACTTCAATATTCAATTTTTTATGCCTTTTTTGTATTATTCGGACCACCTTTTTTTTTTTTTTTGGGAAAAGACCTAAACTCTTCCTCTGTATTTTTGTATTTAGCTAGAAACTACATTTGCATTGCGAATACATTTTGAGGAATATGTTAGCTGTATTTGAATTTTGTACTCAAATGTATACATGCAAAAAACAGAATCCTCCCACGCACACATGAAAACAACGAGAAGAAGTGTGTGTATCAGCTTTATAGTAACTTTTCAGTTAGTCTTCTGTGCACCTGCGTGCTTGTTTATATATGTATGTATGTACATACATGCATGGCTCTCTGCTACTTTTTTTGTTGTTTTGTTGTTTTGTTGTTTTGGTGTTTGCATTTGTGTCTGTATGCACTTCGCAACCCTTTAAATATGCTATGAATATCTTCTTTTCTGTTATTTCCTTTGTATCTAACTCTGCACGTGTTTGCATTTGAATGCATAAAGTTGTTGGTTTGTTTGCACTCTTTGGCTACAATTGCTCCATCGTGGTTGTTGCTGCTGCATAGGCATACAAACTTTGAATTTGTATAGATATTTATATTGCATGATACAAAAGCAACTCACAGATTTTTAATTGAAATTTCATATCAAAAGAAGTTCGTTTTTGCAGCATTTATTTTTCAATTTATGTTTACATACATGCAGAACATATACGAGTAAGTATATGGCGCCTTACAGTTTGGCAAACTCGGAAGTATAGACTTCTGTGCAATCTGAATTTAAATAAAAGCTCAGCAGTTTTAAATATTTAGATATTCTGATAAAGAAAACCACAAATCGAATTTCTAAATGAAATATTTACTTTCAAGTACCAAACAGCGCCAAGTTGGGGATGGACTCTCTTAAATGTATTTATATTTAAAATAGTAGTGACTTAAGTTTCAATGCTGTTATATCAAAATAACTAAACAGATTTTCAAATCTGTTCTATTATTAGATATGGCGCCCCATGTGGGGTTTATGTTTTTGTTAACAAATTCGTATATGTATATTTTCGTATTTTCAGTATTTTTTCCCTTGACTATAAATTCATTAAAAACAAACAAATCCTTGAAATTATTTTCTATTATGTAATATGTATTTGTGTTTGTAACTACACACAGCACTGCTTGCAAAAAGCCTCGTATTCGAAATGACACCTTGGGGCGTAGTTAAATTTTGGCAAAATAAAATGAATTTCTTCAACCACAGTAAGCTTAATCTAAATATGTACATACAATTTCAAAGACTAAAAATAATACAATCAAAAAGGAGAAAAAAAAACGAATTTTCCAAACGGCACCACCTCTTGGCAGGCAATGACGAACCTACAAGAGTAAAACTTCCAAATGAAAACCTTTGCACTTCGCTGTAGGGGACCTACATTCCATTCATGTACAAAAATATTAACACGCACAATATGAGTAGATGCGAAAAGCTCAGCCTAGGCCGTTCATGGGTTGTTGTGCGATTAAAAGAAGAAGTAGAAGAAAAATAAAACAAGCTAATATTATAAAATGGCAAACATATTTTTTGCTGAAAAGTCATTTGTACTTACTGATTCACAAAAAATTTGCACCAAATACTTCGTCAAAAAACTTGAAGTTTAAAGAACTTCATTCTGCTGTAGCCAAAGTTAAATTTTAAGAGATCTTGCTTGAAATGTACATGAAATGTACATGAAATGTACATGAGATGTGTCAGCATGGACAAATATGTGGAACACCTTTTTAGGCTTATGAGTCACAGGCTTTGAATAGCTCTTATTACCTACCATTGCCTACGTAATTGTTCATGCCTTACATTAATTGCTTCCTAGCTACCTGGTTTTTGATTGCTTCTAGTGTCAGCTTTTATTTCTTTTTCCTCTTATATCTTCTGAGTCATAGGCTAAAACTAGCCCTATTTCCTTTCAAAACCTCCGATTGTTTTTAAATGCCATTTACTATGACTTTGTACTTCTAACTTTATTCAAGCGAATGACTTACAAGCTGTGAGTACCCTTTTTGCATCTGTGTGCCTTTTCTGCATTTTCTGCCCCTAATTGCTGTTTTTAGTTTATGAGTCATACATTATTACTAACTTTTTTATCTGAAATTATTGCTGCCTTCTTCTGAAAGTTGCCCTTTTAAAGTTGTAATTTGCTCTAGCTGTCCGATTTAGCCCATGAGTCACAGGGTAAAACTGTGTTTTTTATCTTTTGTTGTTTCTGATCCTTCCTGATTACATCTTTGGAACTTATATATTTATATTATTTTGAACATTCTCAGAGTTTGCGCTATATCTCTGATTAACCTTCATTACTTCTTCTGAACATATCACGTTGATCGTCGGTATTTGATTACTTTTGAGTTAACCGCTTTTTAATTTCAAATTGATTCATATTTCACTTTAGTTCTATATTTAGTTTATTTAAATAAATTTTAACATAAGTTAACTTTCTATTCATTTTTCATTACAGATATTGCGTTCTACATAATGTCGCTCGCTTAACCCACCAAAAAAAAAAAAGACAAACAAATAAAGTAACAAGTTGGAAGACAATTTAAAGTAAGTTATGATTCATAAACATCTTTTTTAAATATTTCTGTATATTGCACATATGCATCATACTCAATTCTACTTGTTCATTGCTGCATATTACTCATAACTTTTACTTTAACTTTTCTCCACCTACTTTTTTCTTCTTCTCCTGGTTCTTCTTCTACATCATTCCTTTAAGCTTCTTTGTCACTTGCTTATTAAAATTTTAAAATCATTTTTGCGCTAAATTAAACAATTTTAACAATGCGCTTTCAAAAACATCAGGCAACTAAACTGCTGCCGCAGCCAGCAACAGCAGCAGCAGCAGCAACAACTGTATCTTCAGCAGTTGCAATATTAACGTTAAGAGAAGCAACAGCAAATAATAAAAAATAAAAAATAAAAAACAGCATCAAACACTGAACATTTCTGCCTGTGCATTTCAAACTACCAACTACCAACTTCGTTGTAATTTTACACAAGAACATATACAAAATTACATATATGTGTACAACTGTGTGCATACATGTGTACGTGCAGCTTAAGAATTACTTTTATGTGTGTGTGTGTGTGTGTGTGTCTGTTGTGTGCATGTGTCTAATATGACAATAAAAACGGTCTGCTGCACTAATGTTATTTATTTTGCATAAATGCACTTGCCACTCTCTCTCGTTTACATTCACACAGATTTATATTCAGATATGAATTTATATTTATGTGCAAACATATACTTACATATATTCGTATACAGTACGTATGAGTACAGATGTATGTGTGTGTGTGTATGTTGGTGACTTTAACAACACTTTAAATGCAAAATTTAACAACCTTTTGCTTTTAATTACTTCAGTTTGAAAATAGTTAATATTTTTACTTGAATCTACCCATTACAGCAGTCTCACTTTATTGCCGGTATCTTGCTAGTCAAAGCGTGTGACTGCCTTCTCTTGCAACTTGTTTTTGACTGCCACTGATTGCTTCTTTTTATATCTAATAGTTTATTATAGCTTATGTATCATAAGCTATGATTTTCTCCAGCAGTCAGTTTCTTCCCTGAATACCCTTGAATGTTTTTATAGCTTCTGACTTCTTCTGAGTGGTCGCTGTGGCGTAGTGGAAGTGCGTTGGACTGTTATGCAGAGTGTCCGGGGTCGAATCTCAGCGCAGGCAAAATCAAAAAGTACAATAGACAATTTTTCTTCATGGCACCACGTCTTGTTAGGAAATGGCAAACATACATGAGTAAGAATTGCCTATGAAAAGCTTTCACTTCGCCGTTCGGATTCGGCATAAAACTGTATATAATATAGGACTCTTCCCTTCCATTCATGTACAAATATAACACGCACAACACGAATTGATGCGAAAAGCTCGGCCTAAGCCCCTTTGGGCTGTTGTGCCCTTAAAAGAAAAGAAAAGAAAAGAAAGACTTCTTCCCCCGTTTTATTTTCCTCTAGCAGCATTTTTTGTCTATGTGATATAGGCTATGACTTCAATTCTTTCTCCTAATTTTCTCTGCTTGCCGAGTGTTTTGTTTTTTCTTTATGAGTCATAGGGTATGAATATTATTTATTGTCTTTGCTTGATGCTAATCGCCACTGATTCCTTTTACTGACCTTTTTTTTAACTATTTTAACTTGTGAGTCATAGGTTCTAGTTTCATTTTTCTGCCTGTGATTACTCAGTTAAGCATTTGTCGGAATTTTCTCTGCTTTACGGTTATATTCTCAATTTTGTTATGGTTATTTTTTCTTTTTTTATGAGTCGCAGACTATGACTATTCTTTACTCTCTATTATAGTCTCTGCTTAAAACTGACCGCCACTGATTCCTTTTACTGCGTTTTTCTATCTCTTTTAATGTATGAGTCATGATCTAGTTTCATTTTTCTACCTCGGATTAGCTCTACCTGTTCTTTATAATCAGCCACAAATTTCAACACCTCTTATTACCTTTTATATAATCTGTTTGATTCACTGATAATCTGTAACTACCTCTTTTAATTTATGAGTCACAAATACTCTTTCTGTGATGGATTTTTGCTCCTGGCTAGCTGTTAAGGCTTAAATATGCATATGTACCCAATGTACATAGCGTAAAGTAAACAATCTATTGAATATAGGACTCTTCGCTGCCTTGCCTATGACATGCACGCTCTGTTCATATTGAAGATCGATACCTGACATTTGGCAACGTTACATTACTAAAGGTAACGTATTCATAATCAAGCCTTTAGTGCTTCTAACTGCGTCTTTTAAATTTGAATTAATCAGCCATATGCTATTACTGCTCCATATTGCTTCTCATAGCCTTCAATAGTTCCTGGCTATAGACTTATTGCTACTTGATGCAATAAGTCAATAGTAACTTTTAGTCAGTTAGTCATAGCTTATGGTTGCTATTGTTATCTTTGACTACTTCTGTGTACCTATGCTTGCTTTTTACAGCTTTTAACTATTTCTTTTTCATTTACTTTGTCAACTACACAAATCTTCTGTTTCTTATTAGAGACTAGAAACTTGTACGGGTATTACTTATAACAAGTTCCTATGCCAACTAAAAAAATCAATTCACAAATTACTCAATTATTACAAATGGCTCACCTTACTCAATTTTGAGTAATAACACATTCAAATTGTAGCTTACAATTGCTGACATCATCATTGCACCATCAATGCAGCAAATGTTGTTCAATATTTAAATGTTTCTATCGAAAGATAAATTACTTTCACGACCGCCACTGATTCCTTTTACTGCGTTTAGTTACAATACTAAAAATAATTTTTTACAGTCACGCGACAACAATCTGACATTAAGTTCGTTGTAATCCAAAAAGTAGTACGTAGAAAAAAGTATCTATTTACAAGTCCAACACAATACATATCCTGAGTAACTTTCGTGCAAACTTACTTACATACATACATACGAGCACATACAATATATGATTGACAGCACATTGAAAATTAAATTATTATAGTACAAGAAAATAGTACCAACAATATGTTTGTAGCGTAGTAAATGTGGCAAATTGTTGTCAACGATACTCGAAGATACACTTACTGTCTGTAATATAATATCTGCCTGTCTGTCTTTTTTTCTCCCAGCCAATGAGCATTGAATTTTCTAACTATCTACGAGTATCTGTGAGAATTATTGTCAACAATTTAATAGGCTATTTTATTTATTTTTTACTTACCTACCTCCATGCACTTTTATGTGAGTATGTTGAGCGTTTGCTTTTCATATATTTATTTTTGTATTGACAAATGATTAACAATTTTGCTGTCACCAATAATTTTTGTGTTGCATTGTTTGTCTATTAAAGTAACAGACAATATAATTTTGTATGTCATGGTAGTGCGTTGGAGTGTCCGGGGTTCGAATCTCGCCACAGGCAAAATCAAACAAAAATAGAAAAAACCTTTCTCTATACGGCACCAGCTTTTAGCAGGCAATGGCAAACCTACAAGAGTAAGAATTGCGTATGAAAAGCTTTTCACTTCGCCGTTGGAATTCGACATACAACTGTAGGTCCCTTCCACTCATGTACAAATATGAGACACACTGCATGAGTGGATGCGAAAAGCTCGGCCTAGTCCTTCCATGGGCTGTCGTGTTATTAAAAGAAAAAGAAAATTTAAAGTAACTTATTCGTTTTTGAGTATAGTATAGCTTTAGAGAAACTTGTAGCTTTAACGTTATTACGACCAACGACCGAATTAACTGCGTTTGGATGTCTCTTATTGCTTCCGATTGCCTTTCGTAGCCTATGAGTCGTATGATAAGAGTGCCTCTTATAATATCTTGTGATATTCACTTAATTGCCTCTGCCGTACTATCAGACTGAATATTACATTCTGTCAAATAAGTACAGTCATTAAAAAAGCTCGCTTAAAGGGATTGTAAAAATTGTCGCTAAGTTGGCACCACTGTTCCCTATCCTGACGTGATCTGATATTTAGTTTGTTTACAGTGTTCGATTTTGTCAGTTCATCCCAAGCTTGTTTTGCGGTTTTTACAATGAATAAAAATATCGAATAACGAATTTGTCTCAAATTTTTTATTGCAAATGGAACTTCGTGTGCTGAATCGATGAAAATGTTACAGAAAACTTACAGTGAATCGAATTTATCAAAAACACGTGCATATGAATGGTACGAAAAAGCCACGTCAAAGTCGATCAAAAGTCAAGGTAATATTGACTGTTTTCTTTGATTATCTTGGTGTTGTGCACTCGGAATTCTTGCCAGAAAGTCAGAGGGTAAATATAGAATATAATCTTGGCGTTATGCTGCGTTTCAGAGAGAAAATTTGTTGAAAAAGGCCAAGTTTGTCGAAAGAAAACTCAAATTTTATGCTTCATTCTTTCCGACTTTCTTTTCCAAGCTATGAGAAATTTCCTTTATTTGCCTGGGATTTCTTTCCTAGTATTCCATTTATTGCCTAGAATTGCTTTTGACTAGAATCTATTGCTTCTGACTGTCTCTTTTATTCTCTGAATAGTTTATGGCTCATAAGGTAAATCTTCTCTGATCAATTTAGATTGTGTCTGAGTTTCATCGATTCCGCCTAATCGCTTCTCAATCCCTCTTTTATCTTATGAGTCATAATCTAATACTGAGTCCAACTTTCGTTTTCAGTCTCTGATTACCTTTAACTGCTTCTGATTGAATATGGCAGACTTTTTTGGCTTATGAGTCACATTATATTATATACGATTTTCTCTTTTCCTTTTATTACATAGAATTGCCTTTGACTAGCATCAATTGCCTCTGACTGTGTCTTTTATACTCTGAATCATTTATGGCTCATAAGGTAAATCTTCTCTGATCAACTTAGATTGTGTCTGAGTTTCATCGATTCCGCCTAATCGCTTCTCAATCCCTCTTTTATCTTATGAGTCATAATCTAATACTGAGTCCAACTTTAGTTTTTAGTCTCTGATTACCTTTAACTGCTTCTGATTGAATATGGCAGACTTTTTTGGCTTATGAGTCACATTATATTATATACGATTTGCTCTGCCAAACATCAAACTTCTCCTCCTGGATACCGCTTATTGCTTCTGACTGATTCTTTTAGCTTAAGAGTCATAGATCTCTAAACTACCACTGATTGCTTTTTCTGGTCTTAATCCGTTTGTGGTTCCTACCGATTGCTACTTCTTACTTCTGGCCACCACTTTTGACACATGAGTCCTTTCGCTTTCAGTGCCGGTTAGCGTTTGCCTGCTTCTTTCAACCTTTGATTAGATTTTATCAGAACGATTTGAGCTTTTTGTTAAAGTTTAAAGTGAAAATAATTAAAATGAGATATCTTAACATTAATATTAGTAAAAATAAAAGTTTCGGTATTGAACAGTTTTAAAATCTTCAGGGATCCCGGTATATCCATACATAAATCATCCTAACTTTCATCTCAAATGCTTATGCTTGTATTTTTAAATGTGATTTTATGCTCATGCGAAAAATACCAACTTTTTCCCCCACACAAAAAAACAAAATGCTCAAGTTGTCTGCCTCTAATTAGCCTGCTTCAATGTGGAAGGCAGCCACACCAATCGCAATAGCGACAAGAACAACAACAACAGTGCTCTTTCTTTTCTCCTGTCTAACCACTGTATTGGCTGCTATGCACATTCAAGTGCTCATTTCCGTGCTGCTACTGCTGCTGGTTGCTGATGATTTTACTACTTATACGATGGCTGCCTGCCTGCCTAGCAGCCTGCCATTATAGAAAGACACACGAAATCTCGAAATGATGCCTCTTTATCTGCGGCTACAGTTTTTTTTTTTATGAGTATTTCTTTCTTTAATATTTTTTACAGCTGCTGTATTAAATTCTTTTGCTGTTTTGCAAGTATTTCTTTTTCTATATGCACTCAATGACATTGGCACATACCAACCGAGCAACGAACCAACCAATTTTTATGTACAGCAACATTTTCATCAACAGTCTCAGTTTCAGCCTCCGATTCAGCTTCTTTCAATCTCACTGGCTGGCTAATTATGACCCTTGAGACAAGGGTTTCTTTACGCTCGGCTTTAAGGTTTTCTTTCTTTCAGTTTATGTAGTTTTGTTTTTTATTTTATGGAAAGAATTTTTAGAGTTTTTCCAAGGGAATTGTTAATTGATTTCGAGCAAGGCTTTCCTCTTCTCTCTGATTTGCTTTCAAAAATGAATGGAATTACTTGTTACTGTAAATGATTGGGAATGCCAGTTGGATTTAAATCATATTGATTTGAAAATATGTATCCAACTGGCATTCCGAATCATTTACAGCAACAAGTGATTTCATTCATTTTTGAAAGCCAATCAGATAGAAGGAGAATTAGATAAAAATCGATTCCACATTAGGAATAGGGAAGCAGATAATCCCACATTGATTAAAAAATATGTAAGTGCATACAATTCCCAATCATTTACAACAAAGAAATAATTCATTTTTTTTAGAAAATAAGTAAAAAAAATAATGGAGATTGGAAAAATTTCAATACCCAATTGATTACACAATGCGACCATCAATTTGAAATAGTGAATGAATAGAGCAACTCCGGCCGCTGATTCCAACCCCGTGTTCTCACTCATGTACCTATTTGATTGCCTCTATACCAGGTGGGGGAAGGGGAGTTTAACGCTTGTAAGTTAAGTTGTAAGGATTCAATCGAAAAGCTTAGCTTTCCCAAATTGTCGAACTGCTGAGAATACTAGGTCTGGGTTTGACCTGGCAAATACATTTAACTTTAATAAAAAGACAACTCGGCGCACATGCGACGCACAGGCGTTGACATCATATTTTTCTATATCCAGTTCAGGTTTCGACTACCACTCTTCCTAATACATACTTACTCTATACATAAAAACACATCTGCTGCTGCTATCGTCTCTCATCATTTGGAATTTCCTGCTAATAAAGTATTAATTTATGCAGTGACATGCGAGCATTCTTATGGAGCCTCTTTTTACGCTTTATCATCATCAGTATCAGCATCAACATCAACATCACCGCCGTCATCATCATTGTGAGCTTTTGTTGTTTTATTCTCTTGTCCACTTGTTTTCTCTTTTTCCTATTGGGCTGTTATTTTCTTACACTCTAATGAGGCAACAACAGCAGCAGCAGCAGCAGCAGCAGCAGCAATAGAGATATCTAGCAGCAGTGGGATAAACTTGTGTAAATGATGTTGCTGCTGATGCTGCTACATACCATACATATTGCTGATAGACTCTAATGCTTGACAATATTCTCTTGGGTCACTTTGTGCTATTTATTGCTGCTGTTGCAAGCTGCTTACTTATTAACTCTAATGAATGAATGAAGCGATTTGTCTGTCAGCCAGTCAGTCTGTTTTGATCTAACTACTATATGTTTGATGTGTGTGTGTGTGTGTGTGTGTGTGTGTGTGTGTGTATGTGTGTGTGTTTGAGTGTTTGAGCTTTTGCCTGCTTACTTTCCTTCTGCATACCCAGCTCGTGCCTATGTATTTATGCCAACTAATCAAATGTCATTTACGCTTTGGTAGCAAAAAGTATATGGTGCATCTAATTTACGCTTAAGTCCTTTAGATATATTTGTCCTATTACATACACGAGGAGTATATTCAAATCTACAAAGATACTTAAATATGTAAAATTTATGTATGTATGTTCATATGACCTTATGTAAGAATATTGCCCACTTTTATGCGTGTCAGCTCGGATTTATCATTAAATATCCTTTTACCAGTTATCCTTGTCCAGTTAGTTGACTTTTGAAGATGATGATGATGCTGCTCTGCTAGTTGCCCGCTCATTTGCCTTATTTGGTTTTCGGGACTTTTCTCTTTGGAATTACCTTGAATATTTTAGCATTTCTTCTTCTTCTTTGTACCCTAGTGGTTTTTTTTGGTACATAGTGTAGTATATTCTATAAAGGCCATTGGGGATTTATCAATACTTCTTCTTTTTTTTTCTTCTTCGTTCTTTTTTTGTTTGTCGCTTTTTCTCCATTTTCATTTTGAGCCACAAGTCCTTTTTAGGTTGATATGTATGTGTTTATGCTTATGACAACCTACAAACAAGTATTTGAAGGGTTTTCAGGGATTTACTCCTGTTGTTCAACTCGTGTTGAAATACATACGAGTACATAGTTCCTTTCCCCCTCCCCCCTTTTTGGCTTTAGATTCTTTATTCAAATACGAGTAAAAGGGTATAGCAAAAAGATTAGAAAATAAATATCATATGCATGTATTTTTTATATATGAAAAAAATTTAAAGCTGCTGTGATTTGAGATTATTGAAAAAAGGAAATCATAAGATTTGTGTTTAAATTGTAATTTCTTTTTCCTCTCCCTGTGGGCAGTACCTACTTACTTACATATTTAAAAAGGCAACAAAGGGATTTTGTTGAAAAACAGAAAAATATATAGACCTTACGTTTTATTAACACTAAGAGAAGTACAAAAATTGGATAGTCTTAAATCGTTGCTATTATATTTTTGGTAGCTACAAATTAAAAAAAAAACTGATTTCAAAAATAACTTAACGAGTAATTACGATAATTGTATTCTTAAAATTTAGATTTATTTAACCCTAGAATGTACGATGAGTGAAAAATCTATAGCCTTTACATACGATGAATCTACGAGTGAAATCGTCTGTCAGAGATAAATTATTCTCAATTATTCTCATTCGATTAAACCTAAAACTTTAAATAAAAAAAAAAAAAAATAAAAAGTGCCTCAGATCTCACGTATGGTATTTGTTTTTTTTTTTTTGGAATCTTAAAGATACTATGGCTTAAAAAGACTGGTACTTTACATGCAAACCATCACCGAGATTAAACTCCTGTCAAAAGCAAAATTGTTTTCCTTTTTGATTGATATTGTTGTGCAACAGCAAAATTCGAACTGGCAACATCTTTTTGCTCCAACACGTCAGGTTTTCGAAATAATGGCAAAAACATGAAAACAGAAAAAAAATACGTTAGAAACGTTTGCTCCATCACGTCAGGTTTTCGAAATAATGGTACATGAAATCAGAAAAAAAATACTTTAAAAAGACTTTACGAGTGCATTTTTAATTTGAAGTTTATCGATTTCGGTGCGTATAGGAAAGTTATTTAGTATATAGAACACTAAGCCACCTGCAACCCAAACCCCACTTTTTATCATTCGTTTAGCCCATTATGCCAAAAAAAGAAACCAAACATCATAAATCCTTTGGTTTAACGCTAAAATATGGTGACAAAAGAAATTTTAGGTTTCACATGCCAGATTAGTCACAGAGACTACACGTCTGTCAAATGAAATCGTTTACTCGTTTTTGTTTGATAAATTTTTTTACGAAAGAGGAAGACTACACTTGATTTAATTTATTTGCTTAACCCTATTGTGCTAACAGTTAAAAAATCGGAAACTTCACATACAAATAATGAGTCAACGAGACTAAACGTCAATCAAAGGCAATCTCATATTCATTTCTCATTTATAATTTTTAAAACATAAAATCCTAAAGTTGAACATTTTTTACAAATTTTATTATTATTAACCCTTGATGCTTGATACAACAACAAACTCACATAACAATGATAATTCACTGAAAATAAACCTCTTGGTTTTTGATGTAATTTTTCCTTTTTTTTGGGTATTAAAAAATGTATGCCATAACGTACCTTGTGAAGTCAGCAATCGTACATGTTTTTGCATGATTAGTATAATCAGAGGCATAAAAACATAATGGTCTTTTCATGGAAAACAATCTGCGGTGGTACTGAAATCTAATCCAAGAGCAAAAGAGTCACATAATAAGAAATCGCCAATGACAAGAAGGCAATCGCAAGTGATTGGATGAGAGGAAATATGAGAATTCACGTCTAGGAGATGTGGCAACGTAGGATATGAGACTCTGCTACCTTTACATAAGGAGTCTGCCCCTAGTTAAGAACCCAAGGTTTGTTATTCGTTGTTTTTCTCAAATTTGTCAACCAAGGACTGGTTTATTTATCAAACTTACTTACTTACTTTACTTTTAATAGCACAACCGCCCATGGATGCCCTAGGCCGAGCTTTTCGGACCCACTCATGTTGTGCGTGTTATATTTGTACATGAATGGAAGGGACCTACAGTTTAATCCTACAGCCGAATCCGAACGGCGAAGTGAAAAGCTATCCATAGCAATTTTTACTCTTGTAGGTTTGCCATTGCCTGCCAAGAAGTGGTGCCGTGTAGAAAAATTATTTGTTCTACTCTTTGATTTTGCCTGTGCCGAGATTCGAACCCTGGACACTCTGCGTAGCAGTCCAACGCACTACCACTACGCCTCAGCGACCAAATTCGTCAAACATTCGCCAATATTCCAAGGAAGGCGATGGAGGAGAGATTTGTAGGTCAATACAAAATGTCATGTGCTAGAGATACTGAATTCGGATTCTGTGCCTGCTTAAATTGATGTTTGTGTTTGCTGCTGGATAAGTTTGCTGCAATAAACGCTGAACCTTCATCCCATGATGAAAAATGTATTCTTATTAAGTGTTGGCATGAATTGATTTTCTTTTTTGATAAAGTTTTTCTTTAAATGTTTGAATGACAGTAATGAAATATGATAGTGTTGTTTCTTGTGGTCGCTGTGGCGTAGTGGTAATGCATTGGACTGCTATGCAGAGTGTTCGGGGTTCGAATCTCGGCATAGGCAAAATCAAAAAGTAAAAACAATAATTTTTCTATACGGCACACCTCTTGGCAGGCAATGGCAAACCTACAAGAGTAAAAATTGCCTAGGAAGAGCTTTTCACTTCTCCGTTCGAATTCGGCATTAAACTGTTGGTCCCTTCCATTCATGTACAAATATAACACGCACCACATGAGTGGATGCGAAAAGCTCGGCATAGGCCCTCCATGGGCTGTTGTGCCATTAAAAGTAAAGTAAAGTAAAGTAAGTGTTGTTTCTTTAGCGTGATTCTGTATTCTACAGTCGACTAATATCAACCTAGTGAATTTTATCGACCATATCAGTCTACCTGAAAATGGTAAATTTGAAAATCAGGTTAAAAAAACAACTGGCAATTGTAACATTTTAGTTTTTAATAGCATTTTTCTCATTACATTCCGTTTTTCCCCCGTTTATCTTTTGTCATCATATCGCCGACTGTCGTAACAGCTTTAGCTAATAGCCCATTTCATAATACTACTTACTTTTATACAACTCAATTGCTAAGTAAATAAAGATCGAAGCGCCAACATTAGGCGACCGTTTAAATAGAAAGAAAAACAGCCAACCGTAAACTTTTATATTATCACGTGACTAAAAGCTTTCGTTTCACATTTGTGCCACTTTTCTTGCGGCTTGTAGTTAAAATTTACTTAATTAATTCCTCCATTAGAATATATAATAATTTCTACAAAAAAATAAAATGCTAATTTTAGGTCAGCGACTATTTTTGTTTTGCTTTTTGTTTTTGCTATTTCTTTATAATTTGAAAAACTTTCACTCGACTCACATAGGTACTTGCTGTTTCTACAGATTTTTCGACTTTATGTCTGTCGGCCTGTCTGACTGTCTGACTGTATTGGACGGGTAGGGTAAATGAAAGCTTACAAAATTTCGCTTAAAATTAGAATGCAGAACGAATTTCTAAATATTGTTTCTTAGATTTTTGCATGATAATTTTTCGTTTTTATTTTATTTTTTTTGCTATTTAGATAAATTTAAATATGATTTAAGTTTTATGCTTTTGGCATTTTGACATTTTGACAAATGCACACGTCGCATATATAACCCGAGAAAGGTGAACTCAAAAATATGAACTCGCAAAGAAAAACGAGCAAAATAAATAAACACAATTTCACGCTTATGCGATTAGAGGAGAAGTAGCGAAAAATTACACACAGCAGTTAGGAAACAATGAATTAAATTTAGAAGAACTATAGGTACATAAAATGCCAGTGGCTGATCTACGGGCGCAATTTATGGGATTAACCCCTCAGCCCTGAATACTTTAACTACATAATGTTTGGCTATTTTACCAGAAACGAGGAACTTTCTAAAGTTATGCCAATTTTTATGTCAGAGTGTAAGGTGCAAAATTAAGAGAGAGAGAGAGAGTACACATTATGGAAGCATAGACAGACAAACAGACATACTTGTGTAGGAAAACTTTGTGTACCGAAATGACAATGGAACAAAGAGAAGAATAAAAGTTACTGAAGCAGTAGCAGCAGCAACACCAACAACAGCAACTGGCAGCAGCAGCCTAGCCGTAGAAGTAGAAATTTAATGGGAATTGATGCTTCGCTGAGCATCGCATGCTACTTTGACAGTTGGGCTGTTGCTGAAAAATGTCACTTAATGACAGCTGCTGTCTGTCTGTATGTCTACCTGACTCTCCGACTGTTTGTGCGTTTGTCTTTCAGTCTCATTGACTGCCTATGTGTTTGCCTGCTAGTCTATCCGCTCGCCTGAATATATACAAATCGCTGGCTTAATTTGCAAAAACTCTAATACGCATTTTTAAACTTTAATATTTTCAGTATTGTTTTCAAAATATTGTAATTTAAAATAATAGAAAATACGTAAGTACTCGTATATGATGTACGATTCCAGGCAGAGTCGCTTAACGATAATCCAACAAAAATTCGATTTTGAAAAATTTCATGTTAGGGCTTTTGCAAATTAAGGCAGCGATATGTAAATACCCGCATGTATTCTGTTCATATCCAGTAAGAATTTAAATTAGTCGACTGTGTCGTGCTTAAAATCACAAAATCGTTACATTATTCCAAGCGAAAAAAAATTTACAACAACAAAAATTAAAAATATGGTATGAAAATTTGTTGTTGTTGCTATTTCGTAGCCGAAGAATACTTGTAAATGCGAAAAATCTTAAAATCCGCGACAAATGCGGCATTAAAATTGTGTCGTTTTATGCTTTCCATTTGCATTTTCTTTTAAATTTCTTCATTATATAAATTAACTGAGCGATGGCGGAGGGGTAGAGGGTAAAGTAGCAGCAGCTTTAATTACCAGGTTGCGAGTTTCAATTCAAGTTAATGAGCTCTGTTGTGCCAAAGTTGAAATTAAAGTGAGCGTAAAAATCACTTTTCCTTTAAATAAAAAAAAAAAAAAAAAAAACAATAATAATTAAAAAAAAAAAATAAGAAATAAAATTATGCAAAAATTAGCATGAGAAGTGGGAAATTTAGTGTTTTTTTTTCGCCTCATTATTGTTTTTTTTTCGCCTCATTATTGTTTTTTTGTAACGAAATCTCGAAAAGTTTTCGTCTGACAGATTTATTTAATTGCTACTGTGTCTCCTCCGTAAATGTGTTTTCTCTTGAAATATGAGACATAAAAGAGCATAAATTGATTTGGGTTTCCTTTGGATTATTCCTTTGGATTCAAGTACCGAATTTAGTACTACAGCAATCCCTAGTTAATAGAACCACACTTAATTCCGTTTTCCCTTTTAATTGCGCGCGAAATATTTCGTGTTTAGTTTGTTGCATTACCCAGTTAATTGAAGCATTGAATGCGTACATTTTCATCGATGCAATTAAGCAGGAATTACTGTAAATCTATATCTTGCTAGATAGTTATGCCGGTAATTTTTGCAACAACGGACCCGAGTCGATTTTTTGAGACGCGCTACAACAACGGCGGAAATTTCATAGTTGTGCAAAAGCTACGGCAGCATTTTTTTCAACCGCTTCACTGTGCGCATTCAAATGTCAAATGAAATTTGATGTTTACTAACAGAGCAGAAACTATTGAACAAAAGAAAACAATAGAAATTTTCAAAAATAAAAATCCGAAACATTAAAAACGTCATCATAACGCTGATGCCATGCCCGTCACCCACCCACCGTTTTGATGGACGCAATCAGTCGCAGCAGACAAAAGCAGGCGTAAACATAAAGAAAAACCACCACTCTTGTAAAAGAAATTTTATTTGTTTTGTTTTTTATTGTGACGAAAACAAAAACGCTCACATTTTTAATGCGCAATAAAATTTGCCATCGTCAACTTCAAAAATTATGCTTCATTATTGTCGTGGTGAGGTTTTATAAATTTATTTAAAAAGAAAAAAAAAAACATCGCACAAGCAAATTAAAATTTACAGCCACATACACACATGCACTTTGTTTGTTAACCCACTCACGTCGCGCTTTGGTAATAAGTGATGATGAATCACTCCGTTTTTCTTGTGCAGATTTTAAATAGTAATCCTCTTTCGCATGCAATCGTTTTCTTTTATGATACTTACAAGTCATCGTGACCGTTAAGGGGTTAATCTTAAATGCGTGAATTTAAAAGCGTTTGATAACTAAAAGTGTACAAGTGTGTGTGCGAATGCTGTTTGCATTAAAAATAAGGTACTTAGTTATGCGCACACAAGCACCACAGCGTCATTATTACGTACACTGAAGAAAACAAAGGAGTAGAGGCCTACTGCTACTGAACATACTATGTGCAGCTGCTGCTACTGCTGCTTCTTCTTCTTATTATTATTCCATAAAAGGAAATGCTAAATGGTGTTGAGGTTATGTTTTTCTACCCTCTCTCGCCGTCGCCATTCAACTACGTCTTATACATATGTTTGCCCTTTACTGTTCCTGTTGCTAAGGCTGTTTCAGTTGATGATGAAGATGAGTTTGCAGCCAGTGGTTGTTCGTGGTGTTGATGTTAATGATGCTAATGGTGTACGAGTATGCTGCATAGTTTCTGTATTATGTATGTACATTCATACTCGTATCTATATGCCTCTCTGCACATATATTTGTAGTGTTTGTTTCTATGCCCTTTGTATAGCATTTCAGCTTAGCTTTAAATCTATCAAAAAGCGGAAATGTATAATGTGTACTACATATGAATTTGTGGTTGCATACAGAAAAACATAGCCTAGTTCGTTTTGTTGCTAGGCGCCTATACACACAATATTTAAGCTTGAAAATTGGATTTTATATATGTATGTATGTACTTGTGTGTAGGGAACTATCGTCAGGGTTGAGCTGCTTTGAGGTTTGAGTTAAGTTTGGTTAATAAAAATTGTTGTACTAGCGTCATCAAGGCGTGTGTGCTTGGAATTTTGGCTTGATGACAGTATACTTTGAATGTCATTACTAACTCGGACATTTAAAGTCCACTAATCGTGGCGAAGTAGTGTGTTTAGAAAACTAAAAAAGTGTCATTTGATAGTAAGAAAATTGATCAAGAATTCGAAAATATTGTAGATAATTCAAGTTAAGGTATACAGATGTTTTGCGTTTTCAATAAATCACAAAATGCTACGCTGCAATGACGGTTGTCGTCAGGTTGTTATCAGGGTCGAGACTCCTCGATTGTATAGGCTATGACGCGTATTTTGAACACTAAAATATTTTGTGTGACTATAAAGAGCAAATAATTTGTAGTTTTAAGAACTAAAACTCAAAAGTAATGCATGTTCCTGTATTTTCTTAGGAGCACGTCTCGTTATAATTACCATTTTAGACACAGCGATTTTCATGCGACTTCTCTTTTCGATTTTCTTTCGAACACTGTTCAATCGCCGATTAGACACATTACTTTCTCTAAGATATTATATCTTTCTGTTTGCTAGATGCATCAATAGTAGCATACTGATGGCATTAGTAGACGTTACAAGGCTTTCCGGAATCTCAATAGACCATTCCCATAAAATTACAAAATCAAAAATCAATTTGCGAAGTGTTTTTATTTTACATCAATGTAATTTTCAATAATTTCCGCATATATTTCGCCGATTTTCAGTGGTAGCCTAATTCTGATAGCATGGCTCAACCATGACAGCATTTTTTTTTATAATGCCTATAACTTTTTATTTATTCACCCAATCAATTTGCAATGTTTAGCAAAAATAATTCATTTTCCATTACCTTGTTGTGCATTGATTCAAAATATTTCATCTTAAACGGAAGTTAGGGACACGCGTCAAAAGGTGGCGCAATCCTGACAAAATTCCCCTATATATTTTTGAGGTTTAATACGTTGAATTTATGCAAAGCACCAGGCACGAGGATATGATTAATGTATGTCAGCTTAACATCCGCCATAGCAAACTGTATTAAGAGCAATAATAGTTCTGATTTGTGTGGAGTGGCAGAATAGTGGAGAGCTCTGGACTACCCTAGAGACCATGGAGCTAATCTATACTGTTTTAAAGGAATAACGTTATACGTATTTCTGGCAGATTATTTAAGGTATGCTGTTGTCGCTGTGGCGTAGTGGTAGTGCGTTAGACTGCTACACAGAGTGTCCGGGGTTCGAATCTCGGCACAGGTAAAATAAAAAAAATTTAAAAAATAATTTTTCTACACGGCACCACCTCTTGGCAAACCTACAAGAGTAAAAAATTGCCTATGAAAAGCTTTTAACTTCGCCGTTTGGATTCGGCAGTAAACTGTAGGTCCCTTCCATTCATGTACAAATATAACACGCACAACATGAGTGGATGCGAAAAGCGAAAATCTCGGCGTAGGCCCTCCATGGGCTTTTGTGCCATTAAAAGTAAGTAAGTATTTAAGGTATTTCATATGGGATATGATAGTTTGAATCTAAAAAATATTTATTGGTATCCATTACCAGTATCCTCAAAAATCTTTCAACAACAATATAAAATTAGTTCTCAAAAACGGATACTTTTTAAGTGAAATTAGCATATAGGATCTATTGTTTTGCGAAAATACATACTCTGTAGACATGTATGGGCATTATTCATATTGCAGTTACTTGAGAAATTTAAATTTCGGTTCACAAATTAATCTCACTTTCTGGTGCAAGTACAAGTGGGACATAAGTATACGTCGCTATAATTTAGTGATCGTTTAATTCTGCTTTTGTTTTTCATTTACGTATGAAATCTGATCATGTAGATTCAACGGCCCCCATTGACCCTCATTTAACATCATTTCAAGTTTCCATTACAATAATAAAAGGTAAAAGAAAACGACATAAAGAATACACGTACTTATGGTACATATGCAGACGCGGTCATAAGTAATTGAACACTCTCCGAACAACAGAGCGCTGTGCGGAGAAAAGGAGGAAACCATATGCAAAATCTGCAAGTATGTGCATGTGGAAAGTAAAGCTTTGCGATGATGGCTGCGGCATTGCAATGACGACGACAACAGAAACGCAATGGAAATAATTATATGATAATGCAAAAAGTAAAGACGCATAATATTTACATATAAAAGGTACACATACTCATGAAAATGTTTGTGTTTCTGTGCGAAAGTGGAACAGAAGAAATCACTAAAAAAAAAGGAAAAAGCCCCACATGTGTCGCCATCAGCGTAATGCAGAAATGTCGCGCTTTCACACAAACACACACTCTCTCATTCACACACTCTCAAACACACAAACAATACCGACAAAGTGCAATTGTGGTTGGCGTTACTTTTTATTTTTGCTGTTGAAACTAAAGCTGTATACTATCAGCCACCATCCGCAAGTGTGCAGTAGCGTCAGAATGTTTGAGGTAGCTGCAGCAAAAAATTGTGCAAGGTTTAAGGTTAAATGTATGTGGCATAAACTTCTGTGTGTGCATAACGCTGCAGACTGCATGGCGGCACCAACCATTGCCATGCCGCGGTTGTCGCCGTCGCCGTCGCTGTCGCCGTCGCCACTCTTTTGTTTATATTTCCCTTTCTTATTTTATTTCTACTTTTGTTGTAAATAATACCTTTTTAATGTATTCGATTTCACTGCCTTTGGTTGGTAGGTAACGCATTCTCGTTGGAGCGTGTGTGCGTGTTTGTGTGTGGTGTATGCTTAAGAAATTATGAGCACAAAATATGCATACATATTGTTCATGTGGAGCATATGGTAACGTTGTGATGTGAAATGGCGTTGAATTAAAATATTAAAAAAATTAAATATTTAAAAACTTAAAAAATATCCACGTTTGTTGCAGCTGAACCCAATGAAATAGTGAATTGAAGTTTAAGTGAAAAACTCTTAAAGCGATTATTCTACATCGGAAAATAGATATACGGGAGGCCACAGTAGTTCCCATGTAACCTTTTACTCGGAAGGCCAAACATTTTGGCATACTCTGATTCTTTGTAAAAATTCCAACGAAAATATGTAGTTTTACTTTTGATCTTACCGCTGCCGAATTCCGAAACCTTGAAGGCCTTTCGAGGTGATTCTTAAAATACTTACATGCATTTTGGTTATAATAAATAATAACTTGTTAATTTTATTGTACCTAGATACTGTTTAAAAATAAGTTAGAAATTTGTGGTACCTACTTGGGTAAACTGTACCATAAAATTTATTTTTTTCAAGGCCATTTATGAATTTGCGAACCCTTTTGCAAAATCCAACATTTATATAATAAAATAAATCACTTTAAAAGGGTTTTGCGACTCATACTCACATTGTGTTCGAAGTGAGCAGCTGCATTGTGCGGCATTATATGAAATCTATCACCATGGGTGGCATTCAATAATATAAAAGCACACACCTTGCCCGTACAGCAGTGTAGATTAAATTGAAACAGAAGCTGGGCGCAAGGCACCAAATCACTGCGGCCTAAAAGTGTGTATTTTGAAGAACCCATTGAATATCCTAAGATACACTTCCTAGGCTTTTAGTATTTAAAAATGCTAAGATATCCATGGGAATTATATTGCCTACTTCAACCGAAGTTGGAAATCCTGTGATAGCTCGGATTCCGTTTCTGTTTAACATCATGAGTTGTTTTGCTCTTAACTGTAATACACTTGGCATGAATGATTTTGCTTGTCTGTTGCCTGAAGTGTCGTCCCAGGCAGCCTGGACCTTTCTGTTCAGTCATGTGTTAAGATTGAGCTTTACAATACTCCATGGCGGGTCGCAGAATGCGATTGGTCCAAACATGGGTTCGGATGCCCCTTTTCTGGTTAGCTCCTCAGCCATATCTATGCCCTCAATACCAGGCACCCAAATTAGGTGGCCTCTATTTTGTGATGTTAGCTTGATCAGTAGGTCCAGCAGTTTAAATGAGCTGTATTAACATAAAAGAAATAAAATTATAATAATATGATATTATATAACAATAAATAATAAGCTTGAGAGCCTTTCGTCTCCACCTTTTTTAATCTTTTAGCCTTTTCTCTATTATCTTTTCGTGTTATTTTTTCGTCTTTTTTTTTTTTTGTCTGTGATACCTTTATAACTTCTCTTCCCATCACTCTCTCATTTCTTGGTATCTATTTTCTTTATTACTGTGTTTACTCTTTTCTCTCTTTCCCTCTCACTATCATCTGCCTGTCTCTATCTCTTTCGCATATATAACTCCTCTTTTATCCTACGTATGAATGCATGGTAATAATGATAAATAATAAGCTTCAAAGATTTCACTCTTTCCTTCTCTTTCTTACTCAACTCTCTATCTCTCACCTTTTTCCCTGCTGCCACCTTCTCTCTTCCGTATTTCTGTTAGCTAGCTTCCTCAGTGTCTTTCTCTTATTATCATTGCTGTCTTTTCCTCATTCTCCCTCTATTTCCTTTTCATTCTCATTTTATTATACCTCTTCCTAATCTTCATGTAACCTTCGTTTTAACGTTATTCTCTCTCATCCTCATCTCAGCTGCTCCCTCTCTCCAGTCCATTTTCTCGTTCCGTATTTTTTTCACCTTGCTTTTTCTTACCACTTTTTATCTCTTACCCTTTTGCCGCTATTGCAGCTGCTATTGTAAATACATGCTTTTCTCTCATCTCGCTTTCTTATTATTTTTTCTCCGTCTGCATCTCTTTATCAGTTTTCCTTTTCCTTTTTTCCTTCTATCGATCTTTTTATGAATAAAAAATCATACCTTCTCATATTCCTTCCAAATACATAACTCTACCGGCTCATCCTCACTTCTTCCTTTTTTCTTCCTGTTCCCCTGGTTTTCACTATGCTTTTTCTCATCTTTTATTACTTACTTTTCCACATTTTCCTTTACTTTTCTTCGGCTTCTCACTTCACAATGATTTTCAAAGTAGACACCAAGTAAAAGTGCTCCCAATTAAAAAACCGCCACTAAACTTTAATTGTGGACTTAAAGCATATGAAATTGCACCAAGATTTCATCTATGCATCTCAATTTCTCTCTTTTAATGCTTCACACGGATATAACATAAATTTTAGAGTGGATACCTTTCCACAGCGTCCAAGTGAATTGCCATATTCCTAAATTTAATTTTCTTATTTCTTATTCTTATTATTTTCTTATTCAACCAAAATAGCATTAAACCCTTTTGTGTAATACCAAAAGAGAAAAGTAGCAGAAAGAAAAGAGACAACGACAAATCTATTCGTGAACAAAATACAAATCTCGTACTATAAATATGTACGATATGTACAGTACATTGTTTTTCCAAGCTTTAAAGGATTCTATACATATCACTCACTCGCTCTCTCTCTCTCGCTTCTGCTCTCTGTGCTTCCTAACGACATGCCTTTGGTACTAACAAACGGCGAACATAAACATGCACACACACACACACAGATACATCCACCCGTCCCAGGCAAACCAAGCAGAGAGCGAAATGACAGCTATTGTTAGCATTTAAGAAAAATTCCTTTTGACATAATTGAACGCATAAGTGTTGCCAACGGTTGATGTTGCACAATAGCAAAGTTGTTGACCCTTATTTCTTCTAACAAAGCGTAAAGGAAAGCAACGAAGAGGAGAAAAAGCAACAACAACAGCAGCAAAACTGAAAAGCAGAAGAAGAAAAAAAAAACACAATACATCAGATAAAAATGAATGTGCGCAGAGCAAGGCAGTAGAGAAGAAAAGGAAAGCTTTCTTCAAAGAAAAGGCAATGAATAAAATACAAAGCAACAGCAACAACAACAAAAATGCCGACAACTTGCAACTTTATGACGTTTGGGGTCACAACACTTTGTTGACGTGTGCAAATACATGACAAAAAGAATTATGGGCACGAATACTTGCTTTAAAATTAGAGGTTGTAATACAACGAAATATTAATTCCATGCATTGTAAGTATTTGGTAGGTTGCGATAAAGAAGAGATTCGAATAAAAAAAAATACCAGATGAAAGGCCAGATTAGGGCCTGAGACCCGATACCAAGTCAGAAATCAAATCATAAAACAGATCGGAGAACAGATCAGAGGCCAAAGACTAGACAGCTGACCAGAAACTAAACTAGACCAGACACTGGACTAGCCCCTTAATCAGACCAATGGCGAGAATATACCAAAAAGAGATCAGACCATGTATCTAGTGCTGAAGCTATAGTACTACAATGATCCAATCTAATTCTTTCAGCCAACGCTTGGCTGAACAGC
Organism: Palloptera scutellata; assembly: GCA_958295655.1. NCBI lineage: Eukaryota > Metazoa > Arthropoda > Insecta > Diptera > Pallopteridae > Palloptera > Palloptera scutellata. The sequence goes on along the minus strand of OY282452.1, from coordinate 50,172,981 downwards.
AATAAGGCTGCAGGTGCAGATGGCCTGCCTGCTGAGTTATTTAAGACAGGAGGCGAAGAGCTCACAAAACGCATGCATGAGCTTCTATGCAGAATATGGTCAGATGAAAGCATGTCAAGTGATTGGAAGTTCAGCGTACTCTGCCCAATCCATAAGAAAGGTGATTCCACGATCTACCGTGGAATAAGCCTTCTTAATATTGCTTATAAGGTTCTATCGAGCGTACTGTCCGAAAGACTGAAGCCCATCGTCCAAACCAGATCGGAACCAGCAAAACGACACAAAATGGTAATGAACTGAACCAAATCAAACAGGGACTTTCAACTGCTTACTTATTTTAATGTATAATGGCCCCATAAATTAAGTCATATGGAAGTCAATTATCCTACTTTCCCTGAAACCTCCAATCTATAAAGCGTTAAACCATAAATTTTCGTATTCAATATACTTATATGGTAGTGCATTTTCTTCACAGACTCAAGGTGGTCACAGAGTATTTGCATCTGGAACTTAATAATAAGTACTACAATGATCCAATCTAATTCTTTCATTTTTAAAAACTTATTTCCATAATAAACTTCCAAATCTGAACTGAAATCAATAGACGTACATTTTTGTGTAGTAAGTATATCAAAAATAAAATCCGAAAACAAAGTGTGAGAGAGAAGAGAAGAGAAGTAGTTTTCTTCACAGAAACAATTTATGAAAATAAAAAAGAAAACAGGAAAAGTTATAGTGGAAGGCAAATTACGTGTTTTTTCTTTAGTGCTATTTATTCTAAAGGAAGTAAAGCATGAAAGAGATAAAGGAAAGAAGGCGCGATAATAAAGCTATTTAAATAACAGATAATAGTGATGCTACTCACACTTTTCTCCCCATACGACACATAACTACTGACGCTACGTAGCGCTTCTTTTCAAAAAGGAGGTTTCCACCTCCTTTTTTTTATATTTACGCCCACGTACCGTGTAAGGTTTTAATGCAAATGTCAAAGTGTTGCATTAAAGTATGAAAAGAAATATTATTCATGTACTACATATATGTTTATGTCAGGTAGCTATACTATCAGATACCGGGTGGTCCATTTAACTTGAGAGAAATAAACGTTTCGAAACGGGGAAATTAAATATTGCTTAATTTTTTCGCCATTGTTCCGCTTCCGCTTTGGCTGAAATGAAATTTATTTATTCCGACCGAATTCTTCAATTTCCATTGGGAGCAGTGATACCGTTTAATAGACCTCCCTTTATAGTTATTTTATTTGCTGGTACATATGTGGATGATATGTTCATCTAGATTATATACGCATGGCATACCTTTGCTTGTTATCTAAAATATAAATCTCTTTTTATTTCCTTTTACATTTTTGTCGGTTTTTCTTTTTGTTTTTTTTTTTTTTTTTGTTGCACTTTTTCTTCAATTGTATGCCATGAACTGTCAAATGTCAAGTGTCTATTTTTGACAATTAACAAAAGCGGCACTTGTAACGTCATTGTGTCTCTCGGTTATTGTTGGCTATAGCGTAGAACAAAAAAAAAAAGCAGCAACAAAAAACAAATTATAAAACGCTGTGAAATGCTTTTGTGTGATTTTCTGATTTTCAGGTATTTGCGTTGTTTGTGACGCCGCTCGCTTTTTCATACTACATACTATGCCATTATATTACTTTTTCTTGAATTTTTTTTTGTTGCTATTTGATTTTTATTGGCATTTTGCCCGTTCGTGCCAGTGCTGCATAGATTTATTGGGTTTTTTCCCCACTTTTTGAAAGCAAACAAAATAAATGTTATTTTTTTTTTGCGCACAGCTGTAAGTAAAGCTGTAATCAATAGCGTTCAATGAGCGAACGAGTGTCAAAAAATTGTTGTTATAAAAAATTTGGATTCTTTTGAATGAAAAGCTTAACGTACTGGGAGCTGATATAAAATGCACTGAGGGCTGACCGGGCAGCCTTTAAAGAGTTTGATACGGTCGTAGACCTACTTTTTTGAAGAAATCATATATTTTTAAGATTTGAGTCTGGTTATGATCACTGCAATAGACACGACCGATGGCGTTCGGGTTTTGAAGAATTTTCTGAATCAGCCATAGCAATGCTTCACATCTCTCCTGAAAGGTATGATTCTGATTTTACGACCTAAGCCTATAATATAAAGTAAGGAGTGAGATCGAAAAAATCGGATAACTTTGAAAGACCACTGCTTTGAAACTCTTCATCTGAATGAAAAAATTTGCGTTGGAGAAATTCTGATGAAATACAATCACATGTTTTTTGACTTGTGAACTTTCAGTTGAGTCATGGCATCGGAAGTTGAAAGACGCGCTTTAGTTGCTGAATTGTTTCGAGAAAATCAGCAGTGGAGCCAGAAAACCCTTGCAAATAAGGCGAAAGTTGCGCAAAACACTGTCTCGATGATTCTTAAGAAATTTAATACAGACTTAACAGTTGCTAAAAAATATAGTTCTGGAAGGAAATGCGGTTTCGTGTCTCCACAAAAGGCGAAGAAAGTCGTTACTCTCTTAGAGAAGAATCCAGCGTTGTCTAATCGAAAATTGGCGGAAAAATCGAGTTGCAGTGAGTTTTTAGTTCGTAAAATTAAAAAAGATGCGGGCCTTAAAACATACAAAGTGCAGTCAGTACCCGACAGGAACGCTACTATGAACTTGGTAGCCCAGAACCGAGCTAAAAAGTTGAAGACAAATTTTTTTTCAAAAAAGTCGATTGCTTTGGTATGGACGATGAAACATTTTTTCATTTTCCTTGTCAAGAGTTTTACACCGCAAAGGAACGAGGAGGAGTTGAGGAAAGATTTAGGACAAACCAAAAGTCCAAGTTCCCGAAGAAGTTTCTGGTATAGCAAGCGATTTGCAGTTGTGGGCTACGGAGTAAAGGTTTCGTAACAAGTGGCACTGTTAACGCCGAAATTTATATGAAGGAGTGCCTCCAGAAGAGATTGCTGTCCTTCATTAGAAAGCTACTTTCTTTTGGCCTGATCTAGCCTCCTGCCGCTACAGTAAAGTAACCATTAAATGGTTTGAAGAACAAAATATCAGACTGGTATTAAAAATCGCCAACCCACCAAATTGCCCAGAACTTCGGCTTATCGAGAGATGCTGGGCTCTAGTGAAAAGAACATTTAAGGCAACAAACAAAGAAGCTAAATCCATGGAAGATTTTTTTTATAGAAATAAGTGGAATGCTGCCGCCAAGAGAGTCTCAGGAATGACAATAAAGACGCTAATGGCAGGCATACCGGAAAAGCTGTCCGAATTCTGTAAAAAAACAACAATCAAATTAGTTTAATTGATCATTTTATCAGAAATCAAATTAAATCTTTTCAAAACAGTTTACATTTTGTTATTTGCATAAGGGATTTCAATGCTAGGACAATTTAAAGTTATCCGATTTTTTCGAACTCACTCCTTAGTAAATAGATAATGGCACTGGTGAACTTAACGGCGGCTTTTGTAGAACTTATCATTTTATCCATCAATATAATAAATACAGTTTACGACAACATTTCATTCGACTGAAAAATACTCTCGTCAAAATTGTTAATTCTTTCATAAATACAGTGTGAATTTTTAACATAAAAACTTTCAAATATCTCGAAACAAATTTTCATAATCAAAATTTTAGTTTTCCGTACAGTAAATACATACATACATCAGTGCTAAAATTACTACTACTCTCTCCGTCTTGTAGGTGGGGCGTTTGGTAACTTTGAAATCGTAATGGGGACCCCTAGTTTTTATTGGAGATTCGAATTTTACGGCTAAAAATATATGACGATTTCTCTAAAACATATTTTTCGATTCATAATAGATGGTGCTGTACTTTTTAAATAGTAGCGGGCTTATAATGAAATAGCAGGATATTTCTTAAGCCTCTAATCTACTTTCTCTAGCATCACGTTAAATGTTTTTATAGCAGTTCAATGAAGTTTCCTTTGTTCTAGCTGCTCAGCTTGTAGTTTTTAAAGATTGCTTTGGGAATTGGCTATGAATGGACTCGAACAAAATCATATTTAATAAATATTATTTATACACAATCTATGCTTTTACTATCTCTCCACCCTACCATATATAATATAATAAGTGGGTATTAACCCTTTTCCTTTACATAAATATTTCTATGTGCATACATATTTCATTTCTTTGTTTCGTTTTGTCATAAATAAAATTTATTGTATTTCTGTTCTTTTTCTTCTTCATTTGCAGACACGTGCGTGCATTTTGTAACATTCAAACAGCCACAAATCAAACAACAACAATAAAAACAACAACATTCAATTGATGGTAAGTTCGTATGAATCTTCTGTACTGATACTAGCAGCATGTACCACACTCGTACATTTACAGTAATTTTCGCTTAGAGCGAACTTCAAAGCACTGACAAAAATTGTTTGTAGTTCTAAATACTTACTAAGCTAAAGAGTTTTGTTATATTCGGAAGATCGCTTTAACAATCTAGTCTCCAGTCATATGGAGACTAGATTGATACTTTTCAATTGGCTCGCTGTAGTCTAAAGTTAGTTCTAAACAGTTACGTTATAAGCGAAAATTACTGTATTTGTCTATTGAAGAACCTTGCCATATTGTATAAATAAGTCAAGCTAAAAGCACAACAATACAAAAAAAGTATTGCTTATTTACTTTGTACGTATTTTTTATCTACAATTCTAGCCCCCAACTTCTTGCCAGACTTAAAGTAACAAGATTTATATTGGTCTACTACTAAACACATACCAACAAAAAATGCAAAGTGGAAAATATTTCGTAAAAAAAATGAGAAATGTAAGGAACTTTAGAATGCAATAAGAAAAATGTAAAATTTATTGATTATGTTATTTTTGCTTTTATTGTTTGGCTTTCTCTGCCAGCAGTGTTGCTCTATCCTTGCAGCAGCACTATGCAACTTTTTTAAGTGTATTCAGTCTCTCTATTTCTATTGTGACAACTACTTAAGTGTGTATATGAAAATTGAATTTAAACAGCTGATTTATATTTATATGAAGAGGTATGCATACTTCGTTTAAATTCCTATGATTCTTGGAAAGATTAAAGTTTAGCTGAACTTTGTATATCCCTACTCAATTCTTTCTTATAAATTTAATTCCCGGATAGATCGTGGGATTCAATTATTTAGCTGTTTTTCTGAAAATAAATTAAATTAATCTAGAGAATTCTTTAAACTCTAAAAAAAGTCTGTAAGTAAAAAGCCCAGACTAAAAAATATCACATCATGGGCTATGCCAAGGATCAGGTTCAATTTCAGTTGAAAACAAACTGTATGAGATTACAAAAAAATAACACTTAACAATAGACATCCTCGGAGACTACCAATGCTCCTGTAGAGTTAGAAGACCTGCAAATACCTACAAGTGACAATATTGTCAGACAGACTATAGGGAGTTATATCACAGCAGCAGAGACCTGGGAACGGAATCAATTTACGATACCTTTACTTATTCTGAGACAAATTTCAAAATCTTTGTAATATATCCAAATTAAAATGAATTGCAAATAAATCGACACAGACTGGCCGTAAATCAATATGAAGTTTTATTAATTAAATAACTTAATTATGGGCAAACACATTTCAATTTGAAAAATACATATCAAACATTATGTGCTTGCCATACCCTATTATTTCCTTACTTGCAATAGTGAGCCTAGCAGAAAGCTTAAATATTTATAAGACATTACATTAAATAGTACATACATAGTTCCTTGAGTACCTTGTAGTATTACATAAATGAAAGTAGACCACAACAAGTAAGTTTCATTGAAAATTCTTTTAATATTAAATTACTGCAAAATTTCACATAAACAAATTTAACGCAAAATTCTATGCATATACCACAGAAAATTCAACATATGTACGTAATCTACATATACCTACTTCATTTTCTACCAAAAACTATTTTCTATTTTCACTCTGCTCACTATTTCACTCCATTAAAAATTCACTTTATTCTAACATTTACATTTACCATTTGTTTGTAGCTTCTACATACTAAATACTACTCTATTCCCCAACTCTACCTGTTCTATATATGGAAATGCATATAGAACGTATACCCGTTGCAATGTAGTAGCAATAGCAGCTAGGTGTAGTAAATGTTGAACGCTAAACAAAAATTCAAAAAAAACAAAAAAAACACACCAAATTTTAAATATCAGCAAGTTTGCTTTGAAATATGAATTTACACAAAAAACGGAAGCAAAAAAAGAAAGGAGAAATATAAAAAATTACCATGAGCATGTTATACAAACAAACACTCTTCGGATACTACTCACACATAGCAAGCAAGTGAGCGAGAAGTGAGTGAGAGAGAACAGTGCGCTTGAAAGTATGCAATAAAAGTAAGCAAGAAATGGAATTTTCGTATATCTACACGTGCCTGAGTAAGCAAACATACCTGCATGTGTGCGTGTGTGCTTGCAGCTGGCGGTGTATGTGTGTGCAACAAAAACATAAAATTTTTGTAAATCATAACTTCTTCATTTGCTTTGTTGCCGTTGCCGTTGCCGTTGTTGCTGCTGCTGCTACTGTTGCCGCCACAACGAACGAGCGAACGAATGATTTGCATGTAAATTTTAAGCAATTGTGTGTGATGTGTTGCTTTCCTCCTTTCCTCGTTCCTTCCATGAATGCTTTCCAATTTCAGTTTTGAAATTATTATATTTTTTTTATGCAGTTTTTATTTTTGAAAATATTTTTGAGTGAGGTAGGTACAGAGTTGTTTTTATTTATTTATTTATAATTTGTTTTTATGTTTTTTTTTTCTTTTCTTTTTTGTTGCATAGTAATTAATTTAATATGCCTGTAAATGGCTGCATATGTTTTGTATTGTGTTGATATGTAGTTGTTGTTGTTGTTGCTGTTGGTATTTCTGCTTTTACTTAGACAAAAATTGTATAGAATTACTAGATGCTGCTGGGTGTATTTTGTATTTGTGCATGTGTATTGCTCTGGCATTTTAGTCAAAATTAATTTAATTAAATGTTTGTTACTTTTTGTTGATTTTTTTTTTTTATTTTAACTATTTTAAATGAACATGGAAAATGCAAAAATATGTTTTTAGTTTTTAAAAATAATGAGGAAGATGCCACATGTAAAACGAACTCTTTCAAATGTTATTTTTGTTATTATGAGAGAAATTTTTTCCTGTGTGAATTTCTCTGCACTGCAATGAAAAGTCAAAAACTGCATGGAAAATAAGGCACTCCTGAATGCAAACGTGGGGCAGATGTGAAATTTTTTCGAATTCGTATAGCTGGAATCTTATATGTTGTCATGAGGCATATCATATTTTTACACAAATCCTTTTATCAGTATATTCACAAGCCTTCTTTCCTACTTGGAACTACTCGTATAGAAATTAATTATATGTTATGAGAAAAAATATATATTAGATGTCAACTTAATCCAATTAGGCTTTTAAAACAACATTTTAATTTCGCGAAAAATCTTTGCCAGAAAAGTTTTAGTCTTTGACTTCTCCATTTTTTCTTTGGAGGGGGAATCTTTGGTACCCGCACATCATTTTCGCCCTTCTCCCACTAGCTTAACAGAAAGCTTTTCAGATTTTCTACAGCATACTTTTCGACGTTATCGCATGTTAATATTCTCTAAATAATTCAATTAATGCAAATATCGAAATAGAAGTAGGAAAACAAAATTGGAAAATAAGTTGCATTGTTTCTTTTTTTCCTCCTAACCCCTTGACAAGCACTATGTTCAACTTCTTACGCCACCTTCTAGGTGAAAGAGTAGTTACCATTTACCCTGTGACGCTATCATTCTGCCAACGCTGTTGTTACTGATCATCCAACTGAGCTATATGCACCATGGAAACTCCATTCCAAAGTACGGGTTTGGTGTCCTCCGAAATAAAAGGAAGTGGATGATTTTTGCCATCTAGCATTTAAATTAGAATTGGCAATAATAAAAAATAAATTTTTATTATATGTTCAAAGAGAACGGCTTATTTGCTATTGACAATAACATGGCCAAATTAAATTGGAACCCAAATATTTATTCCCGTAGCTGCCTTTTGTCAATTACCTCCGATTTGAGTTTTGCATGACGCCTGCATATATTAATATTTTTTTGTATTTAATGAAAAATACCTTATTCAATGGTAAAAAATATCGCATAGTTTAGCCTAAAAAATACTGATCCTGGATATGTACCCTTTCAATTTCATATAAATAACCCAATACCGGAGAGATGCAGCTGAAATTTGTAGTGTAAATTTCAAAAAGTTTTAATGCAATATCAGAAGATCTGCATTGATTTTCCAAAATTCAGTATAATTATTTTGCAACAGCTTTAATTGTCAAAATAAATTAATGCAATAATTTTTTAAAAATTCATTGAACTTTGTTTGCATTGGCACTAATTTTCTAATTTATTTACTGCATTGTAATAAGATTTGCAGTAATTCTTGAAAAATCAACTCTATTAATTTACTTGCGCTTTCAATTGGCTGTAAAACATTAAGGCTTGCATTACTTTTTGCAATAACAATACAAAAAATTAGTGTCTGTATTAAAGCGAAAAATCCGATATGCATTAGTATTAATTTTCAAATCGATATTTAAAAAAGCCTCAAAATATTATCGACATAAATTTGCATAAGTATTAATTCTCCAATACATTGCTAGCAACCAAGTTAATGGTATGTGAATACTTAAAAGAAATAACTGCACTGAAGTATTAATTCTTCTGTGTTACACCAAATTAAACAACAAATACTTATACTTATATGTGAAAATATATTATATATGCAGTTGGTCTCATTGAATATTCTCATTTAAGTTCCTCTTACTTTCAAGAGTTCAATTTGTTTGTATACCTGAATATTTTCCCACAAAATCCCTACCAAATATTATTATTTCAATACTAATTTCATGTAAATATTGTAAACTTGATAATTCAATAACAAAATAAATAAACGCACACACACAAATCGAAACACATATACTTAAGCACTTGCGAGTAGCTACAAGTACAATACATTTAATAAAATCGACATACTACATACATACTTAAAGTAATAAAACCTACACATACAATCAAATACATACATAAGTATGCAGAAATGTACATGAATATATTTGAGTATGTACAGGAAGTCGAAGAAGAAGAACTTGAAAAGTAAATAAATACAAGATACTTACAGTCTGAAACTATGCATGTAATTTGCATACGAGTTTAGACAAAAATATCTGTACTCTAGAAGTATGTGTGCATGAGCATGTGTGTGTTTAAAACATACCAGTACTTTTACAAATTGTGCTTGTGGCAAAAATACCACTTTCAGTTGTTTGTCAACTCATTTCAATGCATCAATAAAAATTTATTACAAGCAAATAAATTGTAACATCGATGCAAAAAAAGAAGAAGAAGAAATATGTCTATAAATAAAAGAAAAGAAAATAAAAGGAGTAGAAGCAGAAAAATTCTTTAGCATACATTCAGGGGATTTTTGTTTTTTTTTTTTTTTTGGTACAATATTCGCAGTAATTGATTATTTTATGCAAAAGTGTGTGTATGTATTCGTATATTTTCTTCGAATCATAAGTAACTTGAAAGCAAAAGCAAATGGCAGACAAATTTTAAAAGTGGCTGCTTGAAGTATTGCCTAAAAGTATGCTATCTTATATGTTTTAAAAAAACTTCCACACACACTCATTCATACGCATCCATGCAAATGTGCAGTAAGTGTAAGCAAATGAATATATGCATACAAACATTCGATCAGTTAAAGCTATATTTTGCATATTCATCTCAGCATCTCAGAGCTCAGTCTCATTCACGTTTTCTTCTCCCATATCCTTCCTTCAACTTCCATTCAACTCTTGCAACATGTACATGCATGAATACACATACTATCGAATACAAGTAGCAAGAATTTTACCATTTTCGTAACTGCCGAATATAGCAAAAGTTTTCCTTGTGTTTCTTTATACATATTTACTTGTTCTTACATACATACTCATATGTACGATGTATACAAATGCATACAATTGCACACACGCACGTATTTATGTACATGTATTATCTTGCATTATGTACAAACAAAATGTATGAGTTCGAGTGCATGCTGTATTTATATTGGTGTATGTACGAGTATGAAGTGTGGATTCATTGCAATGAGTGTGATAAAGTGATTTCCCTATTTTATTTTGCTTCTGCTCCTCTCCTGCATCAACGTATCCTTTACTTGCTCCTCAATTGTAGCTGTGTAGCTGTAGCTGTTGCTATTTCTACTTTGTTCTTTTTGAATGTATAGTAGAGAAGTTTGGTGTTGCTGCTGCTGCTCTACACTCACACATACACACGATCTCACACACAAAAATATCACTTCACATTTTGAGTCAATTTGTACAAATTATTTCCATTACATTACTTGTCTTCTTCATCACGATGACTACACACACACACACACACACACACACACACACACACACACACACACACACACACACACACACGCATATAAATGCATCTAGCCACTCGTGCTGTTGCATGGACAATATGCTATATTCTCTCTTTCTCTTTCTCTCTCTTTCTCTCTCTCTCTCTCTCTCTCTCTCTTTCCCTTTCGCTTGAGTTGTTTGAATATGTGTGAGTATGCATTTGAATGCAGAGGAAATAAAGCTGAATTTACTCATATTATCTTTCATTTCTTTTATGTTTTTTTGCTTTTTTTGATGTATGTATTCGTGCTACGAAAATATACCAAAAAGTATTCAACTTCTACCTTATTCTTTCTGTAGGTACTTGAACAATTTACGTGTACCAAAAATTTTCATCTGCTATTGTTAATATGGAAATGTGTAAGCGTGGTAGGTAGATCCTGTAGTTGTCGGCAGTTGTTGAAATGGTAGAAAAAGGCTTTTATACTTCTCCTTCTTCGACTTCAGCTCGTTTCCTCGTTTCTCTTTATGAATACCCAAACGAACGAACAATAGCGAAATTAAGAAGCTTATTGTATTGTAATAAATGTTGAAAATTGAAGTCTAACTTTGAGCGTCAAGCATATAATCATTATTTTACATTGTTATACTAAATATGTAGAAAGAAGATGAATTTCGTTTTTCGTTCCTTCACTCGAAAAGTTCTTATCATTTTGTGGTACTTAACTTGTATTATTATTATTGTTGCATACTTTAAGGCATATATGTTTATGCAATTTTCTATATTGTTGAGGTACTATCAAACTCCTTTACATTCCTCACTCATAAGTTATACAAAGTAGAATTATTTAGAGAGGAAAATATTGATTTAAGTAGGGGAAAAGGAAAAAAAAGATTTTAGAGATAATTAGAACCGTAATTTTTGGACGAATAATATACTTGTATAATACTCTTAAATGCAACATTGTGCTCGCAATGTAATTTATCGCAAAGTAAAAGTTATTTTGGTGCTAGCTCGTAGAATCCAGTTAGAAATTAAAAAAATTTAAAGAATATTATTTGTTTTAAAATCTTGTAAATGTATATCAAATTATTAAATTTCTGTTCCATGAATACTGAATTTTATCTTTGCGAGAATCACTGTGCCATTTAGGAAGAACTTGAATTTACACCGCCCACAGAGTAAATTGTAATTGAAACAGAATAGTAATTGTGTAATAAATAAGTATCTCAGATATTACCACATGATCGTTTCTCATAATTATTGCACACTCTTAGGCATTGATTTCTACAAAATTCTATAATTTTTTATAAAAACCGAACTTTTATTATTTTTGATATCATATATTAAGTTACATTTTCTCAGCTGCTATAAGGTATGGCTTTAAGCTAGTAGCAGTTTGTAGAAGCAGTTCCCATCGGGATAAAACATCCCACTTGATAATGCTCTCAGCTTATAGTAAGATGCTTTTAAATTTAAAAAATCTTTTGGAAAGAACGAATTGAACTAAAATTGGACTTAACCAGTACCTAGAATTGTTCCCTAGGTTGGAAAATGTATTAAATTACAATATTTTTTGATTATTATTGCATACTTTCAGGCTATACGTAAGTATTTTTTTATTATGACCTCTTTGGCATAAGAGAAACAATATTGTTGTACAATTTTATGCAACTAGCAGACGTAAGGAGGTTTCTTGAGTGATAAAGCCTCGCGATCTCATCATAAATATTTCAATCTTAATGATAGTGGTTTTTGTTTTAAAAAAAAGTTTAGAACGAAAGAATTTTGATCGAGAACAGGGACAATTTTTTTTTATGCTGAAGATTTTACGCTGCGAATGTAATTTCAATAGATTTTGATTATTGTTGCATACTTTAAGGTGCAATTATATTAGCAATTTCTTTGATTTTAGATAAAAATTAACGTTTCATATTTCTTTAAACTTATGTATTGTAGGTTCAAATATATTATCTATGCCCCTAGCTGATCGATAGGAGACTTTAGGGCAAAGAACTTTTATCTTTTAAATACTTAAGGCATTAGATGATATATATTGTCATGAGTGATTGAAAGTAAAGAGAAATCTTTTCCCGAAATCTCTAACATATCATATAAGTATTAAAATGTTGTAGTCAAAAAAATGTATATGTAGACACATTACATGAACAGAAAATATTAGCTACATACTTCTAAAGTTTTACGAGGCATCAACTGAGTCGATCTCTTTCCTGGCAAATGCGTAGCGATTTAACGCATTTTGATTTTATCCAACTGCTATGAAATTTCTGGCTGAATGGCAGTAAAAGAGTCTACGTCAACTTTGAATGAAAAACATATAAAAATTATGTTAAACTAAACAAAAATTTCAAACTTTACAGCTAGTTAAGCCTTACCATTAAAAAATATAATTTTTTTTTTTGGATTATGTAAAAGGTGATTTTTTAAGAGCTTGGTTTTTGAAAATTCTAAACAAAACACAAAAGTGAATGAAATTTGTATTTGGATCGATAATTCAATTCCGGCAGGAATTATTTTTTAAAGATAATTTCACTTAAATGTTGCCTGCGGCTACGCTTTAAGTGGTCCATTCAGGAGGAGCAATTTTGGCACATTTTTTCCTATATTTCGGCCGGAATCTCACCAATCACGCTTTTAATGTTGGCTTCCAAAAGAGCTGTCGTATTTGGCTTGTTGCTATAGAATAGAGACTCAGCATGACCCCACAAAAAATAGTCTAACGGTGTCAAATCACACGATCTTGGTGGCCAATTGACTGCACCAAAATGTAATATTAACTTCTCACTAAATTTGCCTCTCAATTGGTGCATGGTTTCGCATGCAGTGTGGCATGTGGCACCGTCCTGTTGGAACCACATGTCGGTCAAGTCCAATTCTTGTATTTTCGGCAAATAAAGTTTACTACTTATCAGAACGGTACCTTTCTCAATCGACCGTAACGTTGCAGCCTTCATCGTCTTTGAAGAAGTACGGCCCAATGATGCCGCCTGCCCATAAACCGCATAGGCAAGTGCATTTTTCGGTATGCGTTGGTAGCTGCTGAATTGCCTCTGGCTGGTCTTCACGCCAAATACGGCAACTCTGATTATTGACGTATTTATTGGGCCAAAAAGGAGCCTCGTCGCTGATGACACATTTTTTACAGCGCACGAATTTTGATAATAAATTTCAATAATTTTCAAACGTTGTTCACGCAAACCAAACTGATCATTTTTTACATTAAGGCATGTCAAAAATCACGCGTGAACTGTCAGAAATTTAAACTTCAAAAACCAATTAGCAAAAAAATCACCCGTTATTCAAACATAAGGAAAAAATTGTAATATGATATAATTATAATGCTAACCTGCATGCATTAATGGCGCCTGATTACGTGCATGAAAATTGTGTTTAAAATTAAATAATGAAAACGAGAGAAAATAAATTTCAAAAGTTTTCCAAACTAATTTCGAGTTAAACATATTTTCCAAGCACACACGCAGCTGTGTGCAATGTATTTATGTGTGAGTGCGCATAGTTATTCATCTTAATTTCAGCAACAAATAATGAATCTGTTAGTTACACATACATATTTAGTTAGTTAGTTTAATATGTATGTATGTAGGTGTGTATGTATAGCTGTCAGTCCGTATGGCTGCTTCTCAGTCATATACGAGTACATATGTATCTATAGATATTCATCCATCTACCATGCAGACAGATACACAAACGAGTACATGCTTCATTGCTCTCAGTGAACATATGCTGAGGAACAAAAAAGTTTCATGATAAAAGAGAACGAAACGGAACATCCACCAATGATGGACATGTAAAACAAGCAAAGTTCATTGCTCAAGGATAAATTAAAAAATTTTGCTAATTAAAAATTCACACTATGGCCATTGTAAATATTATATATAGAGTTGGAAAAATGTAAAGATGGGAAAAAGTAAGTATGGAGAAAGGAAGGAGGTAAAACGAAGTAGGAAAAAGTATGGAGAAAAAAAGTATAGGGGAAAAACGATGGGAACAAAAGTATGCAATATGCAAAATACAAACCCAGCTTACCATGGCACATAGAGGAAAAGCAGCCAGGGCTTACTGTCATAGCGAATGTGTGTTGTAAGGCGGAATTAAGCAGATCAAATATTATGGGTACTCACTTACCCATTAGTGCAAAGTTGTAGTAGTAAATGTATACTTAAAACATACTCGAAAAAAACATTGTATGTATGCAAATAATGAAAACAACAATAACATTTTTACAGTGACCCTCAACTTCATATCATAGTAAAGTCTATATAAAAATTGCATTACTGGAGGAGGAAATAAATAAAAAAGAAAAAGAGAGACCCAGAGAGAGTTTGTGTGCTCGTAAAGCTATTGCCATTAATTGTAATTTTTTGTCGCACTCATTCAAAGTTACGTTACAGAGCCACAGCGACAACATAATTTAATAATCATAATGTCAAACTCGATTAATATATACGAGCACGTACACTTTCTTCTTTTCTATGCAGATACATACTATGTACACCCAAAAGTATGCAATGGAATATGCAGCAGCAGGAGCAGTAACAACTACTCATCAAAAAAGTTCGAAAAAGTGATTTGAACTTTTACGTTTGAGTAGCGCGCACCGGGAGCAAACAAACAAGACCAAAAAAATAAAAAATTATTCAATTATGCAAGCAAAATTATATTACAAAAAAAGAAAAAAAAAATTAATAAAAAAAAAATAGAAATTTTTAAAACTTTTCAAAAACAAAATTAAAATTTTTTTTTTACATGTGTTTCGTAGAAGCAGCAGAGCAGAGTGAAGTTTGGGGAAAAGAAATCGCTTTAAGGGGGATAAACTCAATTCAAATGTGAGCTGGAGCCCTGTATGAGTGTGTATACTTATTTGTGAGTGTGTTTCGCAAATAGTGTAAAAAAAGCTTTTTAAATAAAGAAGCTACATATGTATGCAAAAAGGAATATGTGAACGTTAGCAGCGGAAGTGTTGCCAATAGCAAAAATTTGTTTGACAGCTAGCTGGAGGTAACATCAGCAGAAACAGCTGCTGCTACTCTACAAGCAACATGAAATACAAACAAAAAAATCGAGCGGAAACTTTACAATATTGTTGGTTGAGCAGTAGGGAGAGACTGAAACTGCAGCAACACACGCTCGGTTAAAATGTTGGAAAAAAGTTTAGAAATCAAACAAGAAAAACATCACCCTAAAAAGGGTAGTATTGAGAATTAAATTATAGGGATGGGAGAAGAGGAGTGCCAAATGCAATAAGTGCAAGCAAGATCCCAGTTTAGAAACAAGCGTCGAAGAAGTGAAAATTTCTCTGTATGACTATGACTATTTTCATCCTAGAATGCATAACTGAGAAACTTCATGTTTAATTTTCTGTTTTTTTGGGTGAACTCCAGAAAATTGTACATTGAGATTCATAAATCCACACGTAAACCTCACGGTACTTAAACTGAAACTGAGGTTTCGTGTTGAATTATTAATTTCTTTGATAGACAAATTCAAAATCGTTGTACATGTCTTTTTGATGAAAAAAAAGAAAAGCCTTTCTGAAATTTCTAGATCTGTTAGAATTGGAAGAAACTTGCTTCTCCCCATTTATTAACCTTTGAATCCGTTACTTCTCTTATGCATAGAATCCAATATTACCCAAAAATTTAGTTAATTTTTGGACTTCAGTTATCGGATTTAGATTCGCAATAACCGAAACTGATTTCTTGATGTCGTCAGGTTTTCAGGCTTGTGCAAGTTATAAGATTACAGAATCACTTTAAAATAGGTTATCTTCAATTTTAAGACCTCTTGTGTTCCCAAGGCTTCTGCAGCTCATTTCTATCCAAACCGATATGGAGCAGCTGGTTTTCTGTTATTCTTTATTGCGAGCTCTTCAGTTATATATTATTCATTGGCTACCCTCGATATCTAGTTCCTCAGATTCCAAATCAAGGTTTCTTCTGAAACTATTTACATTCCCTCAATTAGTATTTTGATCTCTGTATCTGCATTGCTATCGATTTTAAGCAAGCAAGACCGCTTGCAATAATATTATTTGATAGAAACTTCCAAATCTGATCAATTAACCTTTTAACCTTTAACAAGAAAAAACCATTATCAATAAACATTTTCAGTAAGCTGGGAAGTTTGGAACTATCTGGTTTTCCTTGCTGGGTCTCTCATTCTCTCGTTGATACATATATACATATACATACATATGCACATATATACTTCATAAATGAGTGAGTGTGGTTGAGGCTAATTAGTGAAAAATGATGCATGCATTATACATTAACTATTGTAGCGAGCAACAATGTATGTATTTTTAGTTGCATAAAAGTGTGCTACAAAATATGTGCATGCACAGCAAGCAGCAACAACAGTGGCAGCAACAGCAGCAATAATAACCAACAACAACATAATGCCATATAAAACTTTTTCTTAGGGAGAAAATAAACAACTAACATACCGAAGAACAACACCAACAACAACGAAAGTAATAATAAAAACAGCTGATGGCAATATACGTGCGATGATGATGTGAATGAACACAACGTTGATGAGAACGAAGCTGACAGTGATGACGCGGGCGACGGCGTTGATGATGGCTTAACGTTCCAATGCGAGATGGGACGACAAGAGTGCAGTGTAGAGCCAAGCCACTAATTGGATTTTAAAAGTTTTGCTACAGCCACAGCAACATGCGAACGACAACAACAACAATAACAACGAAATAATATGACAGATAGGTTAAATTAGTTACAAAAAGTGAAATAAGTTGGAATGCAGGCATACCTCTAAATGCATAGAAGATGGAGAAGAAGAAGAAGAAGATGATGATACTTTACACACGTACATACATACATATACATGCAGTATAAGTTATAATATAACAAAGAAACAACAACTACAATAATGTCTATAAAGAAGTTCTCATTTTTCAGGCGAAGGGAGAAGAAATACAAAATATCTTAAGCCTAAAGATATGCAAAAAGAAAGTGCAAAAAAAGTATCAACTCAGTGAAAGCATCTAACAAAAGAAAGTATCTTTGTAATTGAAAAGATATTTGTTGCCACTCAGAGATATTTTCTCGTATGCATGCTTTTCTCGTATGCAGGTATGCAATAACAATAGTTAAGAAAACTATTTGTAAGCTGAAAAGTATGCAAAAGAAATTTTATATATCTATGACAACGATCAAGTGACTACATACATACGTTTGGGTATATGAGGCGTGAAAATATGCAACAAAATTATAAATGCGTGTGTAGTAGTGTATGTGTGTATGTCAAACATTTCTGCATTTCATTTTGTGTGCGTAGTTTGTAAATAGATAAAATAGGAGTCTGAGTTAAAAGTATGAGTATGTAATTTAAACTAAAAAAGGATAAGGAGAAAAAAAGAAAATAAAGATTCATTCATATTGCAGAAAATATGCATGGATAATAACTATGCTGCCTGAAAGTATGCAACAACAAATCCATAAAAAAACCTCTCGAATTCTTTATTAAAATCATGGCATGATGTGATACCATGATAGATACAAACGTTGTGAGGCGTAGACTTAAAAGGTTTTAATTGGAGTTAGAATTACACACATACGAGAATAAGTACCCGTGTTAGGAATGAAGAGGCAAGTTTTTCACAAAATTTTTTATTATTATTTTTCAACGTAATCTCCTTTTAGTATAATACACTTTTCCCAACGTTTCTGCCATTTCTTCAACACCCCTCCAAAAAATACGATTTGTCAAACTCTTCAAAATACGCCTCTGTCTCGACGATAACCTCCTCGTTTGAACTGGGGAACAGAAAGAAGTCGCAGGAAGCCAAGTCGGGCGAGTACGGTGGGTGCTGCAGCAATTCGTAGTTCAATTCATGCAATTTGGCCGTGACAATTCTGGATGAATGTGCTGGTGCGTTATCGTGGTGAAACAGCACTTTTTTCTTAGACAAATGGGGCTGTGTCTCCTTCAATTTTGTATCGAATCGGTCGAATAATTCACTGTACTACTGCCCAGTGGTCGCTGTGGCGTAGTGGTAGTGCGTTGGACTGCTACGCAGAGTGTCCGGGGTTCGAATCTCGGCACAGGCAAAATAAAAAATAAAATAACAAAATAGAAAAAAATAATTTTTCTACACGGCACCAACTCTTGGCAGGCAATGGCAAACCTACAAGAGTAAAAATTGCTATGAAAAGCTTTTCACTTCGCAGTTCGGATTCGGCATTAAACTGTAGATCCCTTCCATTCATGTACAAATATAACACGCACAACATGAGTGTATGCGAAAAGCTCGGCCTAGGCCCTCAATGGGCTGTTGTGCCATTAAAAGTAAGTAAGTAAAGTACTGCCCAGTGATTGTTCTTCCTTTCTGCAAAAAGTCCCTGATGATTATTCCCTTGGAATCCCAAAAAATCGTAGCCATGACCTATCCGGCCGTCTTTGCCGTCTTCGGAGCAGATTCACCCCGAAAAATCCATTGTTTTGACTGTTGCTTGGTCTCTGGCGTATAATAATGGATCCAGGTTTCATCAACGGTGACGACTTGACGTAAAAACTCCTGCGAATTTCGCTTAAAGAGGTGCTAACACTGCTTCGACATTGACAGCCGTATCCGCTTGTTGTGCAACGTAAGCAATTGCGGCACCCATTGGGCCGACACCTTTCTCATGCTTAACCTATCATGTAAGATATTAATTACCGTTCCGTACGACACTCCTACGGGCTCTGCTACTTAGCGCACTTTTCAACGATTTCCTCGGTAACCACGTCTGCCGGGCGGCCTGGGCGCTCCTCCTCAAAAACAGATGTACGACCACGTTTAAATTCATTGAACCAATATCTTACGGTTGTCATAGATGGTGAAGGGTCCCCATAGACAGCATCCAACTTCACTTCTATTTCTTCGCATGTTTTTCCATCCAAAAACAAAAATTTAATTACGGATCGATATTGTTCTTTTTCCATTTTATCGCGAAACAACAAACACTTGTGATACTAATGGCTGCCAAATAAAAACTAACCAATGAATCAGTTTGAAATTTAGTATGGTGTCTTGTGACAGATGGCAGTACACGACGGTAATCCCTCAGCAACGCCACCTGTCTTCACGCACGGGTACTTATTGATCGACCCAGGTACATACAAATTTATATATGACGTATATGTCTGAATATGATAAACGCTTTTAAAGCTGTGAAAACCAGAGGGAAGTAGTTGAAGTTCAATTTATAGTTAATCTACGGCTTTGGTGGCATTTTTTTCCATTAAAATTTAAACATATTGAAACTTTATAAGCTTTGTAAAACTGATTAGCCACTGAGAGCGCAAAAAAATGATACGAAAGTCAGAATAAATTTCAGATTAAAGCTAAATCGCAATTTGACCCAATTTTAGGCAAAAACAGAACAGAATACAGACTTGCAGGCAAACCAAACAACCAGACCAAGCCTGAAACGAAAATTCTGATCAAAATTAAGACCACAGTTCAGTCAAAACCTTAAACCATAAGTCATATCGAAACTTAGATAAAAAAATGTACCAAAACTAAGTCTGAAATCCATTCCAAAATCCAGAATAAGAGTAAGACCAATACTTACTTACTTACTTAACTGGCGCTACAACCGATGATCGGTCTTGGCCGATCCCTGCACCTGGTCTTTCCAACGGAGATTAGGACGTCCGCTTCTGCGTGTTCCCCCACCGTGGTTCGAATAAAACACAGTAAGACCAGTAAGGTCTCTGTGGTGTAGTGGTAGTGCGTTGGACTGCTACGCAGAGTGTCCGGGGTTCGAATCTCGGCACAGGCAAAATCAAAAAGTAGAAAAAATAATTTTTCTACACGGCACCACCTCCCGGCAGGCAATTGCAAACCTACAAGAGTAAAAAAATTGTTATGAAAAGCTTTTCACTTCGCCGTTCGGATTCGGCATTAAACTGTAGGTCCCTTCCATTCATGTACAAATATAACACGCACAACATGAGTGGATGCGAAAAGTTCGGCAGAACCCAAACCAAAGCAGACCAAATCTCAAACCCAAACTCAGACCAAAATCTGTACCAAACGTCAGACCCAAATCCAGACATAAAGCAGACAACGAGTCAGACCACAAGTCGAAATTTCAGACTATAAATCAGATGATATTTCAATTAAAAACCCTGACTCAGACCAGAAATTAAATCAGAAGTGAAACACAAAAAAATAAAAAATTTAATTAAAAGAAGACTAATATTCAGAATAAAATCAAGATCCTAGCAGGCCAAAAGTCTGACCAACAAATAATCAACTCTAAATAGAAAATTTCGCTGGCCAAAATTTAAAACTCAGCTCAAAACTCAAGCCAAAATCTAATTTAAAATCAGACTAAAACTGTTACTAAGTCACAAAGAAATAAGATCAACACCAAGAAATCAGACGTCAGACGAAAATTCAAAGCAAAATCAAGTCTCCATAACAATCATCCTTGATTTTTTAGTTCCGACGGAATTATTTATTTTCCATTCCGTTCCATAGTCCTTTCAAAAATACAGTACATTCCCACGGCATTACAGTACTTGAATTTTATTATCTACTACATCTGTGTTTATATTACATATTTGTTGGAACACTTTAACTAAGTAAGTAATTGCTAATTTCGGAGAAAGTGCCTCAAATTGTAAATGAGATTAAAAATGAATCAAATTCATTAGAGACATGAAATGTTTATGTCAATATTTTATGATATAATTAAATGTGCTTTTAATGTCAAAGAAAATACTTATGCACGTATCATTTTCATTAATTTAACTACAATTTCATTAGCTAACAAATTTAGTTGCATTAAAGAAATCACCAACGACGGGCACACAAATACAATTAGCCAAATTATATTTGAACAAATAGAAACACAAACAAACACACAAATTCACATTCAGAAATACACGTTTGCCAAACACACTTACAAACTTATATGTATTATATATACTTAGTATAAATATACATAGATCAGCAATAAAAATTACTCCATTTCGGGTTTTTTCGTATTTTAGTCAAAGGAAAAGAGATGGTAGGAGAGACTGGGAGAAAAGAACAAATAAAAACATAAGAAATGTGCTTTTTATGCCAAAATAATGTCACATACTTGCTATCACTTTGCTGCATATGTACAATTACATATGTACATACATATGCATGTATGTATGTATGTTTGTACACATTACAACAAATGGCTATGGCTATGGCTATGGCTAATGCTACTGTTACTGCTACTTCTGTTATTGCTTCTATCTGCTTCTTCTTTTATTTTGTATGTGACCAAAACGTACGAGGGCATAGTCGAATATTACATAGAAATAAAAACCCAACGAATAGGAAACAAATTTATTACACATACTCAAAGAGGATACCATAAAGGATACTAATAGTATTACTTTTGCTTGTTTGTTTGAATGTAATATGTATGAATGTAGTAGCAAGCAACGGCAAAGACATTGTGAAACCGAAAACGAAAACAGCACACATTTGACATAAAAATGCATAAATTACTATGTAAATCAATTCATTTCATGGAATTCAATTAAATTTCTACAATGAAACATGAGCAAAAAACATCGCTACTACATGCCAGAAGTGAAGCAAGAAAACATTAAGAATAAATACAAGAAAGTGTAGTAAAAAGTATAGAAAAGCTTATAACAATACATAACTGAACTATGAATCCACACATACCAAAAAACACAAAAGGCACAAATTTCTCCATTGACCCTAATTTTTATACGAGTATGTATGTGTGTAAACATCGAACCAAGGTCCTTTTCACATATATTCATTCATTCATTCATTCATTTATTTTATTCTTTGCTGCTTTTGCTATCGAATCGTAAAAATACATACTACACAGCTCCTGGCAGGAGAGTGTTTCTACTAAATCTGTTGCTACACAAAGGAATTTTTTTCTTTTTAATTTATGAGGGTAAAATGCGTTAAATCTTGGTTGGTTGGATTAATGAACACTGTGGTAATGATGATGTTCGTATTCATCAATATTACGAACATATTTGTTGTATTTATGAATGCATTCATTACATTTGTAAATATATTCATTATTTTTCCGGACGTATTCATTATATTTGGAAGTGAATTTATTAAATTTATGACTGCATCTTTAATGAGAGAAGCAATTGATCTGAAAGGCTGATCTTCGATTTTGGACAACGTTTAGGTCCTCCGAAGCACTATCCGCCCAAAAACTGGTCAACATTATTTTTTTATTGTTTTTATAAAAACTCGCATTCAAAGATGGTTGCTATGTGAAATCACAGAAATCGGTTCAAGACCACTCCCACCCACTATATAAGTTAAATTTTCAAAGAGTGATAGCAGGGAAAATCTAAAGTAAATCCAATAAAATTTTACATATTTTGAGGACTTGAGAACTTTACTTACTTTACTTTTAATGGCACAACAGCCCATGGAGGGCCTAGGCCGAGCTTTTCGCATCCACTCATGTTGTGCGTGTTATATTTGTACATGAGTGGAAGGGACCTACAGTTTAATGCCGAATCCGAACGGCGAAGTGAAAAGCTTTTCATAGCAATTTTTACTCTTGTAGGTTTGCCATTGCCTGCCAAGAGGTGGTGCCGTGTAGAAAAATTATCTTTTCTACTTTTTTATTTGAGAGAACTTGATATGAAAATCAATCGAATCCAGCAGTAACCACTCCCATCTCCCCAATAAGTCGAATTTTCAAATCTGGCAAAATACCCATCACCGTTTGACCTCCGCTTTTATAAGTATTACTTTGTTTTGCTTAAATTCTCAGAATTCTTGCTTATCCTCCCAACTGCTCCGCGGGTCTACCATAATGCTTCAGCAATTTCCTGAATTTTGAGATGAGTAATTCCTGGCTAATAACTTTTAAATACATCTTATCAAAAGTCCCAAAATCATTCCAAGGTGTTCGTATTATTTATGGACAACATACAATTTTAATATCTCGAAATACAAATCAATATAAAGGGTGATTTTTAAGAGCTTCGTTTAAAAAAAAAACAGTAATTTTACAAAAGTGCATGAAATTTTTATTTTGGTCAAATCACACGATCTTGGTGGCCAATTGTCTACACAAAAACGTGAGATTAACTGCTCACCAAATTTGCCTTTCAATTCAAGCAAATTTGTTCTGTTGGAACCACATGTCGGCCGAGCCCAATTCTTGCATTTTCGGCAAAAAAAAAGTCTGTTATTAGAACGGTACCTTTCTCTATCGACCGTAACGTTGCTGCCTTCATTGTCTTTGAAGATGTACGGCCCAATGATGCCGCCTGTCCATAAACCGCATAGGCAAGTGCATGTTTCGGTATGCGTTGGTAGCTGCTGAATTGTCTCTAGCTGGTCTTCATTCCAAATACGGCAATTCTTCTTATTCACGTATCCATTGAGCCAAAAATGAACCTCGTCGCTGAAGACATTTTTGCGGTAAAAACCGGATCCTCATCCAGATTTTCTAAGTCCTATTTACCGAAAATTCGACGTTGTGGTAGGTCGCCTGGATTTGGTTCTTGCACCAGCTGTATTTGGTATGGCATTAATCCGAGATCTTCCAGGTGGTCGAATAAGACAAACCCAATTGCGCGATCGACGTCGGAAGGACATATCGCGATATTCTTCAACACTGGCGGATACAGCAGCAATATTCTCTTCGGTACACACTCTATGGATACGATTTGGTGGATTGATGTCTAATAAAGTGGAACTGGTGCGAAATTTGGTCACAATGAGCTGAATAACCTGCTCTGTTGGTCGATTATGACGACCATAAAATGGACGTAGCTTGCGAAACACATTTTTCGCAGAGCACGAATTTTGATAATAAATTTCAATAATTTGCAAACATTGTTCAGGCTTAAGTCTATTCATTATGAAATTGCAAACCAAACTGAGTATTTTTTACTTTGACATATGTCAAGAATCACACGTGAACTATGTCAGAAATATATACGTCAAAAACCAAGTAGCAAAAAAATCACTGCTTACATATGCAACAGGAACACACACATAGATGTACTTAAGTATGTATACTTATATACACTATATATATCGTACATAACAATATCTTATGTACAACAAATCGGATTTAACAGTGAATCTATGTTGGCGTTTTATTTTTGTTTATTTAATCTGTTTAAGTTTGCTAGAGAGCATAGAAAAGAAAAAGAAAGAAATCACAAGGAGAGAGGGAGAAAAGAAGACAGAGAGAGAGATAGAGTGTACTAAAGGCACTGAAGTATAAAGAAAACATTTAGAAAAGCCCAGGGCACGAAAAAATCCAACAGAAAATAAGAAATATGAAAAAATTTAAATTTTCTTTTTATAGAACATAAATTTTTTTTTTTTTGATTTAGTTCTGTTTTATTTCTGCATTTGCAAATTTATTTAATCGAACATTTTTGTGGAACACTTTAAGGCATTTTAGAATTGTATTTTATATACTTATGTATATTGTATTTATTAAGCTTGAAGCTAATGTTAGATTTTTGAATATTAGCAAAATAATAATTTATTTAATTTATGTATGTACATATCTAGTTTTACATACATATCTTAAGGCAATTTTAATTTCTCGTATAGATAAAGTTTTATATAAGTTTTCTCCTTCAAATGATTCAAATCTGATGAACACGTGCACATGATGTATAAAGCAGCTCAGACAAATATGTCAATCTGATAATAAAATGTCCATATAAAGGGTGTTTTTTCTAGAAGTGTGGTTTTCAATCTGGCAATACTTTTTTCGGAGTTGGTCTTTTTGACAGCTGTTACTTAATTTATGCTCAGTTTGGTTTGCCATTTCATAATGAATAGACTCACTCCTGAACAATGTTTGCAAATTATTCAACTTTATTATCAAAATTCATGCGCTGTGTAAAAAGTGTTTCGCACGCTACGTCCATGTAGCGATGAGGCTCCTTTTTGGCTCAATGGATTCGTGAATAAGCAGAATTGACGTATTTGGAGTGAAGACCAGCCAGAGGCAATTCCGCAGCTACCAATGCATCCCGAAAAAAGAACTTTTTGGTGCGGTTTATGGGCAGGCAGCATCATTGGATCGTACTTCTTCAAAGACGATGAAGGCCGCAACGTTATGGTCAATGGTGAATGGTACCGTACGATTATAACACTTTTTTTTGGCCGAAATTGGCGAGAATTGTACTTGGCCGACATGTGGTTCCAACAGGACGGTACCACATGCCACACTGCACGCGAAGCCATGCATAAATTGAGAGGCGAATTTGGTGAGCAGTTAATCTCACGTTTTGGTACAGTCAATTGGCCATTGGCACCAAGATCGTGTGATTTGACCCCGTTAGACTATTTTTTGTGGATCTATGTTAAGTCTCTTGTCTATAGGGACCAGTCAAACACGATTACTGCTTTGGAAGCCAACTTTGAACGCGTCATTTGTGAGATTTCGGCCGAAATATGTGAAAAACTGTGCCAAAATTAGACCTTCAGTATGGACTACTTGAAGCGTAGCCGCGAGCAACATCTAAGTGAAATTATCTTTATAAAGTAAATGACTGGAATTGTTTTATCGATCCAAATAAAAATTCCATTCACTTTTGTAAATTTCTGTGTTTTGTTTTCATTTTCAAAAACTAAACTCTTATTAAAATCACCCTTTACTTTAAGTGAATATTAATAATATGTTTTCAATTTACAGTCGCAATTATTTGTTTTACAATTTAATTTTTGCATACTTTGAGGCTTATATGTTATTTCTGACGTTTCTGGTTTTGGAGTGGGTGAATTTTTGATAAGGATAAGTAATTATAATATTCTTTTAAATATAATAGTGATAAAACTTTTGAAAAACTTTTGAAAAACTTTTGAAAAACTTTTAGATACTACACTTTTTGGTACAGGCAGCTAGGCAGTCTAGGGTGATTGGAAATTTTTAACTTGTTTACTTTTTGCTAAAAGTATGTAAAATCGAGATTTTAACAAAAATTTTAAGGGGAAAACTTGCAACTTTCTTCAAAAAATGTTAGCACATATTTAGGCAACATTTAAATATTTGTTTGAATGTAAATACTAGCTTTAATAAATTGTAGATCTCCAATGTTAGTTCATTGTTTAATCCATAACAACGATGACCAATGTAAATTCTGAAACCTAAAATTATACTATGTACATGCAAATAATTAAATTTTGTCTTTATTTGCAAAAGTTTTTGCATAATTTTATTTTTATTATTTGCAATAGCTATCGACCAACAGACTACTAAGGTCCTTTATTTTTCTTCTTTTCTTTTTGTTGGTAATGGTCCCTTAAATTTCATTATGCTCGTATAATGGCGGGCAATTTACTTTATTTCCTTCCTTCCGTTGTTCGCATTATTTATAAATAGTTCAATAATTTAATAAGCTGAGCCATTTGACGACGAGTACAATGGCAACAGCAGCAACAACGACGATGTGCCTTTTTCTATAAATGCTGCAATTGCTGTTTGCTGCTGTTGTTGTTGTTGTTGTTGTTGTTGCGACCACTTTAGCCGCACAATTAGCTTATACGAGTACGTATGTATATAAATAACAGGAACAGCAGTGCAATAGCAATAATATGAAAAGCAAGAGCAACTGTCCGTTAGAGCAACAACAATAGCGACAACATCGATAATAATAGCAATAACTCATACTCTTAGAGACCGAATGAAAACGGAAAATGGTAAAACCAAAACGATTGAGAAACTCTTTTGCTAACGACAGACGATGGACGGACGTGTCCGTTTGACAAACGCTTTGATTTCGTTATTGCTTCGAATGTTCATTTTAGCTAGTTTCTTTATTCAAGGAGGATAAGAAGAAGAAGAAGAAGAAGAAGAGAACGATGGGTAGTTATTGCTGTTGTTGTTGTTGTTGCAGGCAGTTGCAGCGTTTAATGTGACCAAACTTCATTCACATTCATAAATTATGGAAAATGGCAATTTACTGCACACACACACACACACACACACAGGCACACACACACATACAGACACACACACACACACAGACGCACACTCTTTTAGACACTCACACTGATACACATACACCCTGACATCGAACATGCATGTTCAAAATTCTGACTGACTTTCTTTCCATTCTACTCAATTCCTCATCCGCATCGTTCCTTTGGTTTTTAGTTTATTCGTTTCGCAAAAAGCAAAGGAAACGGAAATTTGAGTTTGACGTACGCTCCGATGTTGCAGTAGCAATTGCCATAACTGCTGCTCTTGCTCTTGTTGTGATTGTTGTTATTGCTGTTGGTACTAAGACCAACCATTCATTCTTCAAGGCAACTATCAACACAAACAAACGGAATGAAACGGAAGTCACTTTATGCTCTCTCTGCGGTCATTTGCTAGTTCTAGTATTATGTATATTGAGCAGTTGAATACAAATACGAGCGATTGTACATATAGTGAAGAAAAACCAGCAATAGTTATGAAAACAGTAAAGTCTAGATGAGGAAGTGTGATCTCAAAGTAGAAGTACGTAATAGTAGTAGTAGTAGTAGTAGTAGTAGTAGTAGTAGTAGTAGTGGTGAAAAGGAGTAATTCAACCAAAAAAAAAAATTTTGTGATAGTAGCAGCAGTTATTGCAGTTTGTTTCGCATGTGAGTTGTAAATAATTTTCACGAAAACTATAAAGCTAAGTTCTCGTATAGATAAAGTTTTATATCACCAACGAGCATATATGCAGTATCCAGATGTTATTTATTGAAAATGCATTCATGTAAAATGTTCTTCAAAACTTGTTGAGAATTCCGCACTATAAAGAACAAATAAATGCTTAATATTATGTATAGGGTGGTTAAAAAGTTTTTGTAGGACAATAGTAAAGGCCCAGCCTGCTTGTTAGTGTGAAAAAAGTTTTAAGCTTTTTAATGTTCTTAAACTTTAACTTTTGTTGCCCTTTCTTCTCTGTCGCCTTTTAAATAACAATCCTATATGTTTTTCCAAAGATGTTGAATGGCCGGCACTGCTGTAGATCGGATATAGTTAACATTCAAAATACATCCGCAAGAATTACAGAAACAAATTTTATCTTCAAATTTGCCATAAGTTCTAATTTAATACTTTTTTAATCCAGGAGCAATGACCGCAGTTGTGATTTCCCTGCCATTACTAGAAGACATCACTGCCATCACTGCGATAGCTGTGAATATCTTGGTCAACAACAACAAAGCAAACTCTCTAAAGATAATGTTATAGTAAATTTTACTATAAATTTTACTCTCACGATAACTATTTTATTTCTTACTTACTTACTTAACTGGCACTACAACCGATGATCGGTCTTGGTTGATAAGGCCAAGTGCAGTCAGGTTGCCCTGCACCTGGTCTTTCCAACGGAGATTAGGACGTCCCCTTCTGCGTGTTCCTCCACCGTGGTTCGAATAAAACACCCTTCTAGCCGGAGCACTTTCTTTCATTCGCTTCACATGACCCAGCCAGCGAAGCCGCTGAAGTTTTATACGCTTGACTATGACAGTGTCGGCGTACAGCTCATACAGCTCATCGTTCCATCTTATTCGATACACGTCGTCCACGCATACTTGACCGTAGATCTTACGGAGTATCTTCCTCTCGAACGCTCCTAACAGCCTCTCATCATTGATGGTCAATGTCCACGTCTCTGCGCCATACATTAGGACGGGAAGGATGAGGGACTTATAGAGCGTTATTTTCGTCGGTCGAGAGAGGGCTCTACTTCTCAATTGCCTACTGAGCCCGTAGTAACACCTGTTGGCAAGAGTTAGTCTCCGCTTGATCTCAAGGCTGACATTATTGTTGGTGTTTATGCTGGATCCTAGATAAACGAAATCCTTGACGACTTCAAAAGTGTAGTTGTCAACACAACTACACCTTGTTGGCACAAGGTATTTCGTTTTGTCCTCGTTCACCACTAGACCCACACGACGAGACTCCCTTTCCAGGTTGGAGAATGCTGCACTGAATGCTCGAGCGTTTTTGCCAATGATGTCAATATCATCAGCGTATGCTAGCAGCATGACACTCTTGTAGAAGATAGTGCCAGAGATGTCGATGTTCGCAGCTCGAATTATTTTCTCCAGCATAAGGTTAAAGAAGTCGCACGATAGGGAGTCACCTTGTCTGAAACCTCTTTTGGTATCAAATGGTGCGGAGAGGTCTGTCCCAATTTTCACTGCGCTGGTGGTGTTGGTCAGTGTCATTTTGCAAAGACGAATGAGCTTTGCAGGGATACCAAAATCAGACATTGCGGCGTACAAGTGATCCCTAATCGTGCTGTCGAAGGCGGCTTTATAATCGACAAATAGATGATGGGTGTCGATCTGTTTTTCTCGGGTCTTTTCCAGGATTTGGCGTAGTGTGAATATCTGGTCGATGGTGGATTTACCAGGCCTGAAGCCACACTGATAAGGTCCAATCAGTTTGTTGACGATGGGCTTCAGTCTTTCGCACAGTACGCTCGATAGAACCTTATATGCAATATTAAGAAGGTTTATCCCAGCTGCGAAAAGTGCTTCCTCCATAATCTCATTATGCCCTGGACATCTGTCATCAGATTTCCGTCTTCATCCTTGCAGGAAGAGGCCCCGGTCTTCAAACCATTAGTCAGGCGTCTTATTCTTTCAAAGAATTTCCGGACCTCGTTCCTGTCCCGCAACATTTTGATATCATTCGATCACTATTACTTACTATAGGTAGTTTGAAGAGAAGTGCTCACAATTTGCTATCCACATAGACCCACTGCGCTATGTGATATCACATTACAACATGGTTGGACCTACAGTTTAACGCCGATTTCAAAAAGCAGAGTGGCAATTTGTTACCACTTTTTGGTTTTTACATTGCCTACCAAGAGGTGTACTTGAACACTTTGATATACTTAACTCTCATTCATTTCACATATTTAGAAATATAAGATGCTTATTATTATTATTATTATTATTATTATTTGATGGGTTTTATATTTTTACAACACATACTGAACTATGTTGCATTTTGAAGTGTGATAGATGGTATTGAATAGTATGGTATACTTTTAGGCTGTGAAGAGATAAACTTCTCAGCAGTTGCATATTATTATAGATATTTATGGGAAATCTTCTAAACATATGGCTTAGATTAGATTATTTTTAGTTCTGTCTTGATGAACATATAAGAAAATGAAGTAATTCTAAATGGAATTATGCAGGTACTTACTTGTATATGATCCTTATGCCTAAAAATATTCTTGGTGTTTTTTTTTTTTTTTTTGTAAATGCTAAAATAATGGCAGAATATTGTATTGCGCTACAGATCCTTTGACTTTGATTCTTTAATATTTTTGATAAGAGTATTGCCAAATTTCAATACAATTCAGTGGTCATGAAGGTAAAAGATATACTTATACTATGGGAAAGTAATAGCGGATTCAAAAGAGGGAATGAGTTTATATTTTTAAATGAGAACGGACTTTTATTCAAGAGTATGAGTTATTCTTCAGGCTTCTTCTTCATTGCACTGGCAATTCTATTACTACTAAAGTACAATTTCAATTTCATTTGACAAAACAAAAAAAAAAAAACAAAATATTTACACCAGCACACTTAATTATAGTTAGTCAACTTTTTGCATTCCATCGTGGGTTGAGACAAAAATTCATATTCAAGTAATGAAAATTGGACTGAACATCGTGGCAGTAGTAAACAGCGTGTGGCAGGTATGGTCTGAATGCTTCAAGGTAAATGTTTTGGTGCGAAAAATAAATAAAAAATAAATAAAAAAAAAAAAAAAAAAAAACGAAACATATCGAAAAATATTAAACCATTACAGAATACATTAATAGCTACAGCCTGAATTGAAATCTAAATTACTCAATGTATGTACATGGAAAATAAACGGTGAAATCGAAGTTTAAGAAACTTTTGCACTTTAAAATATGATCAATTTAGATTTAGAAGATTAAACTGCCTTAGCAATAATGTCGCAAATACTACTGATTTCAGCTCACAATTATTTCATGTATCAATTAACATATATCAAATAAATCGACGGTATTCTTTTTACATATTGGTTGAAACTTAACTTTTTATGACTTTTATTATACATAATATTTTTATTAATTTTTGTTATTAATACTTGAAAGCATTACTTAGTTCGTTGTAACTTATAAAATAAATGAAATGCCTGGAAGTATGCAATACTATGTGCTGGGAACTGATATTATTTTGTACAACTTTAATGTTTACATAACAGTAGTAAATTTATTTAGTTCTCCCCTCAGAAGGTAGTATAGAACAGCTAAATACATATCTCAACATCACTGAACAAAGAGCGCTTTTATTACTCCTGAGTCAAGCACCTTATGTGATTATAAGCCAGTTCAATAGTCACCTCAGAGGGCTAAATTTGTAATGAAAAAATTTCACACGTTTTTGTTTTTGGCTTCAGGAATACAACATTGGATTTTTTACATTTTGCTCTATTTTGACACATAAAAAACACAAAAAGGGGCGAGCTCTCTGAAATGAGCCCACCCAGCGAAAAATTTTAGCTAACAAACTCAAACATTTACACTCTACTGTTTTCTTACATGCTTGTAATCAATTAAAACTGCAAAAACATTTTAAAAAAATATTTATGTTATGAAACTTTATATTTAAAAAAAATATTAATACTGCCAACGAGATTTGAACCTACGAACCTTAGTCATCAAAGTTACAGAGTGACTTGTTAATGCCGCGGAAAAGCTGCGAAAACGAAAATTTTGTTTTCCTCTGCTCTTTGCTTTGCGTTACATATTGCTTTAAAAAATTTAAACCATACAATGCTTACTTGAATCAGCTAGTTAGAGCTTTGCTCCATAATCTGCTGCTATTGGTTTCTGCTTTTCGCATCCACACATGTTGCGCGGCGAAGTGAACGGCTATTCTTAGCAATTTTATTCTTACTACCAACTACGTCACGTCCACTGGTTTCAGATCAGAAAACTTCATAAAATTTAGTTTATGTATAAAGAAATTTTCTTTGTTTAATAAAGTATTTTTTGTTATTTCTGAACGCTTCTATGAGCTGTTCTTTGGAAGCGATTTCGGAATGTTTTGATAATAACTGTTTCTATAACCTGTTCCTTCGAAAAAGCGGGAGAGTAAGGAGCACCCCTTAAAAACACCGTTTAAGGAAATCATAGTGTTGATAAATTCCACCACATCCCAGAGAATTACTTGAAGCACTGTTTTTTTTTTCTTGAATTTTCTGCAGGGTAGTTCTATGCTCGCTAGATTAAACGGGGCAGTTCTATACTCGCTAAATTCACATTTAATATTTTAAATGCATGAGTGATTTCTTTTTATTGATTTGCCAATGGCATAATCTTCTTATTCATGTTTTTTCAACTGTCTGCAAGAATATGAAATATTGAAACAAAAAGAAAAAATACATATAAAAATTCATATAAAATAATAAGAAACAAGTACAAACAAATACAAATAAAAACAAAACCCAAATCACAATTTAACAAATAAAAGAATTTTGGTAAATATTTATTAACAACGTAAATAAGAAGAAAAAAGAATGAAAAATATCAACAACAAGCGCAACATTACACAAAAATCAGCGAACTTGAAACTTTGGCAAAACAGTAGCGTAAAAATGTGAATTTATCCAGTAGCCGCCGCGAGCTAACAAATTACCGTTTAGCTGTTGTAGCCATAGGCTGGTAGGCGGCAGGAGGAGAACGGCCAAAATGTACTTAACGTAAAATTTGTGTTTACTTTAATACTTACTTACATATGGTATGATCTGAAAACAGAACGAATAAATGAATGGATATCCAACCGACAAACAGACAGAAAGTCACGCAAATATCTACACGCACACACACACACACACACACACACACACACACACACACACACACACACACACATATGAGTGCTTTCGCTCAGCTTAGTATACTTTTATTGTTTGTTATTTAATGCTGAAATGATTTTTATGAGCACATTTTGTGCTGCGGATTTGTTTTTCTAAAACTCAAAAAGCCGAAACAGAAAATATCACGTTTTGAGAATTTTTGCGAAAATATTATGAAAATTTGAAAAATGTCGAAATTGTTTTTGCATCGGCTTTTAAGTACATATTATGGCTATAGTGTGAAAAGCAAAAAAACAAGAGCTGGTTGTTTTGAAATTATGCACCACTTGGCGAGTTCATTTTATTCAGGTTTATGCTTTTCGCCGTTTATGTTTTCGTTTTAACTGTTTCTATTTTCTGCGCCATTATATTGTGTTCATAAATCGGGGTCTTATGGTAGGTGACTCAAAGTCGGAAATGGAGATTGCATTCTAATTCAAATAATATTCTCTGTTAGAACTGAAAAACCAATGCAGTTGCAAACCGAATTGCTTAGGAAAAGCATATTTCATTGAGTGTTGCCACTCATTGCAGTCTGTATAAGTTGAATGAGGAAGTCGAACAGTATGTAGCAAGTCGGCAGGGCTATGTAAAAAATAGTTAGCCTTTATGATTGATTTTTCCAGTTTCAGTTTCCATTCCTTGTCAGCTGTTGTCCAGTCTTCAGACTAAAGCATCTAAGGCAGTGACAGTCTCTAGTGCAAGCAAGCTTTGACATCTGCAATATCTACATACGTATACTAAAAAACGATTTTACAGAGAGCTATTCAGTTGACGCAGTCTCCTTCTTTCTCACATTTTTCATTCTAAAGAACATTTCTATTACATTGCATTTACAATCAGCATGAAGTAGCAAGGCAAGCTCTGAGGAAAAGTTAACATTAAATGTTGGTTTATACCTTACGTGCTTCTAATGATTCTTCTATAGTATAAGCGGATAAAGTGCAAAACTTATGTTGGAAAATTTAACTCTCCTAACTTTTGAAGCCATCAAAATGGTATACAAAAAAAGAATAAAAACATAGTTTTGTTTAACAATATATTTCACTTCAAGATATAACACATTTCTAGGACTTCTGCACTAAACAAACTATGAAAATCAAAACAACAAACTGCAAACTACAAGTATACATAGAAAGAAATGTAAATTTATGGTTTTTATTGTTATTACTTTGCTTACACTTATTGCATTATTTTGATACCGCATGCTGGCACTATTACAAATAAACATACACACATTCACTCTTACTTCATGTGTACTTCCAATAGAGCTTTCCGCTCAAGCTAGAACACACTGCCACAAAACACCCCCTCCTTCTCCCGTACACTATTCACTTTCCTAACAAAAACAAACAAGTAAACGGACAAACAAAAATAGTGCGAAACTATAAATATCCCTGCGTGTCCTTATGCCAGTACGTACTACTATTAGTTGCAAAAGTTTTACCCTTTTCCTTTGTTTACGTTACGTTACGTTACGTTCGGTTTCCTCGAACACTCTCACATTTTTCCACTCTCACACTCTCTCTGTGTTTTTTTTTTTGTTCTGAGTTCTGCTTTTTCTTTGCATACTTTTAAGCGCTTGCATAAGCAAACTCAAAGTCACAACAAAAACGATAGCAGTAACAACAACAAAAAAATAACAATACCAACAACAACAACAGCAACAACAACAACGAAAACACCAAAAGTAAAGCTCATTATACAAGCAATTACACGTTTTATTGGGTACCATTGAATAGAGAATATAGAGAAATCCATTATGATGACGACAACGGTAATGCTGCAATACACAGAAGTAGAGAGAGCGAGGCAGACGAATGTTGATGAATAAACGTAACCGGGTGAAGTGTGGACAAATATATGAATGTACAAATAGTTGAATAGTTGAAGATGGACTAACGTTCAGATTGGGTAGCTTGTAATAAATGGAATAAAGGGAGTCAATCTTCTCTCGTTTTCGCCGCTAGCAGTAGCAGTCAGTGCAGCATCTTCTCCTTGCTTTGGTGTGCTGTTCAGCTGTTTATGTTATGCTACACTTGCCACACTCTGCTGTTGCTATTCCAGCTCCCACCGCTACTGCTAGTGTTATTGCTTATGTGTCATTGCATTAAAGTTTTGCCTGCTGAAGATATTACTACGTATCACTACGTGGCATTTGCCAAGACATTCTTCAAGAATGTCCAATTGTGCAATTGCAATTTTGCACTTCATACACACACGAACACACATACATATTATAGTAGGTATAATTTAAAAATAAGTTCGTCCATCATTGTTGGTATTTCAATTTTAGTCTCTCCTTTACTTGTGAACTGTGTGTGTGTATGTATGTGTGTGTGTGTGTGTGTGTGTGTGTGTGTGTGTGTGTGTGTGTGTGTGTGTGTGTGTTTGTGTTTGGTGGGGATAAACTGCGAAGCAATAGCATTCATTCCTTTTATACCCTTTGTGCTCTTTACACTTCAACTTTTACTTTTTCTTCTTCTTCCTCCCACTTGAAAGTATAATCCTTGCTCTTGATATCTCTTAAGCGTGTCTCTTCTTATTTCTTTAATACTTCAACAGCTACATGCATATCCAAATACATATATCTTCTTTATGTATATTGTTTTGTTGCATCACCATTGTTGTTGTTGCTGTTTTTCTTTGAGTGACAACAAGAACGACTACTATCGACCATTTCTACTTACTTACATACTTACATACATACTATTGGCCCTTTAGGTATTTTTATATGCTTAGTCACTATGTATGGTACAATGTATGTATGTACATGTGTATGTGTGTTAGAGTGTGTGTGAGTTGTAAAGTGTGCAAATTACGAAAGAGGGGAACTCAAGAATTTCAGAACAAATGTCCTTAGCATTTATTAGAAGCTGCACGGTAACTAATTCCTATTCAGAATGGTTTCGATTTTATTTCATTTACATGGATATGTATTCAAATATAAATAGATAATTAATATGTGTATTTGCCATTAATACGTGTACTAATCAAATATTCTTGACCCATTTTTCGTTACAGTTTTGGAAATTGAACTGAATGGGTAAGTTACATATAGTACACTGGAAAAATTTTGCTTTGAACTTAATATTTCAAAATATTTGAAATAGATTTCCGAATATTTCAAAGTGGCTTTATAATATTTGGAATTTGTATTTAAAATAAATTCAGAATATTTCAAATCATTTCAGTAATTAAGTACTTAATTCCCAGTTGGTCTCAAAATGTTTCAATTTGAAATCGGAATGTTCTAAATTATTTCCGCAATAATAGCAAATAAATTCATAATTTTTAAAAATACATTTGGAATTCATTTAGAATACTTCAATATTTTCTCAGAATACTCCGAAATGCCTGGAGAATAATCACAATAATCCAAAATTTTTAAGAATACTCCGAAATGTGTGGGGAATACTCCGAAACATTTTCGGAATACCCCTAAATGTTTTTCAGAACTACAAAATGATTTCAGAATACTCCTAAATAATTTCGGAGCAGGGACACCTAATTGAATTTAGCATACACCGAAATAACTTCAGGATCCTTCCAAATGGTTTCCAATTACAGTGAAATAATTCCCGAATACTCTTAAATTTTTAGTATAATCCTAAAAAAATTCTAGCATACTTTAAAATGATTTTAAAATACTATGAAATAATAATTTCCAGATACCATGCATCTTGTTCAGAGTACTCCGAAACTGTGTCGGTAAGTTCCACAATGCCTTCAAGAAAACCCCAAAATAGTTGAAGAATACTCAGGTATTTTCCCGCTCCAATTTCTTGCTTCTTTCCAAATTAATATTCCAAATTGGTTTTAGTAACTTTTTGATTCAAAGATTTCTGCTAAATTCACAAATCTTTCAATTTGACCCTGTCAGTTTGTTATGTGAATTTAAAAAGCTTCATAGAGTCCTACTAGTGTGTTAGTTTCAAAAACTGCCATAATAGAATTTCGTTGGCATAAATTATAATGAAATAAATAATATCCTTAACAAGTGACTGGGAATTACATTTTTAATTTCAATTATAAATTTTCTCAGCACTTTTCATATAATTTTCTTCTTCGTCTTCGTTTCTTCATGTCATTATATTGAGAAAAAGTCAAATAAACGCACGACACTTTTACACTTTTCAGCTGTCTCCAAAGTGCATTTAACATGATATTTATGCACATGAAGTGTCCACAGAAAAATATTTCAAGGACCTTCTTTTTATGGTAGCTTGAGCATGTACTGCTTGCAGCTAGCGACGGTTGGCTGACTGGCTGATATTTTATATCAAGCTCGTAAAAATTCCTTTACGTTTTCGTTTTGCAGAATGTGTGTAGTATGTCCATAAAGTTTGTGTGTCTTGGAAAAGTTAAACAGCAAATGGCAACGACAGGAATATCATATCGTGAGTGAACGTGAGTATGTGTGTGTATGTGTGAGTGTATGTCCTATAAAGATGTGTACATCCAGTTTTCTGTATCTTTATTTGTATGTGTGTAGGCATGTGAAATAGCAGTTTATATGCACATACATGCATACATACATATGTATTTATTTGCTTGTGTTGTGTATGCGTTTGTGTGCGTGCGCACATGTGATGTAATCATTTTAAAAAACATGGCGATAAAACGTGATTCTGATCATTTTAACGAGATGCGACAAAAACTTAATTGCTTTAGTGGAATTTATCATTATTTATTAAGTTTTATGGAGAAGAAGCAGAAGAAAGCCAGTATGACTTTGTAAGTGTGTAATAGAAACACAATGAAATAGACAGGGCCGTGGAGAGAAAATAACGACACAAGGGGAAAAGATGCCCTTATTTTTCAAATATACTATACACATACATACTTAGTAAGTAAGGCTTATAATTTTTACCCAATTTTGGACAACTGTACTGTTTTTCGGAAACCAATTTAGCTGCATACCAAAATTTTTCAAATACCTCCTTTTTTATGATAGCTTGAGCATGTACTGCTTGCAGCTAGCGATGGTTGGCTGATATTTTATATCAAAATCGTAAAAATTCCCAGAAAGTTTGTGTCTTTTAAAAGTTAAACAGCAAATGGCAACGACAGTGATATCATATCATCAAAAATTAATTTATAATTATTTCCCTGTATCTACTGTTTAAAAATTGTACATATTCTTGCTTTCAAGTTAAACTTAAATAATTTGAAATTATAAGGATCGAACCTTGCTGAGACCAACCTTGTGCGAGTAGTTTTGAAATGAAAAATTCAGCTAGATTAATTAACAAACTTGATACAGAAATTATACCCTCACACATCGGCATTTATTTTTCAGAGGCTATATCTGATCAATTTTCTATAGAAGTTACATATTTTTCAAAATTTCCATAATTTTTCTTACGAAGGCACTGAATTCTCCTGTCTCCAAGCCTCTCTCTTCAGGCCTGGAAATAGATATAGTTACACATAAATTTACCCACTGAAGTTGCTTTATTATACACACTTTAAAATCGGCCGACCCTTTAATACGGCAAATTAAAGTTAAACCACGCGTGGTAGATTTCTCGGAAGGGGGTAAGAATTAAGGCTAATAAGAAGTGCATCAAGGATGAACCCTCGAACATCCAGATAGGTTTGTTTAATCAAACCTCAAACAAATCCCTTTGAGTTCCTTTATTAAGAGCATTATTGTTGTCTTCATTCGAGAGTTTTTCTTATAAAGGGTGATTTTTATAAGAGTTTAGTTTTTGAAAATGAACAAAAAAAAAACAGAAATTTTACAAAAGTGAATAAATTTTTATTTGGATCGATAAAACAATTCCAGTCATTTACTTTTTAAAGATAATTTCACTTAGATGTTGCCCGCGGCTACGCTTCTGAAGGTCCCATTTCGGCACATTTTTCACACATTTCGGCCGGAATCTCACAATTGACGCATTCAATTTTGGCTTCCAAAGCAGTAATCGTGTTTGGCTGGTCCCTATAGACAAGAGATTTAACATAGCTCCACAAAAAATAGTCGAATGGGGTTAAATCTAACGATCTTGGTGGCCAATTGACTGCACCAAAACGTTAGATTAACTGCTCACCGAATTCACCTCTGAATTGATGCATGGCATCGTCCTGTTGGAACCACATGTCGGCCGAATCCAATTCTAGCATTTTCGGCCAAAAAAAGTGTTATAAACGAACGGTACCTTTCTCCATTGATCATAACGTTGCGGTCTTCATCGTCTTTGAAGAAGTACGGCCCAATGATGACTTCTGCCCATAATCCGCACCAAAAAGTTAATTTTTCGGGATGCATTGGTAGCTGCTGAATTGCCTCTGGCTGGTCTTCACTCCAAATAAGGCAATTCTTCTTATTCACGTATCCATAGAGCCAAAAGTGAGCCTCGTCGCTACATGGGCGCAGCTTGCGAAACACTTTTTTCACAGCGCATGAATTTTGATAATAAATTTCAATAATTTGCACACATTGTTTAGGCGTAAGTCTATTCATGATGAAATTGGCAAACCAAACTGAGCATAAATCAAATGACCGCTGTCAAAAAGACCAACTCCGAAAAAAGTATTGCCAGATTGAAAACCACACTTCTAGTAAAAACACCCTCTACCTTTCACCCCCAGATTTATTCTATTAATTCCTTATAAATAAATTTTACTTTAATAATTGCACTTTTAATACTTTTAAACTCTTAAAATATTAAATCGCAAAATATATTCGAAATGTGCCTGTAAATAATTTATAGTATTCATATTGAAATTGTCACCTTCTTTCAAAACAGTGGGAACATATTCAATAATTCAAGACGTTTAAAAAACGTTTGAAATACCCACAAAACAAAAAAAAAAAACAGAAAATAAGAATTTATTATTAAAAATAACAAATATTTTATGTAATTTTTTCCAAAATCTCAAATATGTCGTTCGTGCAATATTGCTATTGTTATTGTTGTTGCTGTTATGCTGTCGCATGTTTTCATTATAAATTTATCACCTTTTTTTGCAAATAGCAAAAACGGTAACTGCACCGAAACGAAACAAAAAAATAAAATTAAATTCCACTTTGGTTAGTGTGTGTGTGTGTATGTATGTTGGTATGTGTGTGTGAGTGGTGCCATATGAGACATGGTAGTGTTACATTTTGCAATTTCATTGGGAAGCAACATGCAATCATTTACAATATGATGCGAAAAATTGTCGAATCGAATCGTTTTGAAGCCAACCAAACGATGAAATCTAGCTACAAAAAAGAAGGTAACTATTGAAAATAGAAAATTTTTGGCGCATATTTTTGCTATATCAACAGTACAAAAATGTTGTTATTGCTGCTTCTTTTCGAACCAAAAATCGAAATTGAAAATTCACAAATACGAATTACATACATACATACATACTCGAACATTAGTTTCCAGATAGAAATGTGTGTGTGTGTGTGTTGTGTGTTGTGCTGTTGCATATTCCATATTCAAATTATTTGCTGTCGTTGTTGTTGTTGTTGTTGCTGTTAAAGTACACAGACAAACAGAAAAATTCACACAGACGGACAGACAGACGGACAGACAGACAGACAGACAGAGAGAGAGAGAGACAGACGAAAAGCGAATAGATGATGGAAATCAACATGACAACGAAAAAGTGACATGCTCAATATTATAGTACATAAGTATTTACTAGATAGTTAGTAAAAAATACAGCAGAGAATAGCAAGCATTAACAACAAAAGTTCCAGCCCCAGCAATAACAGCAACAACAACCAAATCACTCCAAATATCTTAACACTTTTTCCTGCCAATTATTAAAACATTTTTCGTTTTGAAATTTTTGTTTGCGTTATCGGTTATCGGCATTGCCTCGTAGTCTTAGCTGAGCGATTTGTCGTTTTCTTTTTTAGTTTACTGCTACGGAAGGAATTTAAATTTGTACATATTTTAGTTTTTCTTTATGTTTGTACTTTATGTTTTGTTTATTTTTTACGGCATTCACTATTTGCAATTTATTTATCTTTGTTTACATTCCGATTACAATCGATAGTGTTTCGCGAGCAGATATTGCAATGATTTCGTTTTCGGCACGCGATTTGTTGGGAAAATGAAATTCGTTATGGAATTTTTTCAATATTATAAGGAATACTACAATTGTTATTGATACACCGTCTACTTATATGCATTTATGGTACAAATATGACTTTGCCTAACATTTCTAGCATCACTTCCTGTTTGTGTGATTAAATGTTTTCCTGTACTAGATAATAATAGGGGGATTCTCTAAGTCTATCATATGCCCTTCAACGAAGAAACAACAACATGTTTTGCTATTCTTGCACCATGCAATGGCATACAATATTTAGGCTTAGAGAATCCAACTATAAAGTAGTGCATGTAGGGGGAGGGGATATATCCCTATTAAGAAATTTTTATCACATTGATCCAAGTCGAAGGGGTTAACTTGTTCGACCTATTGCATAGTGATTCGTCCCATTAACAAAAACTGGGGAATTCAAGGGACCAAAAACTACCACATTTGATATCAATTTACAGGTAATACTTCAACTAAAAAAATAGTTTTCAAAAATATACTGCTGCTGAAAAAAGTCGTAAAAATTTATACACAATTTTTTTATGTTCAATTTGAACTTTTTTTTTTAGCTAAGTAACTTTCAAAATACATTTGTTATGAAAACTTTCCACCCATTATTCATTCATTCCGCAGAAGTTTTATGGTAATATTATTTTTCAAATTATTGCGTATTTTTAAAATAACAAAACTAGAAACCCCCGGTGTTTTATGGCCATAAGATCGACAATTATTAACCATACTTACTATGGTTTTACAACATATCGCTGCCTTAATTTGCAAAAGCTCTAATATATCTTTTACAAATTTTTTCAGGAGAAGCTTTTTAGAAACTTTAATGTTTTCAGTATTGTTTTAAAAAAATATTGTAATTTAATATTAAAAAAAGAAGACGTTAGTGTTTAGTGTAAGGCTCAAAAATTTTAGGCAGAAATGTATATAGATTCGCTATATCACAATCCGTTAATCTCTCAATTTTGTAAAATTTTATTTTACGACTTATGTACTTTTGCCTATAAAAATATATAAACATATCCTTCGAATTTTTCTGAATATTTAAAATAAATCATTTTGAAATGTTGTTTAAACATAATATTTTCGCACTTTGGAAATATGAATGTTCCTAAAAATATGCTACAATATCTTTTCGAAAAAGTCTAAAATTTTAAAGAATTTAAACGTTTAAGCATTCATTAAATTGATATTTTCTAGCGAAACTATTAAACTTTATAAAGGAAATGATACATTTTTTTTAAATGAATAATGTTGACTAATTTAACTAATTTTATATAAAATTTGCCCTAAAATTCGTATTTGAGCCGAATTTACGGCGAAATCATAAAGGTTTCAATAAATATTTGAGATCAGCTGCTTTCCATTTATTGGTATTTTAAATTACATAAAGATCTGGGAGCAGTAGCGTAGTGGTAGTGCGTTGGACAGAGTGTCCGGGGTTCGAATCTCGGCAAAGGCAAAATCAAAAAGTAGAAAAAATTATTTTTCTACACGGCACCACCTCTTGGCAGGCACTGGCAAACCTACAAGATTAAAAATTGCCTATGAAGAAAAGCTTTTCACTTCTCCTTTCGGTTTCGGCATTAAACTGTATGTCCCTTCCATTCATGTACAAATATAACACGCACAACATGAGTGAATGCGAAAAGCTCGGCCTAGGCGCTCCATGGGCTGTTGTGCCATTAAAAGTAAGTAAAGCTCCGAATCACTGAAATGGAAAAGAATAACTCTCCGCTCCCATCCCAAAATCGTATCCACGCCACTGCCGCGATTAATTCATAAATTTCATAAATGTTAAAATTCAGACTTAAATTCTATAGCCCTTAAGATTTTAGCTTAAGTTAAAACATTTAGCAGCAAATAGAAGCAAGTGAGAGGAGTTTCTACTCGTTTTTTGTCCCATAATGGGCTGGAGGATATCGAGGAAAAGGTCTAACATAGTTGAAGTGGGAATCTTACTTAGTTAGAGGACATCCACAAGATGATAATATTTAAAAATTTAGTTCAACTAGATAATTTGGACTAGACTGAGTTTGATCCTAACTGAATCTTATTTTCAATATTTCTTTAGATGCTAGTTAATCAGAATGAAACTACAACTTTCTAATTCATATTCGATTTAGTGGCGGAGACGTTATGAAAGCCGAGATTTTTGGCAGCATTAGTGGTTAGTAGATAAGCCATCATTTTGATATTCTTCAGAAGGCGTTTTCGGCCTCTTCGAGGTTTTTCTTTTCAATGAAAAGACGACGGAAGACTAGATTTCCCTTGAAGCTTAAATAAGTGGGGTCCTACACTTAAGCTAAACAAGAGTTATCGAGCTGCCATGATCAGTGCAAGTTCTCATCTCTTCAAAGTTTTATAGAGTGCTTGTTTCCTGCATCCCTTAAATGGTGACTTAAGTATTATAAATATAGGCAACGATTTTGGTCTCCAAAAT
Organism: Palloptera scutellata; assembly: GCA_958295655.1. Lineage (NCBI taxonomy): Eukaryota > Metazoa > Arthropoda > Insecta > Diptera > Pallopteridae > Palloptera > Palloptera scutellata. Next base: position 50,129,123 of record OY282452.1, on the reverse strand, counting down.
ATTTCCCTGCAACATGGCCATGAGAGGATTACCAAATGTCATATTTTTATGCATAACACATTATTTGAACTTTCATTATATCAGTAAATAGCCACAGTCCAATAGAGTCAATTGTAGTCAAACGGTTTGACACTCTCGCCTTACAGCCGCTAAATAACGAATAAAAAGTACCTGTCCTATGGAAAGTATTACTACATTCGTTGAATCGGTAAAATTGCTAGCTTATATCTGTTTCTTCATATTCATATTAGCTTTTACTAAAACGAGTACCTCCATTTATTGATGGCAATGGTAATAATTTGTAATAATTTTTTTTTATGATCTACTAATTATGATCTACTGTTATGTTCTAATTTTGAGCACATGTGCTCCACTTTTTTTTACGACTTTCGACTATAAATAACAGAAAAACAAAATATGTTTTAAAAAAAAATTAAACACATAAAACAAAGAAATCGAAAACAAAACGAAATAATACACACGAAATTATACAAAAATAGATGAAAAAATGTGCACCAATAAACAAAACTAAAACCAAAAATTAAAAAAGAAAAGCAAAAACACCAACCCAACCACAACCACAATAAACTTGAGCATAATCGTATTTTAATGAATATTTTTGTATATGTGTGTGTTTAAGTGTGACTAAAGGCTACCGCTCACTGGCCAGCAAGCTGGCATTAGCTTGGCAACTAAATACATTCATATGAAACACACATACTTATTTGCTAGTTTGAGTTTTTGGGTTTTGTGTTTTTATTTGTGTTTTTTTTTTTTGTTTTTTGGAAAAATAGTTTATGAGAGTGTACGAGCTTATGTGCGGTGTGGCTGGCTGTTTACGTTTTTACGTTATGCCATTTGCAGCTAAGCATAAATTTTGTATTTTTCAGTGATATTAACACAAACAACAGCTGCGTCGCATTGCTATTATGCCACAAGTAAATGTGTGTGAGTGTGTGTGCCTGACCTAGGTTTAACTACGTACTAGCCAGCTAGCTTTTCATACAACTGACACCACCGTCCAGCCTCTTGCTTTCTATAATGCATACACACACACCAACGAGTTCAATGTTCCCTTTCACGCGTCTCGCTCGCATTTCGTACTGCCAGAGGCAATATACATTTGTGCTCCATGCTACCGTGTGCCGCTTTATGCCGCCACTTAGTTTTATTATGATTTTTTGGCACAATCAGCGTCTTTTTTTTTTTAGTTTTGTTTCATTTTGTAAATAATTTTTAACAATTGTGAAAAGCTCATAGCGCTGCTTATAGGCAGGCATAACGCACGTGCTGCTACCTTTAGCCAAAACAACCAAACGAAAAATAAACTATGTAAATAAATATTGGAAAATAAATACATAATATACGAGTATTATACGAGTATTGTTTTTGCGTAAATATTGAATGTTTGCATTGAATTAAAGTGTGAAAACTGGAAGCATTCGACGAAGTGAATATAGTAAATAGTTTTTGTGTGATTTTTATATACATTTAAAAATTTTTTTATATGTACCTAATTTGCGTACGGAACAAGTCAACGCGTCGCGGCATAAATGAGTTAATTAATCATAAATTTTCTAAACAAACAGAAGCGGCAAGAATAACCAGAACCAATGTGATTTAGTACCGTGAATGTGAATAAGTGTTTAAAGTTTTTGTTTAAGATTAATGTGGTAATTAAAGAAATTCGGGTTACGTATACGCCGTGTGGTACATAAAGATATATGTTTGGGGCATATGTTACTGTCAAGAGATTGGTAATAAATTTTAATGTTATGTAAGTAGAAAAGAGTTCGATAATATATAAAAAAAAGTCAAATAGAGAGTAGAAGAACTTGGTAAGTTTCTTAATTACCGTACGAAAAATAAACTAAATAAATATTGAAAAATAAATACATAATATGCAAGCATTTAAGCGAAATTTTAAAAATTATTCAACTTTGAGTAATTAATTAAAGGTCAGCTGTTCAATACTTTCAAGCTAAATTTCCAAATGAAAATTGGTGGTACAAAAACAAAATATCGGAAAGTTGTTGAGATTTACTATTTAGAAGACATTATCTATAAATTATGTGAATCCTGCATTTAACAATTTCAGTGAACATTTAGCATACTTGTAATACTTACTTTTTCAACCAACAATTTTGGCTCAGTGTCAAGAAACTTTCATTTTGAATATTTAAAATTTCCCGTTTTGAATATATTTTGACTACGTTTTTGAGTTGAACTAAACTTAAATTTCAGAAATCGCTGATAATGATCTCTTGATATTGCTATCTTCAAAATATCTTTCTTTTATTTACATTTTAAGAAAAATTTTAAACTAGCTCCTTATAAAGTGGTTAGTTATGCCACCAAAACCTCGTACTAATAAAGAGTTAGCTTTAGTTTGGGTTTTTCTTCAATACTCCATGTCGTTGAAAAATCTATTGCATATTTTCACGTATTTGATCCTGCTGTAGGTAGGTAGTATTAACTGAAACAAATTAGTCACTCATTTTGTGAATCAGTGTGTAAGTTAAGTTAAATGAGTAAATCGTTTAATTGTTCAGTGACACAATCAAAGAGTTGACGAATGAAGTAGTGTGTGAGTTAGTCAGAGAATTACTCAGTGAGGCAGCTTTATAGCTAGTCAGACTCTCAGTTCGTGATTAAATCAAATGTCATTGAGGCAATCAGTAAATCTGTTATTGAGTCAATTAGTTAATCAGACAATTATACTATCAATAAGATGGCCAGTGAATTAGTTAGTCAATCAGTTCGTCAGTCGGAATATCTATCTGAAATTATTCAATTAGGTATTTAGCAATTCGATCAGTATACCAGCCAGAAGACCAGTTCGCAGAAATCCGTTTCGTCACTTTGGCGAGATTCCTCAATTAAAAATCTGAGTTGATTAATTCGTAATATTACGAAACACGCTTGCATTTGTCGCTCACTCTTCACTATAAGCAGCCATACCAGTTATTTCAATTAACACTGTAGAAGGTCACTACTGGTTTTGCTAGTTACGTCCGTTGAAAAGTACCTGTTATAGTAACGATTATAGCGATAATATATAGTCCATAACTACTCATCAAACAAATTATTTAAAATTTAATTTGTTGTTCTTAAATTTGTTCTTCTTTAAATTTCTCATTTCATTTATGCTGCTCTACTATACAAAAACAATCCAAAACACACAAAAAATGTCAAGAGTTTTTCGCACTCTATTATTTGTCGTTTTATAAATGCAGCTTGTTTATTGTGAGTCTCTCTTTCTCTATCTCGCTCTTTTTCTCTGTCATAAATATGTTCCAACATGTTAAGCATTTTATGGTTAAAACGCCTGCACGTATGTGATAAAAATTGCTTTGGATGTTGGTGTTGCTAATGTTGGTCTGTGGTGTTTTTGTTAAGCCTTTACAACATGCGACAAAGCGCATAAAATGTTGCTGCAATTTCAAACAGTTCGCACTGCACGCTCAAAATGTTGCTGCAATTTCAAACAGTTCGCACTGCTCGCTCACAATTTCATAACTAAAAGTCAAAAGGCATGTTTGAATGTAAATGTGTTTAAAATGCAGACATATTCATGCACACTCACACACACATAAATACAAAAGGAGCAGCTTTTCTGCTCATTTCGGTTCGATGCGCGATTTGTATGAAATTTTTTCCATCATCTTGATATTTTGATTTTTTCTATTGTTGTTGCTTGAATTTTGTTTCTCTTTTATGATTTTTTACAAGCATAACCACAACAGTAAGAATAAACTATAAACTATGTGCTAAAGTAATAAATAGAGCAACAACAATAACAGCAGCAGCAGCAGCAGCAGCAAGAAATAAACAACCAACAACAAATGCCATTAATGTAAAAAATTATTACTGCACTACTACATACTTACTTACAGTTACAGTGCGTATGTATGTGCACATGTTTACACACTACTACTACCACAACAATGACAAAAGACGACGTTGACGCCGCCATGTTGGCTAACAAAGATAAATTCTAAAGGAAGAAGCAGAAAAATACCCGAACAACAACAGCAACGATAATAGAGCAAGCGAAACAAACTCTCAGTGCGTTTAAGAGCAACAACCAGCAAGCAAGCAGCAATTTAATGGTGTTGCTGACATTTTGTGTTGGGTGCTAATGTTTTGATGTATGCGTGTTAATGTTGTTACTACTGCTGCTGCTTACTCTAGCCGCTGCTGGTGCTGTTGTTTTTGGTGTAAGTATGCATACAAGTAAAACAGCTTACTCCTTCCTCTCTTTATTTTCTTTATTTTGCTTACTTGCTTGTCATGCGAATGACTGGAGCAAACATTTGTAGGACATACAAATTGCTTTGCGTTTAGTATTAGTAGCAATAAAAATTATCATAAAATTTAATATAAGCCTATAGAGAATTGCATAACATTGTGGTTTAATTGATTTTTTTCTTTTTTTCTTTTTTTCTTTTGATATCCCACACACACACACACACACACACATAGCCATTTATTTGCAAACACCACCTAAAAGTATGTACCACAATATATGTATATATATTTTTATTGTTTTGCAGCAAGTAATTGCTTAGTAGAATATGTAATAATATTTCTTTGTTTTCAGCACATGTATTTTTTCCTATGTGTGGTAGTAATTTGTATTTAATTGCAAAGATTTTCGGGAAAGTCTATTTTTAAAGCATACTTTAAGCGGCTATTACTTTTAGAATGTGAAATACCAGCAAGCATTTAGTTCATATCTGTGGGCGATGAATGCAGAAAAAAAATTTCCTAACAAATCTGGTCTCTTTCAACAGTATAAAGTTTAAATTTTGCACATAAATATATACAGAAATTAACAAGCTGCTTTCAATTACACATTAATATCAATCTTGGCATGCTTTTAGGCGTTTATAAAATTTCAAATTGTTTTCATTTCAGCTTATGTTTATTAGTTTTTAATATACTCGTATTTGTATGTTGTTGTTGTTATATGAATGCTTTATTTAAGATTCTCAAGTAACTATGACGCAAAATATGTGATTATGTAGCATATCATTAGGCGCTATAGTAACCTAAAGAATTAACTTTTAATGGAGGATCTAAACTTGAGTTTTTCTTCTTGAATGCATTCTTTTTCTTACTTGTAGGAAATCGTTTCAATTTTTCAATGACGACAAAAATATACTTAATTAATGATAGTAAATTAATTTACATATATAGTTTTAGGCTCTCCCCTTTTTAGAAGCACAAATCTGTACATTAAAAATGGGAAGAAATGACTCAACCATATGATTCAACCATAAAAGTGACACCATATTTCCACGAGTTTTTAAAGTCCTTTTAATATTGAGAACACACATACCTTTAGGCTCTAATGAATATGAAAAACTTCAGCGTAATCAAAAACGCAGGGGACATTATGCCAATAATGGTAAATCAAACAATTTACGCGCTTCTCTATTATAAAAAAAACTTGATTACTGTGTATACGTCGATCATTTGAAGAACAAACAGCTGTTGTTTGAACGCCTATATGTATGCTACATGTTATTAAATATAATTTAGTTCAACAAGTTTGTGTCCCTGTGTGTGTACAATGTGCCTTCACATTGCTTCTTTATATGCGCCAAAGGAAACAAAAATGAACAAATACTTGCTCCTAGTTAAATTGACTGTAATTTGCATTTGTAAGTAACTATACACAAACATACATATACATATGTAAGTAAGAGAGTGTTGGTGTGTCATGCAAAAAGTCACACACAAACACAGGCACACATATGGCTGAGACGCAAACACACACACACCGACACTCAACCACCATAGCATAAATATCAACTCTCGAACTGAAAATTACTGTAATTTGAATTGGAAAATGGCGACTATTGCGGTCGAAACGACACCAATGGTGGACGCAATTATCGTATGTATGTATGAGCGAATAAAAAGTTATAAAATACAAAAAAGAAGCAAATAGTAATAAAAAACAAGAAAATTTTCATTAAAAAAAAATTGGAGAAAAAGTGCATGAACAAAAGTCGCCATCGTTGTCGTCGTCTATAAAAACAATTACACTTGACAAAATAAAATGAGAATGAGAAATAAAGAATGCATAAAAAAAAAAGAAATATTAAATTGTAATGCCATGAATATTTGAGTAATGAAAAATAACATAATGACAATATGGCAAATGGTGAATAATGGCAGCATGGCGAAGACATGCATAGTGAATGGATTTTGTTTGTTGTATGTAGTTGTTGGTGTTGGTACTACAAAATGCTCAATTGAATATTTAAATTATATTGTTCAGAAAGTGCAGAATGCAAATGGCCAGAAGAGAGAATTGAATGCATTGCATGCATGCATGAATGCATGAGTGGAATGAAGTGAATGCATGGGCGACGCCAGCAGCAGCAGTATGCACAGGCCGCGATTGAATCGACCATCAGACAAACTGACAGACGAACGAACAGTTGGACGCAAACGGAATTAATGAGTTACAACATAAGGGTGGAGCAGTAGACAAACGGAAATGGCACGGACACAATTCCAGTAGCAGTAAAATAGAAAACGAATGAAAAAAGAAACAGAAACCTAATGCATTCACATGCAACACTTATACAAGATTAAATGAGAAAATTGTGCATGTAATAATAAATAAAAATATCTACATACTATATACTATATATACAAAAAGAAAACACTCACACATACAAACAATAATTGCTAGTCTCATGAAATGTAAAATAAAAAAATAAAAAAATATAGTAAAATTATAGGCGAGTTAGTGGTAATAATATTAGTGTAACATTTCAGCTGCTGCAATGTGAAATGTTGGATATACAATAATAATGTAATGCGATATGGCATTGTGGAAATTACAATACAACAACAAATAACACGATATTGATGATAAATGTTCAAATAAAAACTAAACAAGAAATTATAAAAATATGCTGCATACTTTCCAGCATGAATAGAAATGGTGTATCGCCTACAAATGTAATTCCGTCACAGGAAATGTATGTTCTCGATAGTTTATTTGGCATTAACCTGATTCAAATCAACTCTTTTGCAAACAAATTAAATCGAATATTAGATCTCATATTTGTCAGTAATAATGTTAAATTATTACTGGATAATAATACTTAATTAAATAAAAGCTGGATAAATGCACATTTCCAATTACCCATTCAGACATGCATCATTTACCTTTGATTTTATATGTGGATTTTTATAATTTAATTGAAATTTCCTATAATAATTGAATAGAAATCGTGAAACTGATATTTAGAGAAAGGCAAATGAAATGAAAAACTTCTAACCAACTTATCTTTTGAACATCAAAAGCAACAGATACAGAAAATATAACACAGTTCAATGTATATATTTTAATGCGAATCAGACTTTCAGTTAATACTTCTCGAAATCCCGACATGTTAGAAAAGTTCTCCTAGCAAAATTCGTAAATATTATATTTATCTGTATTTATTATACAGAGGATAAAGGTTTATAAACTATAGCCATTTTAGCATTTTTGCTCCTTATAAGAATCGATCTTTTGAGGCTTCTGGAACTTCAGTCTAGCACTCATTCACCAGACCACCGATTTGGTGTATTATCTTATCTAACTAGACGAATCAGCAGCAATACCAGCAAATTTTCCGGCATGATTGAAAATAATGAAAGAGATATTATTAACAAGTTAAATGGTTTCAAATAATTGAGAACCAGAAGTGATTTGGTATGGAAACAAAATTTTGCTTTTCGTTTCCATTTTTTCCAAACAGCTCTTCCTTTTTCTGGCTTTTTCTTTATGGACAACAATTGTTATCTCCCTATTTTATTTACTCATATCGCTCTTTTGACTCCTTTCTTAAATTTTTGTTCATACCTTTCGCTATTTTCTTTCTTTTTCTCTCTTGTCTTTTTCAAACTCTCTTCCTCGCTCTAACGCTAGTTCTCTCTCTCACCTTACATTCCTCCCTCTCCTTCTTACTCTTTCCCTTTATTTCCCTCTCCACCATTACCTTATTTCTTCCCATAATTCTTTATATCTTTCGTTCTCTCATTTATTCTCTATCTTTTTGTACTTCCCTTCCATACTTAATACGATGCTGAAGTGAGAATAAAGGGACCAGGCAGAACCATTCAAAACGCCCTCTTTTGAGTATTGTTCCACTTTTAACTACCTTTCCTTACTACATTGAGAGAAAAGTAATGACACGAAAACATAGAAGTTCATATTTGAGGCAGATTGTGCGAATAATACTAGATGCATTCAACTACAAACTCCGTCGAAGAAGCTGAATTTTCTTGACCAATAATGTCAAGGCATACAGCATACAATAGAAAAAATAAATAACTCTTTTGCAGCTATCATTTTTAAGATCTTTATAGTTCAGCTTCGAAATGAATTCCAAATAGGACATGCTTCATCACTGCTTGATATTTTTCGTTGCCTACTTTCAGGTGAACACAAAATAAGAATTAACAAAAGGAATACATATAATACACATAAATATGGTATTTATTTAAATTTTCTTTAAAATAGACAAAATAAATGCAATGCAATTGCCAGTAGCAGCTGGCATCAACAACAAAAACACTCTTAAACAGATTGGCACTTCATTTTATTAAATTCCTTAAAGTGTACTATACTTTTTTCCATTTGTTTTCATTTCATTGTCATTATCCTTTTTGTTTAAATTACAATATCGTATTGTTTTGTTTTGTATTTTGCTGCTGCAAATATTTCATTTAGCTCAAGTGCTAGAGAAATGCTGGAATAAATATACGTACTTCTGGCTCAGTGTTTTCTTTTTTTATTATGTATGTATGTATTTCGTTAGGTTTCGTTTTAATGCAGAAACGAAACTTTTTTGTATTTATCTTATTCGTTTTACTTTTGCTACCTTATTTCATCGTAAAATTTTATTGCAAATGCCTTTTGGCATTTTTATCGTTTTGCCTTCAAGTGAAACTCGAGCCGATGTCGATTGTCCATTCATAGCACTCAATACTCAGATATTTTATATTTACTTTATGCCGCCCACTGACGAGTTCCCTCAATGTTCATCGTCTTTCAATCATTATCGAATTGTAATTCATTTAGCAGCAGCAGGAACAGTAGAGAAGTGAGAAGTGTTGCTTTTGCTGTTACTGTTGACGGTGCTGTCAGTTTTGCTCTGATACTTACTTCTTATACTTCTTGCTGTCCTCTTGCTGCTTCTGCTGTTAAATATTTATTTTTCTTGGCGTTTTTTCTGTTTGCTTTATTTTCATTTATTTTTTTTTATATATTTTTTTTTTGTCTTTCTACAATAATCTCCACTCTATTCATCTTTTGGACGAGTATTTTCGTTTGTCATTTTTATTTCATTTCTTATGAGTGTGTATGTGTTTGCGTGTGATATGCCTGTGTGTTTTGTGCTTGGTGCAAAAATTTTAATTTGTTCGCAGCACACGTAACTTCGAGGCAATTGAGATTAAGACAGAGTAGAGCCAACCTCAGATAGATTAGATGCAACCGAAGTAAAGGAACTGCTTGTTTGCCTTTATACTTGCTATCCCGTCTCCGTGTGCTTCTCTTCCTTAAAGCCGTTAGCCCAACATCATCCTCGGCTTCCATTGCGCCAGTATATGGCCGTTCGACTTGCCATCAGGTTCCCATTTGCTCCATGATTGTGAAGTGTAGCGATAGTACAATCTTAAGGTGTTTATTTTTCATGTTTTTTAGGATTTTATTTCACGCTTTATATTTGTTTTCCTATAGTTAGGATTGATTTTTAATTTTGGTTGCTGCTGGTGTTTTTTGTATTTGCTATTTGACCAACTTCTTTTTTACTTCCAGTACTTCTGTTGTTTCTTTACGAGTATGTATTCAACTGATACTACTGCTGACGCTTTCTCCTGCTACTCAATTGTGCATTCATTTTATTTTCTGAAGAATGTGTTTTACTTTCTTTCTTTTAGCTACCAAAATCAATTAAAAACGTGAGCTTGTGATACATAGATAGAGAGAGCGAGTTAGAGATGTAGAGATACTTGATTTAGAGATAAACGAATATATACGTGTGAAAGAGAAAGACAGATATGTTAAAGTGTATGCTTTTTGAATTGTACCTTTGTGCTATTTGTTTTATTTATTTTTTCCACACGCTCTTCTCTGCTCGCATATAACATTTTCCATTTGGTTTCATTTTCAAGCATTATAATTTTCTATGCTCTTTGAACTGTAGGTTTTTAATTAGTTGTCCAAGTGGTTGGTACGCGTAATTGCTATCTCTTTCTGACACTCTTTGTACTACTCATATGTATTACAGATTGGCTTTTGATTGATTTTGAGTGTGTGCTGTATTTGCTACATCTGAAGTGAACACTGTGCTTATAAGTAAGTATAATCAACTTTGTGAATGTAAATAAACTGCCCTAGAAAGTCAAAGCCGATGATGATTTTTTGAGTCTACTGGATCCGAAACTTTTTTCCAGTTTGATTTTTACAAATCAACTTTTATTTGTCAAACTTCAAAATGTAAAATGTAATTTTGATGGAAAAACTGTAATTGTTTCTGAAAATATTAAACTCAAAATTTTAATTTATTTCAACAAAAAAACAAGATCTATTTTATTTTTATCTGAAGAAATAAAAATTATAATTAGTTTTTATTTCTGTTCAAAAAAATAACCGTTATTTGTATGTGAAAAAAAATAAAACTCAATTTAATTCGACTTTTATCAAAAATATATGCTATTTTTATTTGTATCTGAAGAAATAAAAATTAAATTTAAGTTTTATTTCTGTTCGAAATTTATTTTGTGTGAAAAAATAAAACTCAATTTAAACATCAACTTATTCAATTTTCCTTTACGTTTAACTATATCACCTCATTGCAGCAATGAGGCAACATTTTCCAATAGATTTTCTGTACTTCATTCTTCTTGGCCATATCGATAAACTTGTAATTTCCCCCTTCCCTTTTTTCCACAATTCAAAATGAAAAATGAATGTAAGTTTTCTGTTTTTCACTAATTAAATAATTTTTACAACACTCTGTCTCTCTCTCTCTCTCTTTTTGTCTCAGCACACAGCGTAGATATGGAAAGGCAACAAATTGCTGGATGTTAAAAAGTGATAGCTGCAATGTAAGTACGTTTTGATTACTTCCTTTTTGGATGTTTTCTTTGATCTTTTTTATTTTTGTAATTTTATTCTAGTTTTGTTTCATGTCATATAGACTTAATGCTGTTAGACTTGATAGTATACATAGCAATTATAATGATGATGGTGATTATGATGTTCGATGTTGATTATAATGTTTGAGCTTTGTAGTTTTGTAATAATGAATTCTTATACTTACTTAGAAACAAAGAGTATATAAGTGAGAAGAAATGGAATGGAAATGGAAGCAAAATATTTTACATACTTTATTGACATTTTACCACTCACTGACTGTCTCTGTGTCTATAAGATAGTATAATTGCATATGAATTCCCTTTTGCTGTTAGTTTCAGAGAACGACTTTTTCCTTTTCTATTCAATTCAATTAATAATCACTTTTTGATTAATTATTATGTAAGCACAATCTAAAGAATAAAGAAAATATATTTAAAATGTTTGAAAGTATTTAAATTCCATTATATAAAATTGTAGTTAATCTTTTTGAATCTGTTTCAGTTGCTAGTAACATTTAGCTTAGTTTATCAGAAGTTAACTAGTAGGCAATTGACTAAGATTTATGATTGAATAAGTATTTAAAGTATACTTTTAGGAGCGTGAAAAGTACCTGAAACTTAAACTGATTTTGGGATTATTACATATATTTCATTAATAAATTTAGCGACTTGACCACACTTACTTAAACCTTCACTTATGTATGTAGTGTCCTAGTTTATTAGGATAAATTTTTTAGGGGCCTAAAAGTATACCTTAAATATGCACTGTACTTTTCCAAATTAAAATTTGTCAAGTCATTAAGTCATCATCATACAAATATAGAAATTAGTGATGGGAAATATCATGTATTTTCGAGAATCAAGTACTTCAGTATAGATACTTTCAAGAATCGGGTATTTTTCGACAGAATCAGGTACTTCCTTTTTTGCAAGAATTAATTTTTAGAAACTTTTTACTTCTGATAATACATAGTACTTACTGAGTACTTTGGAGTACTTAAAATTTATACTTTCTAGTATCGAGTAATGCCGATACTTTCTTAAGTCTACCATTTAAGTAAGTCTTCTACTTACTACTTTAAGTATCGATTCTGCGCAAAACAAATAAAAATAGCAAATCACTTTCAAAATTTCATAACTTTGTTTTCTTTGTATAACTTGTTCTTAAAAATCAAAAATAAGTAGCATATTATTAGGCGCTTATAATGCATAAACACTTGTATTCTGGTATACTTATGTATATTCATGCACACTATTCAGTAAAAATCAGAGGCAAAGTCAGTATGTGAGCGCGTGAGTGTGTGTGTGTGTGTGTGTTATTGATATTGCCATTTTCATAATGGCATTTTCGCACAACCAAAATGACAGCAATGGCAATAACAAGTTCTGCTGCAGTAGCAGCAGCAACAACAGCCACAGCAGCAGCTACACAGAATGACAATACTCGTCACAAACAATTCTCGTGGGATGCGTGATCATACACATTAGGTGTTGCTGCTATTTCTTGTAAATATTTTTTTTTCTTTGTGCCAGCCTTTTACTTTAGCTAGATACAATACTCTACCGCTTCAACACGCTTTCAAGTTTCAAACCAGCGTCTGATATCCTTCGACGAAACATTACCATTTGCCTTTCCAATGCATACATACACATAATGATGATATTCGCTGTCGTCGTTGATATTCTGTCGTCTCGTGCTCATATATGAAGATGAATGAAAATGCATTGAGTTGTTAAGCATGCAACAACAACAAATGCAGCAGCAGCAGTAAAAAATATGCAAGTCAGTGACAATTCCCACAGCAACATATAACTGCAACAACAATAATAAACAAAATGTTGTCGCTAAAAATTAATCGCAAAATTTTATGCACGAATGCAAAAAGCGTAGCAAAAAAAAATAAATCTTTGCATACTTTTGTGTGCTACAGCAGCACATTTTCTATACGCGCATGTATGTATGCATGTATACGTGAGGGAGTTTGCATTTGGTTTGCTCTTTCTTGTGTGTTTGTATGCGTGTGTTTTTGAATGTGTGCTTATGTGTGCATGTATATGTGCGCTCAACAGAAATGTCATTTCATAATGCATGAGTGCAATAAATGTTGACAGAATGTAATGTTGTGATGGTGATGATGTCGCAAACGGTACAAAATGAAAACGAAGACAATGCCACATACGTAGATATGGAAATATAATATGAAGAAGAAGAAGAAGAAGAAGACAAGGAACGAGCGGAAGAACATTCATAAGTTAGTGGTAATCGTAGAAAAAGAAGTAGGAGGAGTGATGTCATTCTCATATATGCATTTACTTTCATTCATTTAAATGTCTACATATTTATATTCGTATCTGAATAGGAGTGCATAAGATAAATGCGTAAATTTTAAGTTTACGAAATTTCTTTTTCATTTCCTTTATTTTATTTATTTTTGTTTTTTCGTTTTTCCTTTTACTTTTTCGTTGTGAGTTTCAGAATTAAATAGAATATTTAATAAAAATGCCATTCCCTTTCATTTTTACGCTTTTATTTCAACTTCAATTTAACTTATATATTCTTGCTTCTTTCGTAATTCCATTTTTCTTCATGGTGAATTCATTGCTCACCTCCCGCACTTCTTTTCTACTTCTTCTTCTTCTTCAGTGAATCCCCTGCGTACGTACGAACGAAAGAATGAAAAAACTCCATTATATCATTTTCACTTCATATTTTTGCACAGTTAAAGAATTTTCTAACAATGTAATGATAACTTTCTGAACACTTCCCACTACAGCTATGTCGGTACTACTATGCACATACATGGAAGAGTTTTTTGTGTTTGTTGGAAGGAAAACAGAGTAAGCTGAACAACGGGAAGGGGGGGAGGGGCGGGGGGGGGGGAGAGAGGCGTTCGCATGGGCGCTCCAGTGATGAGAAAAAGAATTGCATCTCGGCGACAGTAGCAAGCATCAACTGGCACAAGAGGAAAGTTTTCTTATTTCGAGTTTATTTATTTATTTTTTTTTTTTGAACGAGCAAAAAATAAAAATGTTGCATTCGTGTCTCATAAATAAATCCTATGCTACACAGACACGGTACGCACACACTTACTCCGGTGCATGTAGTTGCTGCACATAACTGCTTACGAGAAAACAAATATGGCGGCATAAATATGGTGGCAGCTCTCAGTTCTTACATGCATGTTTGTCTATGTGGTGTATGAAAGCTAACATGCAGTTCAGATATAAACTGAACTGCATATTGAGAATGAAAAATGTTATTTCCCTTATTCTTTTTCTTCTTTAGGGAAATACGCAAATAAAAGGTGCTTTGGAATTTCAAAACAAAATATTTTTTACCCAAATCCAATTTCCAGTAGTTTCAGTAGAGCGTTTCAGTAGTAGCACAGTCTTTTAGGGTTCTCTTCCTTTAGTTAATATCATATGTTCACAAACCATATCTGACTACATTTTTCCATATGTTGCCTTCGATATGAGATTTTACTTCAAGGTAAAAAAGAGATCCTGAATTCGCACTTTTTCACTTTTAGTAAAGTTATGGATGTTTTAAAACTTTTGCCTTGAGACTGAGTTTAAACATTTTTAAAAATAATTAAACATAGTAATTCTTACACAGTCCAGCACAGTAAAACTATTTGCATGCAACAGAGAAACCAAACCATGATAAAATACTGAAAGAGGATGTTGTGTTCCATATTTTTGCTACAGAAAGTTATAGGCCAAAACGCCTGTTTTTGTTTATTCGCATTTTAAGATGAGGGTTGCCATGTTAACATAAAAATTCATAAATACTTATATAAACTTCAAGAGCTAGACATTAGTTGTCTGAGACAAAGTTTTTGGTTATTACATAGATATTTCTGTATTGCATAAAGAGTTTAGAATATTTTTTTGATTTGGAATTTACTATAACTTCCTAAATATAGATGTAACTATGTAGAGGAGACGCAGTGTTGATTTAAAAACTAAAGTGTTGATATTTTCATCAGGAAAAGCTTTGTCTCAGATATAAATCTCTAGCTATTAAATTGTATGCATTGAATACTTGGATATTGCATCTCTCACCTTAAAATGTAGTTAAAAAGATGTGAGAGGGAAGTGAAACTTATCACAATTCGTTTCACTTCTATGTATGAATCTGAGTTTTACGTTCTATGTTTCTATGCTTCTTCACGTCCTCTTATTTCGCTATTCTTTCTATTTGATTCAATACAATGAAAAAATGTAATAGCAACTTGTTGGAAAAATCAACCCAAATGAAAAACTGTAATAATTTCAACGTATAATTCTCATACGGAGAATTCCTTTCGTTCCTTTTAAATATGTGAGTGGCTATTATAGAGTACATGAAGAGACAGTGAGAGCCGGTATTGTGATCAAACATTTTTCGTATAGAGATCGGGCCCATGCTGTAGAAGCATAGATGTCGGCTCTCTCAACATCGTCTCACGTGTGAACGCGGTTGACTGCAATAGAGCAATAGAGTAAATTTCATATTAGCAAGTGATTGACTTCAGAGGAATTTTCTGTAAGTTGTTAGTCGTGTTTGTCGCTTTTGCGAGAAATTCCTTTAGTGCAGATACATAAATAAGAGAGAAGGAGAATGAGTGCTGTTCGTGTTGTACAAAAGTGGATTTCGTTTACTCCCTCTTTTTTTGTGCCGCATCACTTCCCACCACGCTATATGTTATAGCGTAACACATAGAGTGGTGCTGATCGAATTTAAGAGAAATGAGCTTGTTGTAATTATTCGATGTGTGCCTCTATACAAACAAAATAAAATAATTCGCCACACCAAAGTTTGCCGATCAAGATTTCTTCAGTATCCTCCCATAAGAAGTTTAACTTAAAAAATATCCAGAACGTGTGGCAGGCTATAAATTATCTTCAGCAAAAATCTTAAAGAGCGAATAAAGAGTGAAGATTTTTCATTATTTATTATTCTTCTAATACTAATGCCTCATTAAAAGCAGTCAAATGTATTTAAATGGAGATCTGATAAGTATACATACATACATATGCGAAAGTGACTGATTTTCCCACAAAATCTCCATGGTATAATCTGATTTGTATGCACATACAATTTAAGCATTCAAATTTATATGAAGACTTGCCATGAATTAAAAATGAGTAGATTCCATGGAAAAATTAAAAATCAAAACCAAACAGCAGCCGCACTCTGCTAGCAATTAAAACCGCATTTGTATGCTGCAGCACAAATTTGCAATTAAAAGTAACGATTTCTTCATTTTCCTCTTCAATTTTCGTTCTTTTGCATTTGCAGCACGAATATGGTTGAAGCTCCAGCTGGGCAGCCGGTGTACAATCGTAGCTATGTAGGGGAGAATGCTTGTAAGATGTTCACTCAACCCTCTTCCTTTTAACATACAGCCACAAACAACAACTGTTGTGTTACATATTAGGAGGCGGCAAGGCAGCAGCAGCAATGTGCCTTAACATTTAATTGTCAACACGTTAAATTCAAATTTAAATTCAAATTCAATACATGTATTTTAACCCTTGTTTAATGTTAAATTAAACTGAAAATTAAATTATGAAATTTAGTGACTTAAAATTAGACTGATTACAAATGGGATTTACTGAAACTTTTAATCATCTGGATTTGAAAATTACGACTATGAGCTACAACATTCCTTCCACCGCTCCTCCCAATTGACTCTGGGTAAGAAATATTTTTAGACCAACTATCACCTCACTTGACAGTGAATCAGTTTGAACCAGATAAAAGTATGATGCCCACTAAACTTTTGTAGCCCCAACTCTCGTCTATAGTTTGCCTTTGAACCAAAATGCACTATTTCCTGCCTCTAGGAATAATAAAAACACTTGGGCAAGCATATTTGTCTTCAACGTCAAAGGGTTAATGCAATGTACACACACACATGGACACATATTTATAAATTTTTGATTTTACTGCAATGATCTGATTTGATTTTTGACTTTCCTTTTGTACTTGAAGGAATTGAGTCAGGCTAATTAATATAGGTACTTATTTATTAATATACCAGCAATGTCACCAAAGTAGCTCAGAGCACTGAAGCCTGATATTCGCTCTTCTTCATACATACGTATTTTTATAATCCATAATTTTTATTACCAGATAATTTTCTAGGTTACCACAAGTGTCGTGATATGAGCCCCTTTAAAATATTTATTAATATACTAACATACCTCTTATCTCGTAACAGGAGCCAAGCTAATTTTCT
Organism: Palloptera scutellata; assembly: GCA_958295655.1. Lineage (NCBI taxonomy): Eukaryota > Metazoa > Arthropoda > Insecta > Diptera > Pallopteridae > Palloptera > Palloptera scutellata. The sequence continues at coordinate 50,111,739 of OY282452.1, read as the reverse complement.
TTTCTAGCATAACTGTCGTAATATGAGCCCATTTAATATATGTATATATGTATATTTATTAATATACCGTCATATCTCTTATCTGTTTAGAAGAGTCTAAACAATCGAGGCCTGAATGCATTCTCGCAGTTTGAGAATAGTTAGTCAGTTCAATCATAATATTTAGTGTGTTTCGCTGAAGCTGTTTCGATGATCGGGTACACTTTCGTAGAATAAATACGAAAGTCCACTTGCAGTTCTTGAAATTGTGGAAAGGTCCTGGAAGGAAGAAGGGAAGATTTCGGCCTTTCGTTCTTCAATTCTGATCTCTGATCAATTGTGATCTCCGTTCAATAACCATGAAAAATTTAATGTTTCAGTTAAGTTCAAAATCATTATATTGTCTCATAACTGCGTTAATACTTACAAACTTTAAATCTCTGATGGTTTTAAAACCCTAATACTTAGACTCTTTGATGTGCATCAGGTCATTGATTGTAACACAATCTTTAATATTTTGCCTCACGAATTGAATTATTTACAAATCACGCTTGAATCCTCTGTAGCACGCATTGAAGCAGCAGCTGGCCCAATAGTGGGAAAGGGAAGGAGAAAGAGTTTGCTACATATTCTCTTAGCTTCTTTTTAATAATTTTCTGAGACACTATGATTGTTGCTCCAGATATGAAAGACTGAGTCATTGATAGGCACGCATAGATAGCTGCTACATAAAATTTATGTACTTTGATTAAGTAATTCCTTATTTATTTCGTATAAAACTGTATACATGCACACACACACACACACACACACACACACATTTACTGCCTATTTTCATATTTTTACTATTGCACACATTGTTGTCATATCCATAGTTTTGTTTCTTTTTTTGTCATATAAGCTGTTGTTTTTATAATTTCAATGATATTTTTCCAGTAGGAACAAGGGCAACTTGGTACCCACAATTTTTCATGTTTTCATACCACATCTCCATCACCATCACCACCCGCCCATGCTCATGGTAAATCTCCCGAGCCATTTGTAAAAAAAACAGTAGTCGGGAACAAGCCAAAAAGGGAAATAAAAATAATTATACATAGTGGGGAATTCTGAATTGTGTTGAATGTGTGGGGGTGGTGGTTTGATGCTGCCACCACTGCATTATATAGAAGTTATGTGCTCCATCGCATAATTAAAATCACCTCATAAATAAAATAAAAATGGCTGCTGCTGTTTTTCTTACTGTTACTGTGGCTGGTGTGTGTTTGCTGCAGTTGCTACATGTTGTTTAGTTATTATGTATTTTTGTCTTCTTCATATTGTTGCCCTTTGTTTTGTAGCAATTGTTTTTGTTATTGTAGCTGTTTGTTTTTGTTATTGCATGCAACTTTTTTGATAGTCGTTCGTTATTCTCGTTGCCTTTGCTTCCTTGCTTGCCACTCAGTTGCACAGTTGTAAAATTTACAACAGATATGCGCGCAACTAAAAAGTTACCATTGCTGCAATATGAATTCATGACAATTTTCACTCTGACTGAGTTTTGGTTTTTGTTGTTTTTTTTTCTCAAACTATGAATGTAAGTGAAATTTTATATTTATTAAAAACAAAAATCATGTCATATGATATTGCTCAAAAGAATTGTTTCATGTAAAATAAATAACGCAATAAGGGTGAGAATCTCTAAAACATTTATTTACTTATTTGACAAAATATTAAATGTTACTTTACAACACTTGAGTTTTGAACTGATTGGGTTTGTGAAATAAAATTGTTTTAAAAACCTTAACATTCTAGCAATTGTAAGAGTTTTTATTACGATATACAGTACTGACAATAATATTGCCAATAATATTACCAATAATATTACCAATAATATTACCAATAATATTGTCAATAATATTGACAAAAAAATTATCAAAATTCATGTTGATCGCCGTATTTGTGGGCTCTGCCTACTATTTCGAAAAGTAAATTCTTGCAGAGCTTGCTCACTGTCAATCTTAAACAATCAAAACAAATTTTATCTTCCTTTCTACGAATTCGAATTAATTTTGGGAATTATTGTATTATTTTGTATTTCGAAAATCTGGAGACTTTTATACTAAAATTAATTAAAAAAAAAAATCAGCTCTTTTATTATTTACTTATGTATATTTATTTCCAAATTAAATATTCAATATAATTTAACTGAGTTGTGCATTAATTCAAAAACATTGGTAAGTTTAGCTTTCTATAGTGGAAAATATTTGCATACATCTTGGCGGGAAAAATTTGGAAAATATAATAACTAATTAGATTTCTTCGCAGAATATTTTTGAAGTGTAAATGCAAGGCCATCAAATAATCGGCAGGTTATATTGCAGGGTATGACGTCATAGAGTTGCTGTATACAGAACGGCAACTGAAATAGTATAGAACAGAAATTTCTAAAACTTCCATCCTAAGCTTTGCAGTGCCTACATGAAACAAATATATGTATAGTATGCGTGTGTGTGTTAAAGTTCAAGGCATTTTTTAAATTACTAAATTATATTGTGAAGCAGTACAATAGATTTCCTTTGAAAATGTAAAGTCGATTTACTTTTCAGTTGGAATAATAAGTTTTCCTTTTAGCAGAATTACTGGCAAACTTTTTATGCCCTACACATACTCATATAAATATTTGTGTATTATTAATGAATGTGCAAACTCTGTATATACATTTCTCTATAAATTGAGAATTCAGTTGAATATTTTACTAGTTTTCAATAAAGTGCTGAGGCATTATTGATGAAAATACTAAAATTCTGACTAAATCTAAAAAGGAAAAATCACTTTTGCATTTTGTATACTGAATGCAAATCTGAAAACAAAACTTTCAAATTAAAAATTTGTTTGGGAAAACGAAAAATAACCAGAAACTTTTCAAAAGCATGAGCACATAACACATAACCAAAAATTTCAACCATTTGTACGTATTGCATACTTAGACTCATAGACGAGAGTGTGTTGGAAAAAGTTTATTCCCAAAATTAGAATTTACATTTCGAACCATAACTACATATGCTATGTAGAGACCTTCTAAATCATAAAATGAGGAAAGAAATGTTGCATAAATTTTATCGCATTGTAATGTATTTATAAAGGAAGAGAAAACAAACTGTTGCCTACTTTTAGATTTGTAGCTGCTCGAAAATGTAATACTCACAAAATAGTGAATATTTTTAGAAAAGTTAAGAATCACATTGAAACATTTAAAATTTGTAGGTTTATTTTTTCTCTGCAAAAAATTAGCATATATTACTAAACAAAACAGACATAAAAAAAATAATAGGCGAAATATTTGTAGCATAATTTCTGAGGTGGAAAAACACACACAAATTTACATGCATAGATGCACTTATGTTTATGCATATAACCTAAAGGCCATACACAACTATTTCCGCAACGTATGATAAAAAGTTTATGAAACCTGGTTATTGCTGTCTATACTATGGTTGTTTTTTTTTTTTTGTGAGGCTGCTTGTGGCTTCAAATTCAGCAGCAGTCGTTCTATCTACTTAATTTGACCACTTAAGCAACTAAGCTTATTAACTGCTTCCGGTTTTAAACAAAACACACCGTCACACACTCAAACACACACACACACGCATATATGTTTGTTTATACACCAGCAATGCCACAGAACCACAGTTGCTCAGTAGTGCCTAAAAATATACTACAAAAGACTGTAATGCAAACAAATAATGTACAGCGACGAGTGAGAGGAGAACTGATCTAAACTCAATTTGAATGCAACAACTGACAGTTGCAGTTTTTTTTTTTTTTTTTAAGTTTAATAAAATATAAATACTCGTATATACACTTTACACACACTCATCAAAGAGAAAATACCAGCCAAGAAAAAAAAAACAGAAAAAAAAGACCCAAACAAAACAGTTGCAAGCAACAGCAGCAGCAGCTGCATAGCAACAACAACAATCAGAGCAGCCAGAACAAAATATTATACAAAACCCCATAAAAATTGTAAAACTTGAGTGCAGCTGTAGTGTTTTTCTTTTACTGATTGTGTAAAATGCAGAATCAAGTAAAGTATGTAGTAGCCGAAGAAGTACATAGCAGCAAGCGAGTTAGAGTTTTGTGTTTGTTTGCAATAGCTTTCTTGTTTCCCCTTCCCACATAGAATTGCAGCTCAGTTTCCTCGTCCCTATTTTAGGGACTCTTTGAGAGTGTAGCTTAAGCGCATATCACAACAACAATAACAGAAGTGAGCAAGTAAGCAAGCAATGCTTTGGGCGCCCCAGTAAGTTTGGTTGCTGCAAAATGAAAAAAAACCGTAGCAGTAGCAGTTGGGAGAAAAATTCCATTAAATTGCTTCCGCTTGGCAACACTTTATTAAAAAATCATAAGTTTTTGAACGAAACACTTAGAAATGGCAAGAGACATGGACGTAGTGCGGTAAAGAGGCTTTGTGTATCTATCTGTCTGTATGTAAGAGGGGGAAATTGCTAAGAGATTTGTTAAAGTTAAAGCCAACAATTGCAACAATAACAGCACCGAAAACAAAAAAGAAATCGTAAGAAACAAAAAAAAAAAAGAAATAAAAAAAATTAACTTGAAACTGAACATAAAAATTTGGATTTGAAGTTTTTTTTTTAAATAACTAAAAGTTTGCTGAAACTAAAATAAACTCTAAGTCATAAGTATTAAAAATTTTGTTAAGAGTGGAGTGAATTCATAACAATTGGGACATAAACTTAAAAATTTACGCGAAAACGAATTGTTTATAAATTTTTCCATTTATATTACATACAAATATCATTCATAAAAAAATATTATGGGTAAGTTATTATGGGATTGATGTACATTTTCATTAAATGTATGCATACTTTCAATGGATTGATGTTCACTTTTATTAGATTCAAGTACGTACACTTTCAAAGCCAATTCCAATTTCTTTCAGAAACATCTGCACACTTTCAAATAATTCAGAAAGTTCCTCAATCGGTAATTTATTTAATTTCACACTTATAAATATGCTTCAAAAACTAAATTCCCACATTCACATCCTCCTACAGATGATGTGAGTGGATGACAGAATTTAAGAGGACACAAAATTTTCTTTTTCTCCTAATATTTTTATTCATCATTTTAATTTTACAGATGAGTGCTTGATGTCAAAGTCGTTTGAATTTGTTTAGTTTTTAGTTTTTCGCCAAAATATATGCGACATATTCTTACAATAAATTTTGTTAAAAGCAAACGAACCAAAGACGGTTACATCTTCTTGCTAAAAATCATCATTTACGACAATCCGGATGCAAAGTGACTTTATAAAGAACTTGAAGACAAACGTGTTTGTTTTCGTATGTATGTATGTATGTATGTATGTATGTATGTATGTATGTATGTATGTCCTTGAAAAAAAAAAACTCACACTCACTTATACAAATATGTGTTTCTGCATGCACGTAAATTCGTTCGTTTATGTGATAATAATACAAAAATAAGCTAAGCCAAACTTTATACCATAAAAAACAACACCCGCTACAGCTACAAAAATGTTGACAACAACGAAACCGCTCTGCTGCATACATTCAACTTAATGTCAAAATATCATTCGTTGGTATAGTTAGAATAAAAATATGTACGCACATGCAAACTCTCTATTCAACATATGGTACTCGTAAAAGCAACGCATACCAACATTTTCTATGACGTCATTCATGTCTCGTGAAAGTTTGCCTGTCATATACACTTACATACAATACATAGACATAACTATGAGTGTGCATGTGAGTGTGTGATTGTGTGTAAATAGGTATCGGTGTCTTAATGTCATTTTATAATAGTTTCTGACTGCATTTCTTGTTTTTGCACTAGAAAATCGAAAAAACTTGGAAGATTCAATAGCTTAAAATTTCGAACTCGCAGCAGACAACTGTTGGCAATAAAAAAATCGATTGATTTTGATTGCTTGCCATCCATCCATCCTAGGTGTGATGTGCATACGTATGTATTTACTATGCATGCATATAAGTGGTAAACGTAATTGGTTGTTGCATACTTCTAGGTGCGGTTCACTTCGAACACTGCTAGAAGCGAAACGAAAAGGTTCCTTCGCATATTTGTACTGGTACTCGTATGTGTGTAGGAAAAGTATAGGTGGAGTTGTTGTTGTTGCTACTATCGATCTATCTGCCGAACTGTCTGCCTATCTTTTTATCTATTTTTGCGTACATATGTGAGGGCGACGTGTTGCAGTCAGGTGTGTGTGTTTGAAATTGAAATTGTGATTTTAAGTGCGCGGTAAACATTAATAAGGTGCTTATGCTTTTAGTGTGTGTGTGTGTTTATAGTATTGAGGGTTTAACTATATTTCTGCAAAAAAAAAAAAACAACAGTTATAAACCGATATGATAAAGTGTACCTCCAGACAACTTTTCTTGCATCCGGTTTGGTGTAAGTACTTGAGAACTATAGGGTGATATATTTGAGGAGAGTATTACCGAATTCAATATAAATTCGAAAGAATACGTATATCGATACGAAATTCTGTAGCTTCTCAGGACGAAGATTTCAAACCAAAAAAGGTCTTTTTAAACGCATTTGCTCTTTCTGAATCTGAAATCTAACTATGAAAACGATATTGCCAACTTCAAGTAAACAGTTGAAGATTTTCGCATTGCTAAATAAATGTCTAAAAATTTCAAGGCCATTTCTAATGCTGCACTGATTTCTTACTCAAAAATTTATTGAAAAAATAATGAATCATTTTCACTTTCCTCCCTCTTACCTCTCTATTCTCACTCTCTCCTTCTTGTGAAGTATTCAAATATTCTCCTTTTACATTTCTCCTTTCATTTAACCACATTCCTTTGTTACCACCACTCCAGCAAATTATAATTACATTTATTTTTCTTCTTTATCAACCATGATATCATTTTAAAACAGACACTGACAGCCAGACGCAAGAAACTAAAATTACTCACCTGATATCAATTTAAAATCAACAAAATTCCTTTATCATTTTTATCATATGAAATTTACAAGGCTCATTTCTTATACTTTTCAATTAAAAGTCACAAATTTTTGAAACTTTAAACTAGATGTTTTTAAACACACAAAACTAAAACAAAAAGAAAGCCAGATGAAGATAAAGTCTCAGAAGATAAAGAGTAGAAGGTTAGGAAAATATAGAAGCAGCTTAAAAAAGTAACAACAAAGAACGAGATAGTATTCATTTACTATAAAAACTTCGGGAAACTTTTAATGAAATGCTTACGAAATCGAATCGAAATCTCTTGCCAAAAAGTATCACCCTACCATTCGTAGTGACATTCCCATCCACCTATCCTACTTACTACCTTTCTCATATGATTCGTGAGTGAATCAAAAGTAAATGATAATGGATGTGACAAACGAGTGAACGAGTGTGAGCGACTTACTGAGTGAGTTTGAAAGTTAGAAAACAATCACATTAAAGAAAGCTGTGTGTTGGTTTCGGTAAATGGTAAAATCATTAATCATTTAGTATCAAGGAATTTTACCAAAATTTACGAAAATCTACTAAATACCCACCTACCTACATAAACGAGTCTTAGTAGTGGTATTCTGTAGATACTTATGTATTTACACATATAATTGTTAATAAATAAATAAAAAGCAGAAGACAAGGCGACACAACTGTCTGTCAATTTCTTTACTGCTGGGGGAGGCGGAGGGTTTTGCATAGCTTTAGTATACAATATATATAGTTTAGTTTAACTATATAGTTAGAAACTACCGAGAAAGGAAGATGGAAAGGGGAAAAGTATCCAAGACTGCAACAAGCTAATGAAACTTTCCTAGTCTCGACAGAAATAAAAGATAACTTTTCATTACTTTTATTTTCTCGGGTTACCTGCTAAAGTTTAACACTTTTGGACTTATCGCGAACTTAAAGGGCTTCCCTTTCTCAAAGATTCCAAAGTGTGTTTTCTACAGAACTGGAACAGACAGTCCCTTGTTAACTTTTTGAAATAATTCAATAGGTTTCTCTTTTCAGAAGGTTCTAAAAATAATTTCTTAGAATAACCTCCTCCATTTAAATACTTCTCTTTCTAAAAACTTAGCTACTTCCTCTTCTGAAAGGCACCCAAATTGGTTTCCGAGAAATTCCTACTCTTTCGGAAAACTCAGAGCATATCTTCTTTCGGCTTTTCTTTCAAAAACGGTCCCAAAAATGATTTCTTGGAATGAGAATACATGGATAGGCTAGATCCCGAAGCCGCGTGTATATAAGTAAATATCCACCCTTCTGCTCGGAGACAACTATTTAAAAAAGTTTGCCGTAGGAGGCATATTTCCCAATTCGTGGTTTCCATTTAATATCAAGACTTCTTAAAAAACGTGAGCCTAGGCAATGTTTCTTTCATCTGTAGCAATGTACATCGGCAGAGGAAGTGGAGGATTGATACTACCTCTTCCGCATCGTGGCAAATTCTGAAAAGTCCGATAGCGATAGCACAATATTCGGTTATGACCATACTGCAGATTGGTTGAACTTAAAAGAACTTACGTTTTCTTCCACTCCAGCCTAGACCATACAGGAGTCAGGTAGTCAATACGACTGCCTTATATGCAGGATATCCCCGTAGACTCCCAGTCTTCCATGGTTTGATAGAGAGTTAGAAATCTAGTCGTAAGTCAAGGAAAGAAAAAATTTAGTCCGTGTCCTTATTTAAGTTAGCTATGGTCTCACTTTGAACCCTCTGTTTTATTTCACTCAAAATTGTACAGTGCACATAATTGATAGATTTTCACACGTTGCACTCCCTTAATCCGAGAGCACCCTTGGCGGCACAGCCCTGAATAAACACTTGTAACGGTAAGAGATGAAATATTGCATTTAGACCTCCCTGAGGCGTACTTCTTACAGGTCCATAGGTTCCCAGTGTTAGCAAGTATCTGTACCCTTCCAATGCGAGTTTGATTGCACTTCGTACCAACAGACGAGAGACCCGTGGGTGATAATAAGTCTGCTGATTTTGTTGTACATTCCATATACGAATAATGTACGGCAACAATCCCCATTTTTTCCAAAAGCTCATTTACAGGTATAGTAAGCCGCCAACCCCTTCTTTGTCCTCTTCTCAAATTTCCTTCTTCACTTTAGCTGGGAGTCCACAATAATACAAAAGTATCTTTCCTCAGCGAAGATATTCAGTAACATTCCATCCAGCTTTGATAAAGAGAACTCAGGAATTTTAGTTTTCCTCGTGAAGAGGAAGAACCAGCTCGCTGAGAATACATACTGGTAGTCCCCCATTGGTCGCTGTGGCGTAGTGGTATTACGTTGGAATGCTACGCAGAGTGTCAAGGGTTTGAATCTCGGCACAGGCAAAATCAAAAAGTATAAAAAATAATTTTTCTACACAGCACCACCTCTTGGCAGGCAACGACAAACCTACAAGAGTAAAAATTGCTATGAAAAGCTTTTCACTTCGCCATTCGGATTCGGCTTTAAACTGTAGGTCCCTTATATTCATGTACAAATATAACACGCCCAACATGAGTGGATGCGAAAAGCTCGGCCTAGGCCCTCCATGGGCTGTTGTGCCATTAAAAGAAAGTAAGTAAGTAAGTCCCCCATTAAAATACTCTTCGCCTTTTTAAAAACTTAGCTACTTCTTCTTCATGTACAAATATAACACGCACAACATGAGTGGATGCGAAAAGCTCAGCCTAGGCCCTTCATGGGCTGTTGTTCCATTAAAAGTAAAAAATAAGTACTTCCTCTTCAGAAAGGCACCGAAAAAAAAAAAATTCCTAAAAATTCCTACTCTTTCGGCAAACCCAGAGCATCTCTTTCTGCATGATACCAAAACTATAGTTTCCTAGGAATAAAATCGACTGTGCCTTATTCATATAATGTACTTCATTCAAAGGATTATATAGGTTTCTCTCTCTGAAAGGGCCTTGGTTTTGAATAGATAGATTCGAATTCCCAAACTGCTGATCCTGAAAGATCCAAAAAAAATTTTGAATAGACAGACGTTCTATACAGATATATCTAAAAAATTTAAAAATTTAATCGCTTATTGTTTGGATGCTCGCATGTTTTAAATCGGTGATGTTGACTTTATTTTTAAAGGCCAAAGATCTAAGCTGATGGTTGTGGTGTACATTCCATATATGCGAGTCAAGTACGTTGACAACCCTCATTAATAAGCTTTAAAGCTTTTCTCTCTTTAGCACTGGAATTGCCACCAAGGATTTCTTCAGATCATTTGTAATTTCGTAACATCTCTGACTTATACTACCCCATTCACTCAATAATAACAAAATTCATTCTTGATACCAAAAATTTAATATTTTTTTTATTATATTCATTTAAGTACCATCATCATCGATACAATGAAAAAATTCAAAAAATTTTGAAAATATCATTACTTTCTTGGTCAGATCCTTTTCATATATAAACTCCTTAGCAATTTCACTGGCTTTATTTTGCACATCCTCGTTCATCTTAACATCTCTGTCTAAATCATTATCATAAAGTGAGACAATCGTTTGACCATCGCCTTTAAAAAATGTCAAGTCATGTTTGTTCAGTGCATTTTCGATTAGAAGATCCTCTGTCCTGCCTCGACCATAATTTTTATTAAGAATGCTGCTAAAATCTTGTATTAATAACATTCGAGCGGAATTTTTCAAAAAGTCAGTTACAACATCATCTTTCTTGCCTTTTTTCGGAGACTGCTTCTGCAAAGCGTCTACTATTTGAATATATTCTGTAAATTGTGTCTTATACGTTCTCATCGCAGCACTTTGCACATTCGCAATAGTCTCGTCCTTGAGCACAGCCTCGGCTATATTCCTAGCATGAATTATTGCACTTTTGGTGAAATTCCTAAACCTTTGGTGTATTTCTTTATTTCGTCGAATTCTATCAATGGCACTGGGTAGAAGCTGATATATGCTATCGAAAGTCGTATATCTTTTATCAAATAGTTTTTCATTCGTAAACGCATCTTCTATATGATTCAGACGTTGTATTTGCTCAATTTCCAAATATTTCTTTGATGCAGCTAATGTTCCGGTGGGCAGTCTAGTATAATGGGTTTCAATGTTCCTTTTAAGCGCTGGCATGCCAAATTTTTCCATCGATACTTCAATAATAAGATCAGCAGTAGTCGGCTTCTTTAGCTGCGAGGAATGGTATTTCTTTGCGATCCGCAGAAAGTCCTGAATGAGCATAGACCTGGCGTAGATTTTCACAATTTCTTCTGCACTATCATTTTTGCCGGTTAGAGGATATTGATCTTGCTTCGCAATTCCATCGGTCATTTCCACATATGCCGCGATTTCTTCTTTGCGATTTATCATGTCATTGTTGAACACATTAGCAATGTACTATTCATTGAGCACATTTTTGAATAAAGTCGAAGCTGCATTCAGTAAAAATTTGCTTCGAGCTTTATCCTGGGCAATTAATAAATCGTCAAAGTCTTGAACGTCGGCTTCGATACAGGAGCAGCGATGTTCTGGATTAACTAGATCAATTGTAGCTGCTTGCGTGAACTGTATAATAATTTTAGTGATTAGTGTTGAGTATTTGGAATCGCGCAGAAAATACTCTTACATGTGCTAAAAAATAAAATGAACTTAAAATTAAAATCACAAGTAAATTTATTTTTTCTGACATATTCCGTTTTTTAATTTGGTTTATTTTTCAAAAATTCTATGCTACGTTCTTATTCCAACAGAGTTCCAAACAGTACTAAAATTTTCAAATAAAATTTAGTGATAATTTTTTTGAATGTTTGTACGAAATACATATAGTTGAATCTCGTTGTTTTTTTCAAATATATTAATACACTCAATAGTCCCTCATCCTTTGCGTCCTCTCTAAATTTATGGTGCTGAGTGGAAGATACTCAGTTAAATCTAAGGTCCAATATGCGTGGACGACGAGTATCGAATAAAATGGAACGATGAGATGTACGCCGACACTGATATAGTCAAGCTTATAAAAGTGCAGCGGCTTCGCTAGTTGGGTCATGTTGAGCGAATGGAAGAAGGGTGGTTTATTCGAGCCGCGGTGGAAGAACGCGTCGAAGATGACCTTCCAATCTTCATTGGAAAGACCAGGTACAAGGACCAACAAGCGCCAGCACTTGCATAGCAGAGGCAACTGGCTAAGTTTTATAAATTTTTATCGGTCTAATCGGTTGAAAAAGTAGTTACAACGGATCAGAGTTTTAGTGACTGATTACAGTGTTCGATAATAAAAGTTTCAAAAGTAAAGAGGTTCTGAAGCAAATTCTGATAGAACTCTGAAATAAAATTAATGTGTTATCATTAAATTTTTGTTAAATAAAAAAAAAGTCCCGGCTCAGTGTAATATCCAACAATAATAACACATATCCGTTACCTTACTGTAGAAAGGACGTAACTAACATTTTCCCGAACAATATATTTTTTAAAAATTCGGAAGGACCGCACTCAATCCCATCAGAAAATGCTGAAAAATGTATGTGCAAAAAAATATGTGTTGGTTAGACCTCTTCCCTTCCCCTTTCAATAGAAAATAAATTTCTACTAGTTTTGACAAATTCCAGTTTATGATATTGTATGATTCAAGGAGTTTTATATACCTTTTTCTGCCTTTCAGAATTAAATGAGGTATTCCAGATCATTGATATTGATCCTGTACTCCAATTTTCTCATTCACGTGTATGATAGCCGTTATTAAAGCTCGAAGGTCAAATCTATCATAGGATCTTACTTACTTACTTAGCTGGCACTACAACCGATGATCGGCCTTGGTCCCCTCTACAAAGCTTCGCCAGTCACTTCTGCTATGCGCGCGCTGGCGCCATTTGATAAGGCCAAGTGGAGTCAGGTTGCCCTGCACCTGGTCTTTCCAACGGAGATTAGGACGTCCCCTTCTGCATGTTCCTCCACCGTGGTTCGAATAAAACACACTTTTAGCCGGAGCGGAGCGCTTTCTTCCATTGGCTCAACATGACCCAGCCAGCGAAGCCGCTGGAGTTTTATACGCTTGACTATGTCAGTGTCGGCGTACAGCTCATACAGCTCATCGTTCCATCTTATTCGATACACGTCGTCCACGCATACTTGACCGTAGATATTACGGAGTATCTTCCTCTCGAACGCTCCTAACAGCCTCTCATCATTGATGGTCTGCGCCATACATTAGGACGGGAAGGATGAGGGACTTATAGAGCGTTATTTTCGTCGGTCGAAAGAGGGCTCTACTTCTCATTTGCCTATTGAGCCCGTAGTAACACCTGTTGGCAAGAGTTAGTCTCCGCTTGATCTCAAGGCTGACATTATTCTTGGTGTTTATGCTGGATCCTAGATATACGAAATCCTTGACGACTTCAAAAGTGTAGTTGTCAACAGTGACATTTTGTCCAAGACGCCGTGACTCTTTGCTGACACAAGGTATTTCGTTTTGTCCTCGTTCACCAGGAACGAGGATCATTGCGAAAAATATTCGTCATCGAAAGAAGTTAGGGTCATTGAAGGGCAAAACCACCAACGCCACATTTTGTTTTTAAGAACGCTATGGTGAATAAATATTTTTAAGGCCATTGAAGGTTATCTTAGGATAAAATCTTCATAGAGACCACTTAAGTCCAATTTCTTCTAAATACTTAAATTAACGCTTGAAGGGGGAAGCAAATCTTTTCCAATAATCCATTTGTACAAAATTAATCATTAGGAAAAATAGAAAACAATATTTGAAAAGCATAATTCACATTGGAAAATGTAATATTTGTGGTTAGAAAAAGTCAAAATCACAATCAAAAAATAGATTTCCTTTTTTTTGTTAAAGAAATTCACCCTGCAATCAAGAAATCAATAAAAACAAAAATCATGTAATTAATTTCTTAACACAAGGTGATCCTGAATAGTTTTTATTTTCATTGGCTACACAAATTTTTAGATCGTATTTTGTAAAGTTGGGGGAGTAAGTAATAGTGATTAAGTAAAAAATACTGATTCACAGAACTACCACCACTAATTTATGCTTCAACTAATGTATTTTAAGAGGGATCAAATTTTTTTGTAATTATTCTATCTCTCTTTGTTGCCCTTACATAGTAAATAAATATAAGGCAAACCATCAACTATCAAAAGATAACAGCAATTTTACTTATGTACATACATACACATATACATATTTACATATATGGTATGTATATGTGTGAATATACTATACGTATTTAATCAGTGTTAATGGATAATTTAAATTTAAAAACAAAACCACACTACGCTTGCTCTTTTAACTCAATGGTTTAGTTACTATACCGCCTCTTTGCTTGCAGCGCACTATTGTTTTCCCTCTCTCTCTCTCTCTCTCCCTCTTGCTCTTCATACACCCAGTAAGAAAATAGCTGTACTTTTCGTGTCACAAACTCAATTTGTAGTGTAAAGGAAATAGAAAGCAATCATTTTGAAAATACAACTGCATAGTTAGTGATTCAACAAGAAATATAAAAGTATTTTTCGTGATTGCTATGAAAGTACGCCTCAGAAACGGTTTTAATTTTCGATTGCTTATAAGTGTTTTATTTGAAGAGAATGTTGTATATGGATCAAGAATTACTGAAGCCAATGAATCTGAAAATTGCAATGCAGTTAAAGGTTCAGGTCAAAACTGATATATTGGATGGTAGCAGCCATAAAACTGACAAAGCGAAACCACATAGAGTCGTAGAGTCTCAATATAGCAGTTCAGATTGAAATGAAATATTTATTGAACATGATTTTCTTTGAGGCTGTTTACACTGGTGCAAGCATGAAAGACTGTGCGAGAGAGACAGTTAGAAAAGTAATGTAGTTAGAAAGAGATGGGCTTTTTACGTATTTTTCTTACTATCATACTTCTCTCGCTCAGTCTTTCATGCTTGCGACAGTGTAAACATTCACTTCGAAAATTTGACTCAGCAAATAAATTTTCTAGAAACTAGTTGGTTATTTTTCTGATGTCTTATGAAAGAACTCATTCGAAATACTTTGTTTTACTTGTGTAAAATGCAATTAGGGAAGTGTTCGAAAAGATAGGAGAAATTTGTAGATGATCGTTCTAATCAGGGTCGCCGTGGCTTAGAGGTAGTGCTACGCAGACTGTCCGGGTTAAAATCTCTGCACAGGACCAAAAAGTATATAAATCAATTTCTTTACACGCGATCACCTCTTGGCGGGCAATGGCAAACCTACAAGAGTAAGAGAGTTTTCGCCGTTCGGATTCGGCATAAAACTGTGTCATGTCCAAATATAAAATGTACAACATGAGTGGATACAAAAAGCTCGGCATAGGCCATCCATGGACTGTTGTGCCATTACAAGAAGTAAGAAGTGTCTATATAATCAGGGAGACTAGTTCAATGTAAACAAAAAAAAAAGACAGGGTTGCAATTTTCATTAAAATACTCTCCAAAAGTGACTCTAAATCTGTATAAGCTCATTCTACCATAACCTAAATAGTTCATTACTTTTATATGATTCCTTTTCACATTTCCTGCTGGGCAATTACTCTCTACGTGGTACTAAGTACAACTGTGAACTTCAAATAATGGGTGTAGGTTTTGTGGTATTTTTGCGAATATAAATGTTGCTTAATTTTGCACAAAAGTTGCACATTCAAAATTTCAAATTAATTGCCATTTTCTCTTGTTGCTGTTGTTGTTTTTGTGTTCGATGTCGTTTCATTGTTTTTTGTTTTTCATTTAAGCGAATTTTTGTTGAACGAATTTATTTGTCTTTCTCCCCCCTCAGCTCCCTTTTAAGTGTAGTATGCATGTATGCATGTTTACATTTTAATAGAATAAGTATCCACATAGAGCCAATCTACTATATCCATACGCCTCGCCCACCCAACAGAGCAATGCAAGAGCAGCTTAAGTTGATAAAGTGGTTGCTGCGGTGGATAACATCAGCAAACCGTTCGTTCGTTCGTTCGTTCGTTAGTAGCAGTTATATGTGGTAGTATAGTACGTGTGTGCAGTAGTTTTTGTTTGACTATTTTTCTCCTAAGCATTTTGAGTTTGTGTATGTAATAAAATACATATATGTATGGGCGAATTCACACACACACATACACCCATAGATACATATAAATGTTTTTAAAAAGTCACTGATAAGTGTAAGTGGGGAAAGTACCCAGCGAGCGGGACACATGGAAATATATGGAACAGGCTGTGTCGAAATATCAGCGTAGAGAGCTAGAGAAAGGAGTATTTTGAATATCTGCACACATGCAAACACCCACCAACACATCCTTACACACGTAGTCCTTGTGAGTTAATAAAGTTTTACTCTCGGTTGTGGTTGACGAATATAATTAAACTTTGGCTTCATTACACATACCCACACACATAAACATTCAGCACAAATGAATTTGTGTGTGTGTGTTAGTTCATATAGTACTTATATTTTGGAATTTTTGTAATTAAGATGTTTATCACATCAAATATATGTGTGTATTAGTTACCTACCCCAAAGAAAGTGTGGAGAGGAGATGCTTAAAGCAAACCGTGAGCGCATTCATTCCAAAGTTACACATTTTCGGCAAAACAAAAGAATTGAAAACTGAAATTAACTTAGCCTATTGTTTTATTGCTCAGCTGAAATTTTAATATACAATTAATTGTGATGCTAAAACTTTTGAAAAATTTTTGTTTCCTGGCTGTTTTTTGTATGGTTTTTACAAATGATAAGGTGCAAAATATGAATTTTTGTTAAGCGCATTGCGCAGTAATAAAATACTCATGCGATTAAATCTATTCCTATTTTCCATATTTTTCTTGATTGACGATCTGCAAAAGGTGGAGTAGTTACTATCGTTTGCAAAAATCTGAATGCCAAGGCTGGGCAGAGTTACCGTTGCAGTTCAGGAAGTGTGGTCCCAGCTATCGATAGTTGCCTGACATCGCTTGGCAGTGCGCATGTCGTGTTGAGTGCACAGAAATCGTTGTCTACCTCTCACTTAATAGCAGGTGCCTTTTGCATAGCTTACATTTTCCATATTTCACCCTAGCCTGTCATTTTTTTTATACCCCCGCGTATAAATAATAATTAGATTTATTATGTGATCAAAGAAGTTCTAAATGCCAAGTACTTACTTATTTTTAGCTGCTCAGCATGTGCAGCGAGCTATACTCAATTTACACGAACATTTCGTTGCCGCCATTAATCAAAGCTAATTACGCATATGCTACACACACATACACACGTACACACACACTCAAATACAAATTACCACATATTAAACGCCGAGGAGCATCAATTCGTTGGAATGAATGAAAGCGAAATTATGCACACTGCAATGGGAAATAAAGAAAGCATTAAATTATCTTATCCTCACAGTTTTCAGTTACGAGTAAACGCTTGCCATCAAATTTAGCCAAACCATAGTATATTTAGTGCTATGTATGTAGTAGGCGAAAGGCAAGTAGGCAAAGCATACTTGCCACCCCTGCCTTCCTAAGGGGAGGTAGGCAAAAGAGAGCATGGCGGTAGGGAGGGAGGTAAGACATTAGACAAGCTAACAGCCACGCCGCCTCTGCCATCTGCATCTTGCTACTTCTTTCTTTACTTAAATTTTGGCGGTAAATTGAAAATTATTACATTGAGCGCCATCTGTCATGATGCTTTGACAGTTTGCAACACAAGCAAGTGCACAGTGAGTAGTTGCCAACTACTAGTACGTACATAGAATTTAGTTGCTGTAGCGCAAGTAGCTCCTGTTGGTGTTAGTGTTGCTGACTGCCACACCATTACCACCACCACCACCACCACCAACACCAACACCACACCGCGCTAAGTAGAAATATTCGCCGCCGTCCTCATCTTCGTACTCATCTCTAATAAGATTTATTGAGGGTCTTGGCCAATGTTGCCAAAAAAGCAGCAGCAGCAACAGCAACAGTAGTGGTGGTGATGCATAAAAAAGCATAGTGCAAAAATAAGGAAATTAATTTTATTACCGCAATTTATGCATGCACACACACACACACACACACACACACACACATACATAGAAATTCAAAATGAGAGGACAAAAAAAAAAACAAAAAATACCAAAAAGGCACAAAGCACATTTGAAATGCGCCAAGAAAAACGTACGACGAAGTAAAAGCAGCAGCAGCAGCAGCAGCAACGACATCATCAGAAAACGTGACAACACTGTTTGTATTTACACGCTTGTTCAATTGCATAATGGTGTTGCCGATGCACATTTTGGGGACCAAAGTGGAACAAACGTAATAAAAATTTAAAGAACATTTTTACTCTTTTACTCGTTTCGTTTTTCTCACTTTGGTGTGCGCAATTCGCAATTCGCATGATTAAAATGACAAAATGAAAAGTGTAATAAATTTTGTGTGAATGTTGAAGAAAAATAAAGAGAAAATAAAGTGAGGAAAAAAACACAGACAAGAATATTCATGTTGTTGCTGTTGCTGCTGCTGCTGCGACTGCTACTGATGTTGCTGACGCATAAAAAATGATAAATTTGTTTGACAACACTTTTAAACTACCAAAGTAAGTAAGTTAGAGAAGCGAAGAAGCGCTCCTCAACTTCCCCCCCAAGCCACCTCTGTCCCCCCCTATCCCCGGCAAATACAGAAACACACACAGCCAGAGAGAAGAAAGCGTGAAATAAATGAAAATATTCGCATTATATTTTCGCAAGGAAGTGAAAAAGTGTCATCATGAGAAAATGTTTGTGTTTCGCATACATACTATGTACTTACTTCACATACAATATAATAAGTAATAGTAGTAAAAGCAGAAGTAGTGAAAATAGTAAGTAGTATGCGTTTGTGTATGTATGTTAGTAGCAGAAAGACGAATGGTGTGAACTTTAGTAGTTATTTATTGTTGTAGTTGTAAACGCTTTTGCGAAAAGACAATGAAAATGTTAAATGACATAAGAGCGATGGATGAGATTATATTTTAGTATTTTATACATATAACCAGGGCGAGTGGGTTGTAGATTGCACAGGTTGGGTTGGGCTGGATTGGGTTGGGTTGGGTTGGGTTGGGTTGAGCTAACCAACTAAACAGCCAAGCCAACAAAATAAATATTACACGCCAAACTAACTAACAATATTTGTTTTTCTAGGTTTTTCCTCTTACTTAATATTTTACACGAAGATGAATTAAACTTTTGAACTAGTTTTTTTGAAAATCTAAATTACATTTAATCTTGATGGCGCGACGCTATTTATTTATTCATAGTTGATAGTGCGAGAAGAGTCATTGAAAAACAAACAACTACGAGAAATTAAGTATTATCTAAAAGATGATCATGATAGATTCGAAAGATTTAATAGAAAGTCAAGAGAAAAGAAAAAAAAGAATCTTAAAAGCATTGTTCGAAAGAAAACCAAATAAAAAGGTTTTAAATAAATTGGTATGATGAATTGGTAAATATAAAATGTTCAGCATATACCGAATACCGAATGTAATGAGGCGGAAATAATATTTCGGCATTCCAATGAAGCGAGACCCTTTTGACTAACCGCACATTGAACACAGCCCGGCACAGCACAGCATAGGCCAGCATTACGTGGTCATCATAACGTAGATCAGCACAATGTAGGTTAGCATAGCGTAGATCAGCATTACTGCGGAATTTTGAAACACAAAATGCTATACCCAACATCGTATATCCACACAGCAGAAACGAAACAATCACGAAGTTTGAACACTGCATAACACAGCGCAACGTAGGCCAGCATAACGTAGGTCAGCACAACGTAGGTCAGTATAGCGTAGATCAGCATTACTGCGGGCTGATCTTATATTTTAAACACACAATGTTATACCCAACACCGTATATCCACACAGCAGAAACGAAACAAGCACGAAGTTCGAACACAGCCTTGCACAGCACAGCGTAGACCAGCATTACGTGGCCATCATAACGTAGTAGGCCAGCACAACGTAGGTCAGCATAGCGTAGATCAGCATTACTGCGGAATTTTGAAACACACAATGTTATACCCAACATCGTATATCACACACAGCAGAAACAGAACAAGCACGAAGTTCGTCCTTTCTCTCCCCGTCACCCACGCTACCAACACTTCCCCATCACTCTGTTTGACCTGAATTTTAATTTAAAAAATTAAAACATATTATTTTGCTAATTTTTCGATTTGTTGCCATAAGGGCCATTTGTCAAAATACTAAATGTAAATAAATAAAACCACCACCAGCAAAATGGGCATTAATTAACTTTTGCCATTGCTAATGAAATAAATCATTAGCATTAGCGTATTCTGTTGTTGTTGTTTCTTGTGCTGTTTTCATCACTTTCAAATGACCTTGACAAAGATGCGCATTTGACCAAAGCAAAGCAAAAATAAGAAAACAAAAAAACAAAATTTCACGGAATAATTTTAACTTTTTAATTAGGCGCTTAAATTTACATTTTTGTTCAGATTAAACACAAAAAAATACAAATGAGAAATGATTTTATTACAAACTGTCGTTGCAGCAGCGATAAGAACAACAAAATACAAGAAAAATAATATTACCATAAATTATGTGAATATAAATGTTTGTTGAATTTTAATTGAAATTCTGTTTAAATTTAATTAATCATCAATCGCTGCTGACACCATGCACACACACACACACACACACACATTCTTTACTATTCTTTATTTTCTCTCTCTCCCCTCTCTCTACTGCTGAAAATTTCTGCTCTTCACTTGTTTGTTCAATGGTTTGTTTATTGCTGTTGCTGGGCGGTGTTTGTTGTTGTATGCAAATCAAAATCACGTATTATATTAAAGACTTAATTATGTTATATACAAAATATACAAAAAAAAAATACAAAAATACAAGATTTATGAAAATTTCCCTTATCGCATTTTTATCTTTCTCCACTGTGCAGCGCTGCTATGCCCTGCCGCGCGCAATATTTAATAAATATGAGTACATATTTGCATTCAATTTAATTCGATTTACACTTTAGCTACTCAGAAAGTAAGTTAACAAACAAACACGTGCGCTCAATAATAATTATGTTGCAAAC
Organism: Palloptera scutellata; assembly: GCA_958295655.1. Taxonomy (NCBI): domain Eukaryota; kingdom Metazoa; phylum Arthropoda; class Insecta; order Diptera; family Pallopteridae; genus Palloptera; species Palloptera scutellata. Next base: position 50,090,714 of record OY282452.1, on the reverse strand, counting down.
ATTTTAAATATACATTCACACATACATATGTATGCGTACATTTACAATAGTTCTTCCAACATTTGAAAAGAAACTCAAATTTATGGCATAATTTTCTCGCTGTATTCCAATCACAATCAATTTAATTTTTAAAACAATTTTCGACGTGTTGATATTTTTTTTAGATCATGCTACTTCAGTCATAAGAACGGCTAAATCTAGATTTTTCAACTCTAATTTGAATAATGACCTTCCTAATAAAGTAGTTTGAAATAATTTAAAGCGACTTGGTGGTGTGTGTGTGGTAAAATAGACCGTGATTGTAGTTTTGACCCTAATGTGTTTAGTGAATCCCTTATATGTAATGTTAAAGGTGTAGGCAATACATCATACTTACCGTCCTTTCAGACCTATCAGCATTCTTTCGTCACTGTTGAAAGCTGGCGAAAACCTTGTATCTAAACATACATGTTTCCATAAAAATAGTCTATTGTCACCACTTCAATCTGGTTGTAGACCTGTGCATTGTTATTCTTCAGTCATGGTAAGAATCATGGATGACACGTTATGATGATGACCACGTTACTTTGCTGTACTGTATTTTTTTGTTTTTGTTTTATTGATACATTCAACACTCAGGGTGTACTCCTATGAATGCAGAGTATTGTGTTGAATTGAAGGAAGATTGATAGGTGGGAGAAAGAAGGAGGCAGAATCAGAGACGGAATGCAATCACACAGGACACCGATAAAGAGATAGATAGTCATTGTGGCAAGTGTTGTGCCTTTACCACAATGAACTTCAGTTTATCAGTGTCGACTATGACCACATGTAGCGCCAAAGGCCAAGCTTTTCGCATCCACTCATGTTGTGCGTGTCTTATTTGTACATGAATGGAAGGGACCTACAGTTTTTTATGCCGAATCCAAACGGCGAATTGAAAAGCTTTTCATAGGCAATTTTTACTCTTGTAGGTTTGCCATTGCCTACCAAGAGGTGGTGCCGTGTATAAATTTTGTTGTTGTTGCTTTTTTATTTTTATTTTTATTTTTTTATTTTTTTGTTTTTATTTTTATTTTTATTTTTTTTTTATTTTGCCTGTGCCGAGAATCGAACCCCTGACACTCTGCGTAACAGTCCAAAGCACTGCCGCTACGCAACAGCGACCACAATGGATTTGACAAGTAGCTATTTAAAAGATAGAATGCAAAGGATTAAAGTTGGCAGTAGATTTTTTATCTATTTCGCAAGGATCTCTTCTTTTTAGTATCTTCATTAATGAAATTTTTTCTCTTTGCAAAATTTTTTCTCTTTTCTCTTTAACATTTGCATTCTACTGTCTACGGCCGATATACAACTGCATTTGTTCAGTTTTATTGGGCTAATTGATGACTTATCTTTTCTTATGAATGCGGACTTGAAAGCTCTTAATAAATGGAGTAATTGGAATGGCCTATCTTTAAGCCCGAGCAAATCTTATGTTATACCAATCTAGAAGATATTTGCTTAATAAGATTGTAAATCTTGGGTTCCATGTGAAGTCGTCTTTAAGTTTTACTGATCATGTGAACAGTGTTCATAAAATTTTTTCCCTAACCTTGCGTAATCTAAGAATGACTGCTGTGTATTTACCTCTTGACTAGTGTAAAGATTAAAGATTAGTAAGTAATACAATTGATTCTCCCAAAAATTTCTTATGCTGAATTTGTATATAGTGAATTAGATTAGCAATCACTTCATTCGAGTTAATACCTCGAGGCTAGAAATTGCATCTATCTGGATAAGCTAATTATCCGAGGAATCCAAGATATCTATTTGATAGACTACAATTTATCAGGTCCAATCGAGTTAGTTACTCGATTCTTCCTAACTTTAAATACTTACATACATTCGTCAAGGCACTTTTTCATTAACGCCATGAGGCTTTGAAACTCTTTACCTACGCATTTACTTTGTGTTGTTAACAATGGCAAATTGGAGCGCTTAATTTTTCAATATCACTCTAATCTTTTACCTGTTTCATTTAGTTTTTAAGTATAAAACAAAATATACCATAGAGATTAAGTAATACTTTGTTTACAAAATAATTATTGTGCGAAAAGGATTTCATCGTATGTACATTTTTTCAATTAAATAAATAAATAAAACTAAAATCGGTGACGAGCATGTGTATTCAAAAAGCTTTCAGACTTGTGCTCAACTGAGCAACTTCTATATAGCAAGAAATTAATTATGTAGGTAAGTAATTAAAGAGCTTAAAGCTTTTTGTTGGCCATCACTGATTTAGATGAACTTTAACTCGCTTGTAATTCGTAGTGTACATAATTTGTAGACAGACAGACTGACAAATTGACATATGCATATTATTTTCGTGTTCAATTTTCCTGTAGTAATGGCTTTCCTCAGAAGATGAAGACTATTACTAACTAAATTGTATACTCGTACACTCTTGTACCTGTTAACTGCTTCATTCTTACTAACCCAAAATATGTATGTACATATATGCTTTACAGTATACTACATACTACTTACTACTACTCATTTAATTTAAGAACTTTTTTCTCCATAAAATGCATTTACGAAAACATTAAATATTTATGTTCTACCCGCCTCGTACATGCATATGTCATTTCTGAGAGCAATACTGTTGGTTGAGTTTATGCGTTTTTAATTATATTTTACTGGTATGCCGCACTACTACATACAGCTGCTGCTGCACTTACAACAACTGCATGGCATAAGTTATTTCATAGAGACTTTTCATTTCCATGGCCTTAATATGTACCTATTTTTTTTTTTTTTCTTTTTGTCATTTAAGTTGAAATTTTAGTTTTGTATGTAGTTTTGTGTGTTGCTAATTGTGTGTAGAACCGAGTAGAGTGCATAGTGTCGAGGCATCAAGTTGCAAGAAACATGTATAGCTGTTTTTCAGTTTGATTCATTTTTTTTCTTAAGTTTACTTTTCTTATTTGAGCCGTGTACTGCCTATTTGACTATTTCGGTTTTACTTCGGTTTATGTAAGTATGTATGGTAGGTAGTGAAACGATTGAGGTTAATGTGAGTTGTTGTTCGTTCAAAGTTAGAGATTTTCGTAATTAAAAAATGTATGCAATAATACAAACAAATTTGGCATTGTAAAAATACTAAACAGAAATGTTTACCATAATATAAGCTCTTCAAAAAAAGAGAACGTTTGCATTAGTTTGACATAAGCTGATGTGATATTCGTGCTGGAAGTTTTTGAGCTTAGCTGTCACTGATAATACCTCATAAAAGATCAAAGCAGGGTCAGTGTCCTCGTTAATAGAACAGAACGATGATAAATTTCTCTGAACTGGTGCTACAGCTAAGATAAACAAATTATGGATTTGAGATCTTATACGTGACACTTTTCATAACCCCGTCATCGAAAATATCATGCAACAACTCTTGATGGAAAGATTGAATAATTCCTTAAAATTTTTTCAATTATCTTTTTCACTTAAAATTTAAGTGATTCGTAAATAATTATTGGAATTAATTAATAAAAAACTATGAGAATTGCTAAATTAGAAACATTTTTCAAGAACATTTTGGAATTTACAATGGAAAATATGCAATAAGTTTTTATTTATTTTTCCTAACTCGAGTTTTGCTATTATTCCTTGTGACCGCAGAATTATTGCTTTTCGTGGGCCTTAAGTTTTCCCATTTCAAACAAATTGGATGCTTACTGATGTATACGAGTAAGATAACTTGTTATACTTAAGTATGTGTTCCGCAATTTATATTAGAATTTTTGCTTCCAATATATTAACCCATAAGTTTCCTCCCTTATGGAACTAGATTAGTTTTTTTTTATTGATACATTCAACACACAGGGTGTACCCTTATGACTTCATAGCATTGTGTTGAATGGAAGGAAGATTGATAAGGGGGAGAAATAAGAAGGGAGAATGAAAGAGGAAATGCCATCACACAGGACATCGATAAAGGGATAGACAGTCATTGTGGCAAGTGTTATGCCTTTACCTCAATAAACTTCATTTTATCAGTGTCGAATATGACCGCATGTTGCGCCAAAGGCCAAGCTTTTCGCATCCACTCCTGTTCTGCGTGTTATATTTGTACATGAATGGAAGGGACCTACAGTTTTATGACGAATCCGAACGGCGAAGTGAAAATCTTTTCATGGGCAATTTTTACTCTTGTAGGTTTGCCATTGCCTGTCAAGTGGTGGTGCCGTGTATAACAAGTTCGAGAGATATGAATGAATTTCCTAATTTTAATTCAGAATTCAGTATCGAAAAGTTGGCATTACTCCATGGTTTCAGCTCTGAACACAGCCCTAAAACACTTTCTGATTTTAAAACAGAACTCTGGTCTGACTAATTTTCCAATTTCAAGCCTGAATTCAGACCTAAATTATTTTTTAATTTCAGTCCTAAATTTTGTTCAAAGGTTCATTCAATCCTGAATTCAGATCTACGATGCGAACATTATTACAATCAGGTCAGAACTATTTTCAAATTTCAAGTTAAATGATCTTCTGATTTCAATAATGCATTTAGGCACTTAGAGGCTGGTATTAGGTCTAAGAAACCAAGCATACGAAGTTCAGGATCATATTTTCCTTTCAGTTCTGCTCCCCTTTACTACTGGGCTATTTATATTCATGCAACGCCTAAATGCATGCTACACTTATTTGTTGTACCTATTATGAGTACGCTCTATAAAGCTGTTATGCTTCAATATTCATAAGTGCATGCATGCAGGTAGTAACTAAAAGCATGCAATAACACAAACGAAAAAAAAAAATATAAAATTACAAGTATTTTGAAAGCTTACATTTAAAATCTTGAAAAACTCAACGAACGGAAATGTTACCACTACGATCAATACACAAAATACAAAACATTTCATGAAAGAAGACCCAAGTAAAGTCAATGCATAGGAAAATACGGAAAATGCTTTGCCTTTTCACTCGTTCTTTCTCAGTGCACTTGTTTCACTGAAGCGTCCACCAGCTGAATAAGCAGCATTTTTGTGCTATGCAAGCACAAAAGTTTACAAAAACGAAAGAAATCCAAGAAAGTAAGGAAAATAACACAAATCAAGGAAATGCACCTAAAAGTATGCTTTATTTTCATTGTGCAAAAAAACATTGAAGCTTACTCCAAAAGCAACGAAAATTTATGCTATGGTTATTGTAAACACACACACACACACTCACTCATACATGCTCATACTCTTTCTCTCACTCTCGTGTATGCATTTTATAAAATATATTATTTTCACTCACATGCAATAAAAGCAAATATGAAATCACAGCATTTTCAATATTTTTCATCTTCAATGTGCAGAAAATATTATAAAAATAAACCATCGCATATTTTCTTTACATAAGCACACACACACTAGCACGCACGTATCCATACATATTTTTATAAGTGTATTGAATGTTTATTTGCAATGCGAGCTAAAAAAATGATGGTAAGCATCTTGCACAACGTATTAAGCTCTGCAAGCCAGGACACAGCAGCGATATCAGCAGCATAGCAGGACATTGTGCAATATACTCCATAGTAGCAAGTGTGGATTATTTTTGCATTGTATTATACTCGAGAAAAAAATAAAAAATATATGTATATACTTACATATAGGTATATAGTATGTATTTGTAAAGCAAACGAAAATTCTTCTTAAGACCTTCTTTTGAGAAACTATATTCAGCATATATTTGAGAACACTGTATTTTTCAATTTCAAATATAAAGTATTGACCCCTTATTCATCTGCAAAGCAATGGATGAGCAAAAAATTTCCTTGAATACGGTTATACCATAATGGGTAAATTTTGATTTTTGTTAAGTACAAATTGTAATGAAAACTAATTTGTTTAAAGTTGAAAATAACAGAATTATCAGACTAAAATTGTGCTTCAAAAAATTTATATACATATATATTTTACATATTTAAATATGCCATTCTGAGAGATTACCTGGTTGTTCAAGCTTTCCAATTAATGAATTGCTTCAGAAAATTATTCTTAAGACTTTTCTTTTGATTAAACTTAAGATTTAATTTTTAGGATTTAGAAGTAGAACCTGAAATGTTTGGGGTTCGATTTTGGAACAGACAAAAATCCAAAAGTAGAAAACACAAATTTTTTACACGGCAAAAGTGAGTGCGTTAATTAAGAAGAAAAATTGAAGCCTGAAGTATTTTATATAATTTTGATTTATGATTCCAGATAATTGCAATCAATAAGTTAAATTGCTAATTTCTTTTCCTCTACGCTATGAATTACGTATGTTCATATGACCTGTTGAATCTTATACAAGGAAATTTTGTGTCATTATAAATACTTTATAGAGGCCTAAAAGTATGCTACAAACTTGAATTGCATTTGTTCAGATAATTGAAATCTATATAGTCAAACGTCTAATTCCTTTTTCTCTAGGCAACGAATTTGGAACAGATTTGATTAAACTACAACGACTAATGATCAGTTTCACACAAATACTTCCCACAGAACTAAAAGTATTCTAATAAATTTTAATTTATTTTAAGTTATTATTGCTTAGAAGCTGAAATTATGACTGCTGCTTAAGTTTTGTTTCAATTTAGAATTTGTATCACAATATTTACAGCATCACAGTTTTTTCAAGTACCTTCCTATACAAAAAACACCTAAAACCATGCTACTTAGTTAGGCAAATTTGGGTGAAATATAATTGCTTACCAGGCCATCATTATACTTCATTGAAAAACTACAACGACTTGCTAACAAAATATATTTGAAACCCCAAATCAATACGAAAATCCAAATAAATTTCTGTCTTTTTTTTCCTTCCACACGCTTCCACCAGTGCTCTGCGGAAGCAGCAATAATTTTTTGGCTAAATCCTTGAGCAATAATTTCTCATTTTTTTTGTTTTTTGTGTATCATTCCCTTGACAAAAATTTTAACGTGGTTATAATTTTTCGGTGGATTTACCGCAACGAAAAGAAATTTCAAAAAACAAAGAAGAAGAAGAAATCTGCTTTTATTTTTTGAAATAACAGAAAAATCAATTTCCGGCCGTTCACCAACACAGACACACAAAGCATTCACACAAACCCACATATACATACACATGAATCGCTACTGTTATTACCACTACTACCAGTACAGCCGTGTTGCTACTGCTGCTTCCATGCCATATGGATCAACAGTAAAGACATACGACCCACTGGGGACTGATATGAGAAACGAAAATACAGAGTATGTGTGATATTTATAGTAATATATAAAAAAAAAATTCAGAATAATAATAATAAACTGCCAACGCCATCTATTGATGGCAAAGCAGCAGTAGCGACTGAGCAGCAAAAGCAGCAGTTGGAAATTCCAATTCGTTTTGCTTAAGCGTCAGCAACAACCAACATTAAGCAACGTACATAGCGACGGTGGCGGTGGCGGTCGCGGCCAAGCAAGTGTAGCAACATTTCACCATTCAACAAAAGCAAACACACGTTGGGCGCCATTTCCGGTGCAATGTTACTTCTTCCTTTTCGTCGTTGCGTCATCGTCATAATTGCCGCCATCATCATCATCAACAACAGCAACAGCAACAGCAACGTTCATGGGAGTCTCCTTTGTGTTATTTTTGTTGTTGTAAATCGATGCACTTCCGCAACACACATACAGAAATGTGCACTAAACAATTTTTCATTTTCATATCCTGAAAATGACAAAAAATAAAAACAGAAAAATATCAGCAACAAAAAAATATATGTACACAGAAAAAATATGAAAAACGAAATCTCCAACACATACTCGCGATGTGCAAGTTGGTTGGCGGAAGCATCGCCATTTTGCAATAAATTCATTTTGGTACAAACATTCCTAGCCCCGTTCTTGTTTTCATACATATATTTACCCTACACCTGGCTGGGTTGTTGGGCGAAATAATGTGTTGTATGTGTGTGTAATTCTATGTGTGCAGTTGGGAAAATATTTACTATTTTGGCTGAGGCTTAAGCCGAACCTACATACTTACGAGTATGTACTAACTGCGACTAGGACTAGTTCATTTACTATTTATTTTCATATAAAGCATGGAATGTGAAAACTTTCTTTAACAATATTCAGTTTCTGCTGGATTCTCTTCAAACATATTTCATTTCATATCAAGGCCCGTTATCTCCCAATTTGATGCACTCTTTAAAGAATTAAAATCCATTCACAGAGTGTGATCTAACCAACTTCACTTCCGAACTTGATCAGAATTGTTTCTAGTTCCAAAATAATAATGAGTTGAATTGTCAGTAAAATCAGATAAGTATTTAAATTAGATTAGATTTGGAGGTCCTCCATAGAAGATCCTCCATAGAAGTACTTATGCCCAGATAGAGGAAAATAAATCGAGTGAAGAAAAAGGGTAAATCATTCTTAAGAAGAAACTTGATCATCTTCAACTTCATTAGACCTGTGATATTAATAAATCACAAAACAAGTCAGATGGCCAAGTCAGAAGAAAAGTCAAATGTCTAAGTGAGAAGACAAGTCATATGGTTATGTAAATTGAAAATAACAGATTCCCGCGTTTGTTTAGCTGCTTTCAAGGATTTGGCTGGATTACCTTCGAATATCCTCTTTATAACCAAGTCCTCCTGTTTCGAGGTAGCTCTGGAAATGCCGCGATTTGGCAAGTCGTCCACATTTTTGTGCATCAAAAAGTGTTGGTTCCAATGCTGGACAAACGCCTTCGACTTTTTTAAGTACTTCGAAGCACTCAAGTGGGACATCTTGAGACCTTTTTGATGGGAACAAAGAAAGACTGCTTTAAAACGTTTCGCGTATACGGAACTCATTTCTTAAATATGCTCTTGAGACGAAAGCGTATAATGGACTGTTTCTATAATTACATTGCGAAATTTACAATGAAATCAAGTTTTTTGAAAATCAAGGCCTACTTGATATTCAAATTATTTCTTGCGAAAAAGCCGATTGCTTTCTTCTTGAAAGTACTATACCTCTAGCGATGTGGCAAAGTGTTACTATAAATTGAATCCAATATTGTAAGTAATAGGAATAAATTTTACCCATTGTATCATCAATTGACAGCCAGAAGAAATAACCAAAGGTGGTATGCCTCTCCTGCCTACCACGTTTCGATTTCAATGTACATATACAAAAGTATCGGCAATTGGTCAATAAAACACAACACATTTAATATTCATTTAAATTTATTGTATCGCCTTTAAATTCGAACTCTTCCGAAATAAGTAATACACTTATGCCAGCGAATAATCCAATTATCAAAATATTTTTCAAACGCATTTTCCAGAATCGACTTCAGTTCTCTTCGAGAATTCTCTTTTATGTCTTCTATCGAGTGAAACGGGTGCCTCGAAGTGGTAATTTGAGTTTTGGATAGGAAAAAAGTCAGCCGGAGGCATATCGGATGAATACGGTGGTTGCTTGATGATATTTGTTGAGTTGTTGGCCAGAAATTCATTCATAATCATAGACTTGTGAGATGGTGTCGCCGTCGTGGTGCATAATCTATGAGTTTTCTTTCCACAAAACTTGGCTCTTTACAAATCTCTCTCAAACTTAAATCACTTTTATCCTTACCTATTTCCTTCACCTTAACTTCAGTTGAAGACGTTGATGGCCGACCAGAGCAAGGCAAATCTTCCACCACATCTCGACCACTATTGAATGCCCAGTACCACTCATATGCTCCTGTTTTTGATCAAATCGGTTCACTGTAAGCCTTCTATAACATTTTCAGTGATTCGGCACACGAAATTGAAAATTTGAAAAAAATTCTTTGTTCAATATTTAACGATTTTATCGGTGATAAATAAGATTTCTTTCGCATTTTCTGAGTTCATTTTCCAAAGTATAATTCCCTGACAATGACGAAACAGAAGGCACCCGATATCCAGGCCTTGTCTATGACCGAACATAATTTATTTCTTTGCTTGTTTTCAATGCGAAATGAAAGTAACTATCTATAAGTAACGAGAGAAAGGGGCAATAAAGTTCAATAGTATAGGGAGTAAGGAAGGAAGCTGAATCTTGCTGAGTGCATAAGAATGCATGCGTGTGCTATGTGTGTGGATAGCTCAATCACATTCATTTCACCACACCACATCGTTAACCCCTACGACTTCTCCCACTGCTACTTTTTTTCTCTCCCTTCTTTCCTTTCCTTCTTTCTCCCATACCTCTTCTAGCTATCACTTTCTACTGTGTATACTGGTAGAAAAGTAATTGCCGAGATTATACCGACTCTGAACGAAGAGCCGTTGGCATTTTTCATGTCATGCCTCTTTCTATTTGTTTTTTTTTTATGTATGTATGTAGACAAAAGGAAGTGTGCAAAAGTGCGGATGTTAAAGTCAAAAGACACACTGCCTCAGACTCTCAAGCACTCAGCTAGCCAACCAACCAAACAACCAACCCACTAGCCCTCCAACAGCCAATTGAACCCCACCTCCCAGCGAGTGAGCTAGTGAGCCAGCATAAACTGAGATTACTTTTAACTTTATGGCATTTTCTTTTCGATTTTCTCTCGATAGCACGCAAGCAGACAGAGAGCAACCAGGCAACTTTTGAAAAGATAATATCACTGCTTTTCAAATAGCAATCAACCCGTTCGCCTGTTTGCCACTCTACAATCATTCGCCAATACTCCCACTGTGTCGCTATTCTGCTACTGCTTTTTGGTTGCATTTTCCTATGACTACGTCCGCGACTGCTGCTAGGTTACGTTTAGCTTTTCGAAAGTGTTCAATTTATGGAAAAGTGTAAAAATTAAAAATGGCAGATTCTCGCTGTTAATACTGCACTGAACAGCAGCAGTAGTAGTTGTAGTAGTAGTTGTAGTAAGTAGTAGCTGCAAAACCGAATACCTACAACTACAACTACTTAGCTACTTACGGAAACGGAAGTGCAAGCGTAAAATGTAACCGAGGGCGTATGTAGTTGTAGCTGTAGTAGCAGTAGAAAACAAGTATAGTTTGTGTTTAGGATTATAAACTTAAAAATAAGTTTTTAAAAGTAAAATTGCAAAAAATGTTGTCTACTTTTACTAGAACAGCTACAGCTTGACTAAGTTGATGGCGCGTATGTGTGTGTTTGTGTGTGTGGGCGTGTACTTGCAGCCCGTGGAAAGAAGGTGATGGTACTTGATGTTAGAGTAAGACCGCATATACAAAGTTTATGCATGCATATTCTATGCACCGGTCAAAAAAAGTTTTAAATAAGCTCTTCCAGTTTAGTTTCCAAAGATTTTTTATTAATTTTGTAAGACAAACATTGGGGGTTTTTGTGAAAGCTTAAAATTTAATTTTGAAAATTGTGAAGCATACTTTTATGAGGAGTATGAGGTGGGGGGAGTGGGTTGGTGGAGGGTGAAGTGTATCAGCTACATATATGAATTTTGAAGCATTTATTTGTAGAGAAGAAAAGTGTGAGAAAGTTTAAGTTTTCAATCGATTAGGTCATAAAAGTATTTACTAAAATATAAATATATGCAGTTTATTTTTGCTGTGATTTCCAGTGAGCTTAAATGTAAAGAAAATGTAAGCTCTTCGTGAAGTTTTAATATGAAACAATCAGTTTATGTTAGCTTACATTCATCTATGACTTCTAAATGATTTTATTAAATTTTGTATATGAGGTTAACACTACCATCATACGTACAGACCCCGCGTAGAGTACAACTTTATGATGTCAAAGTAAAAATCATTTGATCATTCCACAATAATAACATATAAATAAATAAAATATTTTCGCTACATTCCCATGTATCGGAGCGCCATCTATGGGCCGATCGGTTTTGTTGCAATTTGGGAGGGAGTCTTTTGACAAAAGAATACTTTTATGGCCTTCATCACGACCTTAAAATTTTTCCTGTGGGCCTGCCGAGAAAAAGTTTTGTAATTTTGAGCGAATATCAATTTCTTCTTATACACGAACGATTTTCTTAAAATTTTGTGTATAAAGTTTTTTTTGTAAACCATGGTAACCATTTTTGAGATTAGATTCAACATAAAATTGCTTTTTATGGGGGTTCGAAGCGAAAGTTAGTAAAAATCTTATAAAAGTTAAAATTCGGAGGGGTGATTAAAAAAAAAAAAATTATCAAAACGTGCTGTTAAGTGCGGGGGTTCCCAGTTTACCGACCCACTATAATGTTTTACCCCAATGTAATGGTTTACGTGACTATTCTCTGAGTAATCTTCTCCGAAGTGAAATTCTGTACAAATTTTCACGAATAGACGAAGGGGGAAAGTGGCTGGTTGCTTTATTCCCGAAACCTCGACTTGAATCCGCCTTGAGATGGCTTATCTGTCTGTAATCTGAAACTTTAAAATATGAATTTGCAAATTATTTTCAAAGGCCCCGACATAATTAATTATCTTCATAGATTCAGATAGTATTTTTTTTTTTTATTCTTTTAGGGACACCCTTTAAAGCTATTCAAAAATTATAGAACCTTCTAATAAAAATTTATCATTCGAAATCGTTAATGGAAAATAGTTCAACATTTTATTAATTGCTATTCAAAACAATACATACACACACACACATGATCTGAAATTGACTTGCAACAAACAGCAGCAACAAAGATCGCAACAATTTTATTATTATCATCAGTAAAAATGACTGTTGTTGCTGTTGCTACTTTCTTCGCTTCCGTTTCCTGATTCGCCGCTCTTTGCTGTAAATGTATGTACTCGTATGTTCATAATAATCGCATATCGCACACAGTTACAAAACAAAAGGAAACTTTACCCAATTTCATTATGTTCTCAGATTTATTCCTTGCATTTCCTTTTCTTAGTAGTTACACTTTCTTTTGTTGTTGCTATTGCAGTTGCTGTTACTGTTGCGTACACTCTTCGTTCATTTCACAATAATTTTTCTTATCAACTATTGCAAAGAAGCAAAAAATATTACTCAAATGACAATGACAATAATTGCATTTCCGTTTCCGTTTATATTCGCTACTCTCTCTCTCTCTCTCTCTCTCTCTCTCTTTCTCATTTACGCTTCCATAAAAAGTAAAACAATAAAAAACAAAATAAAAATAATATTGTTCAGAAAACAAGGGAAAACTTTGTTCGGAGAGTGTAGAAAGAAACGAAGTAGAGCAACAACAATAAGAACAGCAGCAAAAAAGAAAACCAAGAAAAACTTTGCTTAAGTCAACTTCCGTTTCACATGTGCATACACAATCAAACATTGCACTTTTTACTGCACTTTACTGTGCACATGCATGCACATGTTCAAGCGTAAGTTTTTCGCTGTATGTTTGAGTGTGTGTATGTGCGTGATGGTTACGCTGCTGTTTCTGCTGTTACGTTGATGTTGTTATTGTTGTTTACGTTTAAAAAATGTTACGATATCACGTAACATTGTTTGTGTTTGTCATCAACAAACAACGTTAAAAACGGAAATTGATGTGATGCTTTTAGTTTGATAAGTTAAAATGTACTTAATATAGCGGAAATGGATGTCTATATATTTATGTGTAGATGTGTAGATGTGTAGCGCTGTGTTATGGGTATGTGTGCTTTTGAATATGTATGCAGTTAGGTGAAATGTAATATTGAACAAAGTAAATGGCATTATTGATATTTTAGTACCATGCTGTTTTCTTTCTTCTTCTTTATGTGCAGGTGCAAGTCATAATAAACTTTACGTACATAGACTATTTTAAAGACAAATATTTTCTAAATAAATGCTTTTTACTGTGTGAGCAATGGTGTTTAAACCCGTTAATTCTTCTCATTTTAGTAGCACTTTGATAGACTGCCGGGCATTGATTCTGTGTTTGTCATGAATAAGTACACTTACTCATAAGATAAAGGAATGTTTGAGTTGAACGTACCAATACTCAGAAATACAAGCCTAAATCTCAAAAGGTGCAGTAGATTCTGCCCTTAGTAGATGAACCTAAACTTCACAGTATGAATGTCTTAATCTATTTTGATTATCTTTACGACTTTTCGTACAACAACTTACAATAATTAGCAAAAATATATTTAAAAACTTCACCCCAATGTAATTATAAAATAATATTTCACCATATGCTGGCTTTAGAACTCCATTTACAGAACATAAAATTATTAGGTCTCACCTTACTCAAAGATCAGGTAAATAGATATGGTTTTTGGGTGGTAGTTTTGAAGGGAGTCCTGACGATAGTCTTTTGGAAGGTAGTCATTTCGAAGGTGGTTTTGAAAGTTATCAAAAAATAGTAAATTTAATTATTTTGCATTTACAATGTGAAATTCATCTCGACAAAACAGCAAAACTATTTAAGAAATTGTATTCTCGTACGTCCCCATATTTTCATCAGAGACTACATTGACTAAAATTTTGTAAAAAAGAAACAAATGGTAAAAATTTAAATTTTACACATTTCGCTGACTTTAACTTTCAGTAACTTCTTAAATGATCCAGAGAACACTTATTGCCAGCTATGTTACGTATGAGAATTTATGCTTTGTTCCACACTTGGCCTAAAATTTAGACACCCTCTAAAATTCACAACATATTTTTTAGATTGAGTGATGAAATATCACACAGAAGACACACAAAATCTACATTTAAAAAATTTTCTAAATCTTATCATGGCTTCTGGTACCTGTTTAAAATGGGTTAAGCAGCAAAGTCTGTCAACTTGAAATTCTTTCATAACTTGCGTTACTTTTTATTGTAGATTTTCTTACTGTAGAACTTGAAGAAACTTGCGCTAAAGATTTCATTAAAATGTTTTGTCATTACAACAACAACACAAGTCACCATTGTTGCTATTATATGTATATATGTATGTCAATATGTACGGCGTACAATCAAATTCCTCTTCCTCCTTCCGCTTGCACTTGCTGTTACCGCTGCTCTTATTGCTTTCATTCTTAAGCCAAAATAAAATACCAGAAATAAACTTAAAATTTTTTAATAGTTTCTAATTGAACGCTTCTGCATTTTATTATAAGAAGAAGAAAAAGCTGCAAAGCAAGCAAAAAATAAAAAAATTCACCCATAAAAAGAGAGAAGAAAAAAGAATCGGAAGTCATTTAAGTATTTCACTCAAGCGCTGGAACTGAATTTGAAGATATAATCCCATCTACTACTACTTTTACTCTGCCCCTCAGCTTCTTCATCAGCACTCCCGCCATCCTTGCTTGGCCTCTTCGTGTAATATTTTGCTCGCTTTAATGTAGACAATAATGACAATATTTTAAGCTTTTGCGCCATTTCCTTGTACAATTCACAGAACGACCGAGGGCATGGCGGCGGTCAGCAGCATTATATCGTATTGTAGTATATAGTGGAAGTATTCAAAAAATGTTGGAAAAAAAAAATGAAAAAATTAAAAAAATTGTGGAAGGAAAAACTGAAAATCTGTCGAATTTCAATGAAGAAATTCCATAAGAAAAAATGACGGCCATTTGTGTAAAGGAAGCTAACCAAATAACAAAAAAAAAAAAAAAAAGAAAAGATTAAAAAAAGCAAGTAATGGAGAGTAGTAACGCGTTCGGGGCCTTCAAACTAGTAGCAGAAAATGCACAAAGAAAATTCGCTGAATAAGAAGAAATTTATTCTTTTTATATTGTTGCTTCCTTTGTAAAATATTTTCACCATTGTTGTTGCATAAAGGATATAAATATGTTTGTTTGTTTGAAGAAAGACATTGAAGTAAGCATGAACTAGAATGAAGCGAACATTCTTAAAGAACAAGCAACACCAAAATAAAATAACAAAAACAACCAGAACCCGAGAATCAAAAGGAATCACAATGCCATCGATATACATGGAAAATCAAAATACAGTATAATAAAAATAAATAAAAGTAATAGTTATAATAATGTTAACAATAACATACAACAGCAACAACTATTACACTAAAAGAGCATAAATTTCAATGGTAAAGAAAGAATAAAAAGAATATGAAACGTAGCACAGTGGTGTCCAAAAAGATTGAAGTGTACAAATTGATTTAAAAAATAGTAATTTCTATTCATTCTGCGAATTTGTTCTACAACTGCTTGAACTTCGCTTTGATCTAAGCATAACATACTTATGAGGCATTGCACGATAATAATAACGAGAACTTCTCATAGACTTATTGATTTCCTACAAATTCTTCTTAACTTGAGATTCACAGTATATTTTTGAAGCAATAGTAAACTAATTCTGGTTTCCAGTTGGTTCCCAGTTTTGATTTGGTTTCCTAAATCTAATGAAAAATTACTAATATTAAATATTAATTAAAATTAAATTAAAATTAAATTACTTTGGGCGGTGTAGTCTGTTATTTCAGCACCACGCCTTGTCAAGATGCTTAAACTCATATTAAATTCTGCTATAACCCGAGAAATTAATATAAAGGGTGTTTTTTCTAGAAGTGTGGTTTTCTATCTGGCAATACTTTTTTCGGAGTTGGTCTTTTTGACAGCTGTCACTTGATTTGTGCTCAGTTTAGTTTGTCATTTCATAATGAATAGACTTACGCCTGGACAATGTTTCCAAATTATTGAAAAATGTGTGTTATCGCAAAATTGTCTTCAGCGACGATGTTCATTTTTGGCTCAATTGATACGTGAATAAGCAGA
Organism: Palloptera scutellata; assembly: GCA_958295655.1. NCBI lineage: Eukaryota > Metazoa > Arthropoda > Insecta > Diptera > Pallopteridae > Palloptera > Palloptera scutellata. The sequence continues at coordinate 50,074,127 of OY282452.1, read as the reverse complement.
GTTGCCATATTTGGAGTGAAGACCAGCCAGAGGCAATTCAGCAGCTACCAATGCATCCCGATAAATTCACTTTTTGGTGCGGTTTATGGGAAGGCGGCATTATTGCGCAGTACTTCTTCAAAGACGATGAAGGCCGCAACGTTACGGTACCGTTCGATGAAAACAGACTTTTTTTTTGCCGAAAATGCAAAAATTGTACTCGGCCGACATGTGGTTCCAACAGGACGGTGCCACATGCCACACTGTACGCGAAACCTTGCATCAATTGAGAGGCGAATTAGGTGAGCAGTTAATCTCACGATTTGATGTAGTCAATTGGCTTCCAAGATCGTATGATTTGACCCCGTTAGACTATTTTTTATGGAGCTATGTTAAGTATCTTGTCTATAGGGACAATCCAAACACGATTGCTGCTTTGGAAGCCAACACCAACATTGAACGCTTCATTTGTGAGATCCCGGCAGAAATGTGTGAAAGATGTGCCAAAATTGGACCTTCAGAATGGACCACTTGAAGCGTAGCCGCGGGCAACATTTAAGTTAAATTATCTTTAAAAAGTAAATGGCAGGAATTGATTTATCGATCCAGATAAAATTTTCCTTCACTTTTGCAAAATTTCTGTGTTTTTTTCATTTAAAAAAATTAAACTCTTATAAAAATCACACTTAACATACAAAATCCTTCCAAATCTCATTAGTCTACAAATCCACCGATTTACGCATCCACTGATTTACAGTTCCAGCAATATACATACATCTCCAAATCTTTCGATCAGCAGATCCAGCACTCTACAGATACAGAAAGATCTTCTGGTTTACAGATCTGATGACCAAAAAATTCAGTCAGCTACAGATCCAATATGGATATATATGAAATCAAAAAAATACATATCTCAAGAACGGTCTTACCAAAAATATTTACAAACAATCAAAAAAGCTATTCTCACAGAATATCAAAAGATATCCTAGATCTAGCCAGATCAAAAATGAGAAAGTTGACACATGGTTTTGTTGGCATTGATTGCTTCGTATTACTTCGTAATCGATCAAGTATTTTCTTTCAACTGAATGTTAGAGTACACAATAAAATATATCAGGAAAGTACTTTTTCATTATTATTGTACATATTTACAACAACAATGGAGCAAGATTTGAACCGTGTAATTTTTTTACATTACTCACCTTCATTGCTAAATTTTAAGTTTATTTTTCTGTTTTTATCTATAATTTTCCAAATATTGGATGCAGCAGTAAGGGAATGATAAAGTTGAGGTTTGAGTCGGGCGGGGCGGAGCGGCGCGGTCATGCTGAAATCAGATGGCAAATAAAACGGAAATAAGAACAACAACAACAAAACACAGAGAAATATCGAAAAATGAAAATAAAAAAAATTTATACAATTTTGCGAATTTTCTTTTATTTTTATGATTATTTTTCTGCTTCTTCGTTTTTGTGTTTCGATTTATTTATAATTTTTTTCTTTTCATATTATTTTTGCCATTACTCTTTGTTTTTTTCTCTGCTTCATTTGATTGAAGAAAATTGAGAAGGAAATTCGATGACGTTGAAAATGAAAATAATGCACTCACTGCAATGGATTTAGTAATACCATGAGAGAGGGAGATAGAATATAAAGAAAGAATGAAAGCCCGAAAAAATTTAAGAAAGAAAGAGAAGCATTATTAATTCGCTTGAAAGCAACTTAAAAAATCGCAGTGAAATTGATGATGACATGCGGCGGCAACAGCGGCAGTAGCAGTAGCAGTAGCAATAGCAGTAGCAGTAGCAGTAGCAGTAGCAGTAGCAGTAGCAGTAGCAGTAGCAGTAGCAGTAGCAGTAGCAGTAGCAGTAACAGCAACAGCAACACCAAAACACAAAAATGAAGCTTAATACGTAGAAAATAAGAAGTAACAGAGAGAATGCGATGAGGAGAGGAGCCCTTGTACTACATGAAAATGGTACATACATTATTTTCTTCTTTTTTTTTTGTAATATAGAGTAAATATTTGCGAATTTTAGTGAGCTTTTTCCCCTCCGAAATTGATTAAATTTTTTATTAAATAGAGTACCTATTTATTATGCATGTATTACTTAGCAAGGGAAAGCATTTAATATTTGCGCAAATTCTTTGCAGCAAACAGCTTAAAATAAGAGCTTGTTGTTCGTCTGCACAGCATCCACTTTTTGCCAATTTAGAAATTTTGTGAAGATCGCAGATAATTGACGGTAAAATAAATTAGTTCCTTCAGGAAGTTCCGCGAATTGTGTAATAAAATTTGATAGTACAACATTTGAATGATATGCTAGCCTTATACATAGGTACATAAATATATACAAGGTAGGGCAAAAGTAATGTCATAATGTTAAGGTGCCATAATTTTTGCAAATCATTGTGTCATTGTACTTTGACATTTTTGTACATATGTTGTAAGTAGACAGAGAGAGAGTTAGTTGATAATTAAAACGGAGCAATACACACTTCCGGATCATGAATTTGGAGCCAAAATGCTGTAACACGACCACAAATGTGCATCAACTCTGGAAGTGGTAATTTGAAAGATATCATTTTTTCAACTTAATATCATCAATCTCCTCATAGCTTCAAATCAACTTTCCATGAAAACAGGGCTCCATTTTTTTTCACATTCCTAACAAAATGACAGGCAATTCACTTTATGACATTACTTTTGTCCCACCTTGTATACTCAATCAATCCGATTTGTTTTCTAAAAGCGTACACAGGAATTCATCTAAAGTTATCTTTATTGAAAGAAAGAGGTAGGGGAAAAGAAGAAATGAGATGCGAAGTTAAGGAATATGGCTGGCGATGTGGCATCAGAAAGAGCCGTTCTCGTGAAAATGAGTCTCTGAAACGCCCCCCACCCAAAAAAAAAAAAACTATTGGCTAACGATATAAGCATATATAGCGAAGTGAGGGAGGTTGTACTGATAAGCTCTTCCAACTTCTAATTAGAAGTCTCGTTGAAACTCGTATTTGAAGAATGAAAAATGAAATTTTTTTTATATCTCTCGTGTTTCACGTACGGTGGTCATTCAAAGTTTCCGTTTAAGCGCGAAAAAAATCATTTTCAAGTACACAGAACTCTCGTTTTATCTACTTTAAATTAATAATATGTTGCTTTTTGTAAAGGCAATTGGAAGATTATACCAAAAAATAACAACAGAAATTTTTGAAACTTTTACTCCTTAAACCTCAATAAATTCATAGACTCTTTCAACTTTTTATTTTCGATAATAACATTATGGTATACGAGGTGTGATCAAAAAATAACCGTTATTTTCAAATTTCGTGGGTTACGTATGTTCGATTTTCGCATTTTTTTTTTCTGTTATGTTGGTACATATGTCTGTTATATATGTTGGCAATACCAACCATTTTGGATTGTCAGTTTGTTTTCGACAGATAAAAAGGTTAGTCGTGTTTTGGTGTGCTCTTCGATCTTTTACTATTCGAAAAAATGGATCAAAGAAACTGTATTCAGTTTTGTGTAAAAAATTAAATTAAATGCGCAAGGACATTTGAAATGTTGACGGTGGCCTTTGGCCTTTGGCGAGTCTACTATGAGCAGAACACAAGTTCAATTGTGGCATAACCGGTTTAAGGAAGGCCGAGACGATATCAATGACGATACTCGTCCTGGTCGCCCGAGCACGTCAACAACCGATGAAAACATTGACGCAGTGAAGAAAATGATTTTGGATAATCGTCGAATCACTATCATAGAGGTTTCTGATGATGTTGGCATATCGTTCGGCTCATGCCAAGCAATTTTTATGGATGTTTTAGGCATGAAACGTGCGGCAGCGAAGATTGTTCCAAAATTGCTAAATTTTGAGCAAAAACAACGTCGCTTGTGCGCAAGTTTTTGGTCAAAAACAAAACCGTTATCATGCCTCAACCACCGTATTCACCGGACTTGGCCCTCGCTGACTTTTTCCTCTTCCCAAAACTGAAGACACCGATGAAAGAAAAGCGTTTTGCTACGATTGAGGAGATAAAAGAAAAATCGAAGCAGGAGCTGTTGGCGATACCATAAAGCGCGTTTCAGAAGTGTTTCGAGGATTGGAAAAAACGCTGGAATAAGTGTATTATATCTGAGGGGGATTACTTTGAAGGGGACAAGATAGTTGTTGATGAATAAATAAATACTTTTTGAGAAAATAACGGCTATTTTTTGATCATACCTCGTATATCATTTCAATATAATTTGTGAATGCTGATTTTAATGTGGTTGTCAATTTTTCTCTATGACTTATGGTAAGGTTTGTGAGATGTCTGCAATATTTGTCATGAAAAAAATCATTGCCGTTTTCCGGTTTTTCAGTCGAAGCTCGCTGGAATTATTCTTATTATTTCTAATTAGATTGCGATATTGAAATTAGAGTTGAAGGTAAAACCTAGCTAAACCTAGCAGAGTCGAAGATATTGATTTTCAGGGATGGTACTGCCGCAGAGAAAATAGGGCATATCAATGAGAGCAAATTTAAGTTGTGCGTGAAGTATTTAGGAGTTTTTATTTCATCAGACCTTAACACTTAATCTCAAAACAAGCAATTTATTCAGCTGGGAAAAACTGCATCAATAAAAAAATATTTCACACAGCGTTAAACAAAAAATTTATAGCATCCCCCATTGTTTTTACGGAACCCAAGCTTCTCTCAAGCTTCATTTGGACTACGTGGCTATGAATAAAGAGAGGTTATCAAAATTTGTTTTTGTGCTATATGCTGTTGATCGAGAAATATACACACACAAGAATGGGAAAAGTTAGCGTCGGATAGCGATTTAATTATATCAGTTACAATCAATGATAAACTAGTATCTGTGTATCTGTATAAATTTCACAATCTACTGAAAACAAATTTATAAGGCAAGCTCAGGCATTGCAGCACAGACTACTACTTACTATAGTAAACTGAATCACTATTTGCTGGATTAGATGGCAAATACACCAATATGATGAGAGCATTTTTTAAAACAAGAAAGGAACTCATTAGACATTGTATTTATTGTTCGTATAAAAATCGACTCTCCGAAAAAAGACATTTTTACTTTCTAGGACCATAACATTAAAAATTAAATTTAAAAATAAAAATTCATTTCAACTAATTAACATACACAATTTTTATAGTCAAATAATTACAAGTCAGATATTTTCCACATATTCTATTATAGCCACACACACTCAGAAAATACTAGAAATAATTTTAAATTGCCATTTATACTGGCTCTTTTTTCTCTATGATATAACAATTCTATTGATTCTGAGGCTATGCCATAATTTGATTTCGTGCGATTAGATGCGCGCAAATTACTCAAAGCTATGCAAAACAAAAAAAAACAAAAAAAGAAGCAGAATCAACAATAATAAAATTAATTCTAATGCATACAATTTAACATAAATATAGAAGCAAAAAATACGAAAAATTCAAAGAAATTAAATTCCAAATGAAATTTTCGCGCCAAAGGCATAACAATTGCAAATTCAATAAGAAGAGCAGAGAAGTGAAGTGACTAATGGGGAGAAAATACAAGGTAGTGTTGTTATTGTTGTTGTAATTGCCGGTACCATGGTAAGTGCCTCTCTAATTGTCTAACTACTTATCAAAAAATTATTATGTGCCTGTCTGCCTGCCTGTTTTCTAGCTGCTGATGGTGGCAGTGCTTGTCTGTGTATCTCTTTGCTTGTCTGTATGTCTGTATTTCTGTCTATCTGTCTATATCTTTGTCTGTCTATCTCTTTGTCTGTCTGTCTGTATGTCTATCTATCAGTCAGTTATACCGTCGTATCATTTATTCCTTCCCAACGATCGTCTCTCTTCATGTCTCTGGCTGTCTGTCTGACTATGTCTAAGCTCTGAAGCACTTTATCTACACAAATCTAGATAAATAAAAGTAAAAACAAAAAAAACATTCAAATCGATTTGATTTTTAACACCTAGTTTTTTTCGGCTTGAATGATTTTAAGCGGTTTTTTGTTGGTTGCTGCCGGTTGATTTTATGTACTATTGTTGCAGTTACTATTTCAGCGAGCGCAAGCCAATGAACGTTAACGTTGCCGTTACTGCTGGCTGGCTTATGGTATCTCAGATGTTGTTAATTTGACGTTATGGCGCTCTCGCTCGTTGTGTCAAACCAAAGTCTTACCGAGCAATTGCTTCGAATAGTTGTTAGTTACTCTATCCCCTTCCGTTTCCTTCTCTTCATAGTCTAAGCTCGCTTTAAAACTAAATCAAATCTAATGCGGCGAATTGCCTGTCTCTCTTAATCTTAACCACATAAGTATTTAACCCGCCACATATTTTTGTGGCTTATTGTTTTTGGCTGCAATTTTTCGCAATCATTTTGCAACTCTTCAAGGTAAACTTGTAATATCTAAAATGAAGCAACAACAGCAGCTGCGGTCATTTTTATTTATTTTGTTTTGTCTCTGGTTGGAATTTTATGTCTGCCTGGCTTAAAACATTGATTTGATTTGGTGTTAAAGTTTAGATCAACGAATTTATTTTACCGGTGTTGTTGTTTTTTTTTTTTAAATGGAATTGTTTCTCAGTTAGAGTTGTTGATAGTATATAGTTTAGGGTGTTTTTTAATTCATAGTCGTTTCAAGTTAATCTTCTTAATTATTTTTTTATTAGTACAAAACTTTTAGGGGTTAATGGCTTGTCTCAAGATATTGTAGTTGTCTTGGATCATATTAACAATAAATAGTTCCTTTGTTATGGTAATGCAATTTTTATAGATTATTTTGAATTTTTTTTTTTTTATTATAGATATTTTCCAAGAATTTGCATTCTATTTTCAAGTAATTTAATTTCACATTACACTATGCGACAAATTTCAACTTCATCTTTCGGGCAAGGGGTTTATCATATGATATATGATATATATTGAAAAGGTGCATATCCAGGATCAGTATTCTAGCTGAAATTTTTTAGGTTGGATAAGTTAAGCTTCTTTTTTACCATTGAGGTTCGCGTTTTTTCATTAAATTTAAAAAAAATTATGATTTTTAATTTTATTTTGGAAAAAAATTTTATTTTTCCGAACTTTTGGCAAGTTCATCAATTACAGTATACTCTGTGTATGAATTTAATACAGTATCTATAAAATTCATATATTTAAAAAAAATATTATTAAAGAAGACCACATCTACGTCATCAATTTGAAGGTAATTGAATGAAAAATATGAGTTAATGTTTAACTTTATTTTTAGCCGCCAAGGGTCGGAAAACCCACCACATTATAACACATTCCTACTTACTTAGTTGGCACTACCGGTGCTCGATACAACTTCGCCAGTCGCGAAGTCTGCTATGCGTGCGCTAGCGCATGTTGGTAAGGCCAAGCGCAGTCAGCTTTCCCTGTACCTAGTCTTTCCAACGGAGATTAGGATGTCCTTTTCTTCGTACTCCTCCACCGTGGCTCATAAAAATAATCTCCCAGCCGGAGGTCCTTCTTCCATTCGTTCATGTTCATGTCGATTGACTATGTCAGTGTTAACGTACAGCTCGTATAGCTCATGGTTCCATAATAGGATACATTTATGTATATTGCAAGTATGAGAATTAATCAATAGATTGCACTAAATTTGGCCATATTATTAAAATACAAAATAATATGTACTCACAAAAAATTATAATTACTGCTTAAATTGTTTTTTTTATAAATTTTTTTTCCTAATTGATCAAAAAGAAAAAAGTTAATTTTCTGTTAAAAGAGGAAATTTAAGCGAGGATTAGCATTTTTTGATTGAAAATTTTTTGGTATTGAAATTAATATTATGGCCAAATTTAATTGCAATTGTATGATTTATTCTCTTCTTTTTTCTATTTGTTTTAATGGCACAACAGCCCATGGAAGGCCTAGACCGAGCTTTATGCATCCCCTAATGTTTTATATTTGTGTATGAATGGAAGGGACTTAAAGTTTTATGCCTAATACAAACGGCGAAGCAAAAAGCTTTTCATAGGCAATTTTTACTCTTGTAGGTTTGCCATTGCCATTTTTTTACATTTTTATTTTGCCTGTTCCGAGATTTGAACCCAGGACACTCTGCATGGAGGTCCAACGCACTGCCATAGCTGCCATATAAATGAATGATGCGAGCGGCGACAAAATTAAGACATACAATAATTCATATTTTTCCTTTAATTATTTGCGATTTTAGTTCTTGATGCCGTTAATCGCATAACGCCTTCATATTTTTTTTTTTTTTTGGAAAATAATTAAAAACTCGACCGAACTACATTGGTAACAGAGTAGCTTAACTTAGCCAACCTAAAAAATTCAAGGGTACTGATCCTGGGTAGGTACTCTTTCCATTCCATATGAGAAGTCAGATGCCTGAAAAGTATTGTCGAACTATGTTATTGTTTCGTGTGACGCTTCAAAGAATTAGATTAGTTGTAGCGAATCTTAAGCAATAGCGGCATTTGAAATCTGTACCAATGTACCTATATAAAAATTCCATGATGTTTCTTTACCAATCCGAAAAAAGAGAATAGGGAATAAGATACAGCTGAACAGGGTTGGAATTGTCCTTTCCGTGAACGTAAAGCTCGTCACATAATTAACTCCGAAATCATAAGAACTTGGGATCGAAACGATCATTCCGCAAACGTACTACTCAGATGTACTCGGAAGAGTCGATTCGATTCATGGTTTTTGCAAGCATTTTATATAAAATTTAAGAGCTTGCAGGTTTTTCATTAAAGAGCTGGGCCGTCACTGTTTCAAATAAGTTTAGGAAAGTTAACTAACTTCAGTATTTGGGTCAGAAGCTATTAAACATTTTCCTTAATTACATTGCAAACTTCCTACTTATCTCAGTAAACTCTTGATTAATATTTTGACTACTATTTTTATTTCATTTCAGTTGCCGACGTGATGATATTCTGAAACAAAACGGTAAGTTTTTTCTTTTTAAATATTTGCACAAATAAATTTACACCCACAACTAACTATGAATTTAGTTTAGTACTGCTATCTTATTTTATATAAACTTTCAATTTTCAGTGCTGTTTTGCCAATAATTTAGCTTAAATAATGCTTAAATAAATGCTCGTAAATTCGTTGCTTGTTCTGCAGCTAACTCTTATCTATTTCCACTAAAACAAAACATATTAGGAAACTCCTTGTTTTCGATGTTTTTTGTATGTACATATGTATGCATGTGTGTGTGTTGTTGTTGTTGTTGTGCTAGTAGATAAGCAAGCAGCAGATAATAAAAAAAATTATTGCTACTATTTACTGCTCTACTACCAATTTACAAAATGTACACATTTTAAACTTTTTTAATGCACTTCTACGTTGCACACACATTTTCACACATACACACATGAACACGCATACAAACATTTTGACTCAGGAACGAGGAGAGTAAGACGCAAAAACATACTTGACTTGAGTTTAAAAATAGGAAAAATACATTGTACACACACAGTGAAACACTGAAAAACAACAGTAAGTAGAAGTGCATCAAAAAAAAAAAAAAAAAAAATGGAAAACGTAGCAGTCAGACAGACAGAGCGACAGACAGAGGAGCAGATACATATGTACATAAATAGACAGACAGAAAAACACACTGTATCCAGCTATGTATGTCTTACGAAGTTAAATAACATTCTACTCAGCTACTGCATACTACTAAAGTACTGAAAAACTATCTTATCAATAATGATTTCAACGGTTTTTTCTATAACTTTTTCTTATTTTTACATTATTTTTCTTTTAAATTGATAAGTAAAACAACAAAAAATTGTCGTAAAAAAACACATGATTGAAATAAAAATAGACTATTGGTAACTCTGCTGCATCTTCTTACATGTTTGACTTTTGTTTAGGCTAACCACATTTTGTAAATAAAGAAATGATTTCCATATACTCCGAAGTATTTACTACACTCAGTCAACCTCGGTAGCCTAGAATCTCACCCAACAGGTTTCAGGTTAGATTGCCGGCTTGGTTCTGGGGTTAATTCTCATTCATAACCTTCTTACATTCCTATCGGTATGAAGTGAATGAGAATTATAAGAAAGTATGAAAGTTATTGCCTCTTGCTAGGCAATAGCAAAACCCACCAAGTGATAACAAATTCGCGTTAAACTCTAGATCCTCATGTTATTACAACTATAGGACAACCACTCTAACCTAACTACACTCCGAAATAATATCGGAATACTTCGAAGTGATTTCAGAGGATTCCGTCATGATTTTAGATTGCTCCAAAATTATTTCAGAGTACTTTAAACAAATATCTGTTTCAAAATACTCCAAAATGATTTAAAGTGGTCGCTGTGGCGTAGTGATAATGCGTTGGACTGCTACTCAGAGTGTGCGGGGTTCGAATCTCGGCAGAGGCAAAATCAAAAAGTAGAAAAAATAATTTTTCTACACGGCACCACCCCTTGGCAGGCAATGGCAAACCGACAAGAGCAAAAATTTCCTATGAAAAGCTTTTCACTTCCCCGTTCGGATTCGGCATAAAACTTGTAGGTCTCTTCCATTCATGTACAAATATGACACGGACAACATGAGTGGAAGCGAAAAGCTCGCCCTCCATGGGCTGTTGTGCCTTTGGTGCCTCCATGGGCTGTTGTACCTTTAAAATTAAAGTAAGTAAGATTTAAGAATATTCTCAAAATATTTAAAAGTACTTGAAAATGATTTCAGAATGCCCCGAAATGATTTGAAAATATTACGTAATGATTTTAGATTGTTCCGAACAATTGCAGAGTACTTTAAAATGGTTTCAGAGTAATCAAATCTAATTTCAGAATACTCCGTGTACTTCAGAATACATCAAAATGATTTAAGAGTGCTCCTAAATAATTTTGAATAATGCCGCGAAGTGGTTTGAGAATATTCCGAAGTAATTTCAGAATACTCCGAAGTGAGTTCAGTATACTCCGAAGAGATTCTCTTATATTAAGATTAGAGACTAGAATACTCCGAATTGAATTCACACTACTCCGAAATGATTGCAACTTCCTTCTAAATGATCGAGAATACTGCGAAATGTTTCAAAGTACTTTAAACGAATTCCGAATATTTCAAAATGATTTCAGAAAATTCGAAAGTTGCTTTCAGAATGCACCAAAAGTACTCCGAACTGAAATGATTTCAAAACACCCAGTGATTTAAAAGTATGTAAGTACTTCAAAATGTGGCAGAGTAAGAGGTCAACTAATGTATGTAGGTTGGTCGTTGCAGAAGTGTTCTTTGGACTGTTTTTTCTACAACGCTCCTAGGCTGGATAGGCTCGTATAGCTTCTTCAAAAGTCATCAAAAGACTATGTAGTGTGCTTTTATCTAAAGATATAAGATTCATTTAAGTTACACACTAGCCGTAAATACTCGATAATTGAACATGAGAGGGTTTCCATCAGCTAAGTCCATATTTCAAATTAGCTTGTCTGATCCGTGAGCGTTCAACTCGAAACGTAATTTACATGATTCGAGGTATTTGTATTTTCATACAAAATATGTATCTCCAAAATTAAACAACCACTGCGAAAAACAAAAAATTATAGAATACAAAAGATAAACACTAAAAACCAGAACATACCATATTTCCAGAGTACGGAAAACGGTTGGTAATCGTAGTCACAACTATGTACCTATACATATGTAAGTATTGCCCGTACTACTTACGACACAACTATTTGTTGTATGTATTGCTACTATTTTATAATACTGTTTTATGAACCTTTTTCATATTTATAAATTTGATGTTTATCAGATTTTGCTGCTAACATTACTTACATTGTATTAGCAGGGAAAAACTGTAAACAGAAGATGCAGCCATGTTTGCCTTGAACAAATTTTACAAATGCAATTTTCATAAAATAAGTAGTAGTAAAAGTAAAATTTTTGAACACAACATTATTAATATTGCAAAAAAAAAAAAATGTGACTCAACGAAATTGAATTTTTAAATAGATGAGTAAAGTAACTATAACAAATGCTACAAAGAAAATGCTACAAAAAAAAAGTACCTTTATAAAGAAAGTACTGTAACGAAAATTCATACTAAAATTCTTAGAACAAATAAGAGCTGATGCTCGTATGCCATGGCAATGTTTACATACACTTTTGGTCGTTCGTTCTTATTCCAGTTTGTGGAGCGCAAGCAATACTTACTCCCAGAGTTGTAGTAGCCAAGTGGAGTAGTAGTAATACTAGTAGCAGTAAAGTAGTATTGGATAGAAACTAACATCAGTTTTGAGTGCTGCACAAATAGAGAAACAATGCAAACGCATTTTCGTATTACTACTTTTTTTCTGTTTGTTAAAACAATGAACGAATGAAAAAACGTATGTATGTATGTGGGTATATGCGTTATTTGCCTGGGTGTGTGTATTTGCCTGGGTGTGTGTATTTGCCTGGGTGTGTGTGTATTTGTGTTTGTGTGTGTGTATTTGTGTGTGTGTGTGTGTGTGTGTATATATATGTAAAGTAGAATCAGCATGGTTTAAATGTAGCAATTGTAAAAATGTTTTGTTGAAAACTCAATTTATATGTACGGGGATATATTCTAAAAATAGATTAAAAATTCAAAATTTAAATTTTCATTAGAAGAACTTCTTAAAGAGTTCAAGTTGTTCAACATCGAAATTGAAATTGAAAAGTTTAATTAACAGAAGTAGGGTTCAGTGTGAAATGAGATGTGATTCAAAGTGAAAATAGTTACAGTAGTTTTCACTTATAAAGTATCTGCTTCAAAGTAAGTTTTCTGTAAAAGCTGGCAAAATATATACTTTTCTTTTTTTTATTTGTTAAAAATTTTCGCACGTCTAACGACTGCTACCATCAGAGAACTGGAACTTTCCTGCGGTGTGGGCAAGTATGACCGAATGATGATGTCTACAAAGTAACAACAATAGAAACTTAAATAAACAAACATGAATTTCGCAATGTTGTTGTGTTTTGCCTTCAAAACGTCATCAAGGAAGTTATTTAACAATTTTTGTAAACATTTTTATAACTTTTTGCTACGATCTGTAGTATTGTGTAGTATTTGTTGCTATTATTACTGTCATAATGACATCGACATCTCCTTTATATTTTCTTTAGTGTCCATAAGTGTCAAATGCTGTTAAATGCCAAATGACAAAAATATGCTCTCAATATGGCAGAAAAAAAACCAACTATATGGTAAGAAATGAAGGAGAAATAGTATCAAGAAAAAAAGTTGTCAACATTTCATCTTTATTTTCATATTTTTCGTTTTGGCGCGGTAACTATTGACAATTTTGTGCTTTATTCACTTAAGGGTTTTTTGTGTGTCTATTTCTACACTATTGACAACGTTAAAATGACTTAAGCAGTAATGGCGTCGATGACGTTGCTCTGACATTTGCACTGAAGAGATAAAAATTGTTTATTTATTTCATTTCCGCTAAATAGTAAAATAAAAATCCGGAAAAACTGTAGGTAAAAAATAGTATTAAAAAAAATTATACTGAAATGTGCTATGAGCTGAGAGTAATAATATTAAATGAGAAAATAAACTGATGGCTGGAAATAGCAAAGCGTTTACTTAAATATACATATTTCTGTGACTGTGTTTACATACCCAGTAGGAAATATGGTACTTACTTAGTATTTGACCGGTATTTGATCCATGATTCAGACTTGAACAGATTAGAGAAAAGCCAATCTGAGTTTTTCAAATTGAACCCATCCCTCATATGGCATTAAAGTGTGCTGTTTTCTCAGTCTCACAAAAAAGTAATTGGGAATTAAAATATTGAACTTTCTTTGAAAACTAAATTGGGAAAAAAGATTTGTTTTGATCGGGTTGATTTCTTACGAAGAGTTGGACTTTATTAATCCTGACCTTTGGTAATATTTTTCGATAAAAAGTATTTTTCTGAAAAACATTGCGATTGGTTTTGCGATCGCTTACAAGGCAATCATTCAATACGTGTAAACCTCAAAGAGTGGTGAGTAATTTCTGCAGAGTGCCCGGGTTCAAATCTCGGCACACCCAACATTAAAAAAGTTAGAAAAAAATTTGTAAGTGTTAGTGGAAAACCTTCAAGAGTAGAAATTGCTTAAATGGGGCTTATCACTTCGCAGCTCATCTTGAAACTGTATAACACACATAACATGAATGGATGGTAAAAGCTCAGCCTAAGCCCTCCATGTGCGGTTATGCCATTAAAGAAGAAAAAGAATAGGAATCAGTTAGAATATTATCGGTCTATGGATATATGTATGTCCAGCGATGTTTTTCCTCCTAGGAGTGAATACCGTTCAGTGTAAGACAATGAGAAACCATTCCTGATATCGATACTGTAAGTATTCCTCAAAAAGGGTTAAGTTTTTCAAAGAAATGATAGAATGATACCAGAAAACTTGAATTAAACACTTCTTCTCAAACTCCATATACGAAGTAGGAAGGATGGTTAAAAAAGCAGCTCATCCTCATTTATAGTAAGAGATTTTAATGTTCACTCCAATATCTATGATTGGTCGTTCGAAAACGCAGTATCGGGTTTTATTTCTTTCCCTCTCTACTCATTATAAGCTATTAATATTTCACTTAATTCGACTAATTTCCGACTGGGTTGAAATGGCTTACGAATGAATGTATGCGTGTATGCGAGTAAAAATTTTCATTTCAAGTGCTGCTGTTAAAATGACGTTTTCAATAATTTGTGTATGATATTGCTGCCGAGGCGCACTCTCTCTCCGTCCCTGACGCTCTCTTACGGCCACTTTGTGAATAGTGTGGTGTGGAAGCGGAGTGACTCCGCTATCAACTCACTCCAATCCACTATACTCGTACTCATATGCACCTAAGTCCCTTCACCTCATTGCATATACTTAGTTTGTGTGCCATGCTCCGTGTCAATATCAACGAAGAGACCAACTGGAGGCACGATGGTTGGTTTGGTGAAAGGTGTTTGGTGTTTATTTTGCAATTGTCATTTGTGCGCACCAGTGTTGCCACTGCTTCTATTGCTGCTGCTGCCACTCTGCTACGGTTATAGCATTGCTGCTGTGCCACAATCTGTTGTGCCGCCGAGTAGTCGTAGGTAGTAGTAGTATTAACAATGCTACGACAGCCATAATAGTGTTAATGGCAATTTCTATTCTTTTTCTATGTTTTTCTCTTCGGCTTGAGCTGAGATTAGTTTTGTTCTTTTCTTGAAGTTTTCTTAAAATTTTCTATAGTTGGCTTGGAAAATGTTTGACAGGTGCGAATTGAAATGATTTTCATTGAGAAGAATTTCAAAATTAAGTTTGTATATACTACTTATATAGATTTATAGGAATGCTTATACTTTACTTTGCTGTGTGAATGTGTTTTCTTTGCACTTGTGCTTTTGTTTTTGTTGGCTTGCGCTTTTGTTTAGCCAACATTATAGTGGCAACATCAGTAATAGCCGTAACATGACTAACTAGCAGCAGCAAGAGCAGGAGTAGTAGTAGTTTGTATAAGTTTTCTGCCGTTAGCGTCTTAAGTGTAAGTACATACACCGAATATAAATATAATAAACCAAAAAACGATGACGTCAGTTGTTGGTGTATGCGGTTCAAAATGGCGCTGACAGTTTAATTAATTAATTTTTGGTACGTATTCCCGCATGTGTGTGTTTGTTTGTGTGTGTGGAGTAAACTAGTATCCAAGTTAGTATGTGAGTGTATGAGTGGCAAACGCTCTCAAGCGTAAACATTTCGTAAGGTCAATTTGTGAAAGATGTTGCAATTACGAAATATTTAATCAATATTTGTAATTGCATGCATACAGTACGTTTTAAAAGGTATGTATAAAGGTATTTTTGATTTTAATTAAATTTTATAGTTTTTGTATTTCTCAACATATTTACTTATTTAAAATCAGATATTTTAATTGCGTTACTCATACAGGACCGCAGTGATCTTACTATAAACGCTATTCAAACCTAAGAAGAGCACATATGTAGCATATAAAATCCCTTACATACCGCCACTATGTACAAATGTTGTTGTGGCCCCACACGAGGTGCCTTGAAGTTGCACTTAACGTAATCAGTTTCCATATAAAAACATTGAAATATTTATTTGGTATTTGATTTTAATTAAATTTAATTCTTATTGCTGTACCTGAAGCATAAATTCTTCAGTTTATTTTTCTGCTTTACTCACCCCACATTGAATGTCTTGCTATTGAATCGATCCTAAGAAAAATTAAATCTCTGTAAGGTTGAAATACTTAATATTGCTTTAAAAGTAATTTCCGCTTAATTGACCTAGTAAAATGCACAGTTTTTAATGTAGTAGTTAATGTTAAGTAGTGGTCGCTGTGGTGTAGTGGTAATGCGTTGGACTGCTACGCAGAGTGTCCGGGGTTCGAATCTCGGCATAGGCAAAATCAAAAATAGTAGAAAAAATAATTTTTCTACACGGCACCACCTCTTGGCAGGCAATGGCAAACCTACAAGAGTAAAAATTGCTATGAAAAACTTTTCACTTCGCCGTTCAGATTCGGCATTAAACTGTAGGTCCCTTCCATTCATGTACAAATATGACACGCACAACATAAGTGAATGCGAAAAGCTCGGCCTAGGCCCTCCATGGGTTGTTGTGCCATTAAAAGTAAGTAAGTAAAGTAAAGTTAATCAGAGAAATTATTGTTGTGAGAAATTTAGTTTACATTAACCTTTTCGAGTATTCTCTGTACTTCCTTGAGTATATTCCTCATTATAAAAGAGACTGTGTGCACAGGCTCTGTGGCGTAGTTGGTAGTGCGTTGGGCTGCTACGCATAGTGTCCGGGGTTCAAATCCCAGCGCAGGTAAAATCAAAAAGTGGAAAAAATACATTTTGCTACACAGCACCACCTCTTGGCAAGCAATGGCAAAGCTTTACCCGAGCGCAAGTATGGAAGACTGTGCGACAGAGACAGGTGAAAAAATAAGGTAGTAAGAATAAGATATGCAGAGACTTACGCTGAAGACGACCTCGTATTTTAGCAACAACAAAAAACAATTAAATAATAACAAATTAGGAATGTGATGAAAACAACCACTCAAACAACTAGAATGAGATAAAAGTGTTGCATCTCTTTCATACTTTTCTACCAGTCTCTCTCGCGCAGTCTTTCATGCATACTACACAAGCGCAAGCATGAAAGACAGCCTTAAAAAAAAAAAACAAAAACAAAATTTCTTCATGTGAGCAAAGTAATGTTAAACTTTCTATTCTGCTTTAAAATGATATCTATCGTGGGAGATAAAACAAGCAAACAAGATAAGCAAAACAAACCAAGAAAACGAAAGAGTGAAAGAAGACGTCAGCAAAGAAACATGTTGTTTGCGGAAAATGTTAAATGTTGTTGTTGTTGATGTTGCTATTATGTTTGTCGGTGCTTGTGTTCTTGTGTAACTGGCACAATACGTAGTAAAAGCTACATCTACTTGCAGAAGCTTAATATCCCCACAGAACCTGCAGCCGAGCTGAGAAACTATTTTATTAGGGTAACCCTTGGCTTGTTTTTGGGCTTACTAGACATGTTAGCAGTAGCAATAGCAACGAAAGCAACAACATCAATGTGAATGTTATGAAACATTGTTACTTGATTTTTTGTTCTCCCAGTTTCAGGTTTCGCCAACAACACTCGCACATTCCTTATACATTTTTACAAAGTTTTGTTCACTACTTTTTTTGTTGTTGTTGTTTTACTTTTTGTCTACTACTTTGTGCCCCTACTACACTTACGGGCACATTTACTTATATAAATATGGTACATGTGTAACTAACTACTACATATTTGCCATTAAATACGTGGCGTGTTTTTTGTCATGTTTTAAAAACAATAGGCGTCTGAATGCGCTTCCACCACGAGTACTACGAATATTCCTTGAGCTATTTATGTAAAGCCAGTTCTCAATCTTCCGCTTCCCTTTCAATACTGCTGCTGCCTGATACTCACGATGATGGCAACGGCAACGGGAACGGCAACGGCAACGACGACGTTAACTTTTACATCCGTTTCAGAGTTCAGCGATTCAGTTAAAAGGAAATTCCCAGCTGTATTTTCGCCTATTCCTTTTTTCGTGTTTGCCTGATTGTAAGTAACATAGATAGACAGACAGACGGACGGTTGGATGGATGGACAGACAGCAGACAGATAGACAGGCTGAAGTTTTGTTGGCAAGCAATCATTTTTTTCTAGTGTAAGTGAGTGTTTTTGTTTTTGTTTTTTGGATAATTTTTTTTTGCACGCTGACAGCGTGATTAGAAACAAGCGGCACGGCACCGGAACTGCAACATTTCTGATTAGGCTCAACGGCATTAGTGTATACTGCTACACTCTATGCACAGACACTCGAACTTGTACTAGTATGCTATGCTTTTAGGAGTAAGTTTATGTAGCTTATGACGAAAAACAAAATATGAAAGCAATTCATATACCAAAATGTCGGTACTATTTTTACTGTATTTTTTTTTTTGGTGACTACAGTCTTGCTTAGTCTTTGGTTTTTTTTTTTGTATATTCCGGTCGCTTTCAAAAATGAAATGTCAGTTTTTTGAAAATATAATGAAAACTGACAGCATTCAGACGCTATGCAACTGTGATGTGGCTCTACTGCATACGTTGAAGGCTACTGGGAATTATATCAGTATTACTATGCAAAAAGGCGCATACATACATTGACCTTTATTCGTATGACTTTAAATGAGTGTGGCTTAAAAAGAATCAGTTTTTTAATGTAGAATGTCAATCATTATAAAAGCTTTAAGTATTTTAGAGTACCAGGTAGAGGCAGAACAAATTAAATCTGGATTCTAAAGTTATATTTATATCAGAGTCAGTTAGATTATCACAGTTTAATCGTCACATTTAAATCATTGCACGTTAGTTATTATAGTCAAATCACAACAACCATAGTCAATGAGATCCACAAACCATCACAGTCATGTCGTCATTGCCAGATCAGGACTATGAGACTATCAGAGGCATCACAGTTAAGCAATTACAATTATAATTGCAGATCATCACAATATAACAATCTCATTGGGACTATCGCAGTGTGGCTATCACAGTAGGACCATCAATTAAAAACCATGATGATCATCCTAGATTGACCATCAGAGCAGTGTAAAAACTATTGCATTACTTCGTCGTTATTTAGGACGACCATTAAACCAAAATGGAACTATGGAATCTAACTGTGGGTATTATCATCCAGTTCCAACATTGAAAAGCTTTAATCTTAAATACTAAGAACTATATTCGGGGCGCCTTGGTACTTAATAAATGCTAATATTCATAAGAATCTTGAAGTTCCTACAATAAAAGAAGATATTTTGAAATTCTACCAAAACTACTCGTATGCTATAAGACTAAAGGTGCACATAAATAAATTAGCTAAAAACCTGATGCAAATTGAAAAGAAAGACACCGCCGATATTGGAATACAATAATTACAAAAAAGTACAAATAACAAAATATTCTATGTTACCAACCAACATAAACTAACCAAAACATTAAAATAATCATTCAATAATAAACATAAAATTTGAAGCAAAAAAATTACATTACTTAATAATTGAAATTTTTAATCAATTCAATCAGATTCACGGTTAAAAAAATTGATTATTGATTGATCCACAGAGTAATTGAAATTGTAATGTTTATTTTCACAATTCTATGACAAAGAATTGTAATTTGTAATTGAAATTTTCAATTCCTCTGTAACGTAGTTTAAATTTTTTCAATTTCATTATAAGAAATTGAAATTGTTTGATTCCTTCGAGGAATCATACATAATAGGAATTTGAGAAAAAGGAAGTACAATTTCGATTCCTTGTAATGGAATTGAACAAATTTAAACTACTCCTGTGAGGAATCATAAGAGGAATTTGAGGAAAAGGAATTCCAATTTATATTACCTTGCAATGGAATTGAATCATAATAGGAATGGAATAGGATTTGTAGAAAATAAATTGCAATTTCAATGCAAGGAGTATTGATATTTAAAAAATTTAAACTACATTACAGAGGGATTTAAGATATCAATTACAAATTAAATATTCTTGAATTGGAACTGTGAAAATAAAAATAAGAATTTAATTTACTCTCCAGAATTGGAATGGTAATCAGTTCCTTTATCATGGTTCTAAAGTAATCGATTACAAATTACAATCCCTTGAAATGTTTACTTATGCCCAATTCACTTTGTAAAGTAATGATTCCTACCCAGCTCTTAAGAACAACATATTCAAACCATCATAATTAACCTTCGCATGTACAGCATTTACCCGGGTAAATATCTCAATTTTCTTTCATTAATAACTCAAAAAGTACCCATCCTACAAATATGTGGGTCAAGCTCAGTAACTAAATTTTTTATTTGTTTTAGAAAAATATAAAAAAAAATTATTAAAAAATGTCTTTATATTTTAAATTTTGATTTTACCGGATAAATAAATTAATTTTAATGGATTTGTTATAGCAGGTTTAGACATCTGTGAAGTAAAATACATAAAAACTATAAAATTATTGTAGTATGATTTATTATTTGTGTTTTATTTCAATATGTTATTGTTTTTGTTTACTGCTTTATATAAATGCATATGTAACTCAAGTCATATGGCATTTTTCACATTTGGTTTGCGTAAAGCTATGTTCTACACAAATTGGTTCTTTGGATTTTATGCAAACGTTACGTGTACTACGAGCTTTTTTGTTTAGTTCGTAGCATAAAATGCACGCTCCTTTGACTCTCTCTTTCGGCCAGTGGAATCACGGTCATCGTTGTCATCAGACGTGAATTCTTCATTTTCTTCGTTGAAGGCATGAAATGGTTATTTTATTTGAGATTCACATAAGAGCTGGCCTAATGTCTGAATGAACTCACGTCTACGACCTTTTTTGGCAACATTAGGACCTTCAGAATTGTTTGCGAAATAAATAATCAAGGCCGCCAGAGCTGCAGTATCCACTAAGTTAAAAAACATTGCAAGTGGACACCGATTAGTCCTCCTCTTTGTGGTGTACTGACTTAGCATCTTATCCATGCTATCTACTCCACCTTTTGTAGTACTGAATAATCTCGGCTTTCATATTTGGTAAGATAACCGTTTTGTCTCGATGTAAAGTTGGCAGTAAAACTGTCTTGCCCTTTTTGGGAACGTAAGAGCACAATGTAATGTTGGGCGCGAATCCGTACTCAGTAGACAAGACCTCTCGATTTTCTGATGCCTTGAATTCGTTGGGCAACTAACGTTTATTTTGCTTCAGCGTACCGACAGCTGACAACCTCCAAGAAACTAGTTCTTCGGCAAGTGGTAAGGAGGTGAAAAAATTATCCATTGTTACGTTCCAACAAGTGTTTTTGTATGGTTCAACCAGCTCCTTCACAACGCGTTCTCCTTGGTTGACAACTCTATTGTTACATTGTCGGTTCGTCACAGATTTAGACCATCATAGTCGGATTATCTCTGTCAAACCATTACACCACTAGAATGATAAGACCCCCTCCAACATATTAAATTCAAGCCATCAAAGTTGGTTCATCACAGTCATACTATTGCAATCACAGTACATCACAATACAAACTTCATTCTTAAACTATCACATTCAGATCATTAAATTCAATTAGATCATGTCGCAATTAAATCATGAAAGTCAATCCATCACAGAAAGACTATCTATAAGTAATTCATCATATTTCTATCGTCATCAGAACAGTCTCACCTCACAGAAATGCTTTTGACGTTAGATCCCAGGGGAAGAGGGGTTGGAGTATTTAGTATAAGCTCAGTGTATACTCCACATAAGACGTCATGTTCCAGCCTCTTGAAAGCTTGAACTTTAAAGTATTGTTTCAGATTTATACAACAGTCAGGATTTAATATCAATGTGGAATACTCAACGATAAAATTATTAATACGGTAAGAGTGATTTTGTAACCAATTTTGTACTTATACAAGTATTTATATTAAAAGATGAAAAATTTTTAAATCAGCTCATTGACTACCGCACATATGGCACCGTATTTTTATATCTTCTGAAAATCATAAACATTTAAAGCACGTATTAGTAGATTTATAGTTAAAGCAGTAAAATTCCACTTCTATTTTCCTTTACACGTATTATTCACTAATAAATATCGTATTCTTAACCTCAATTAAATAAACCATGAATTAATGCTAAAGTTTTTCTTAATACTACATACAATACTTTATACGTACTCTCTTGCGGGAGCCACCAATACACCAGCATTTTCTATTGTTTCAACTTTAAAATGCTATTCATTTAAGTAATTCCTCTTCTTTCCGTTCTTATTCTTCTTTTGCATCTTCTACGATGCTAGTTTTCCAACTCATTTAACGTAAACCAAGATGATATATCAGTCAGTAAGTGAATGTAGCTCAAATTGCTATATGCTGTGCTATTCAGTTCCAATTTCTTTTCATTCCTTTCCTTTCCTTTCCATTCCATTTTCTTTAAACTATCCCACTACTTTTAGCTTTTGCATTCATATATCTTAGCTTCATCCCCATTTACGTACGTTGGCGTTCTTCGATTTGGTTTATGTTACATTTTTGAATTGAGTCAATTTAAAATTTCTGGTCAGTGGGTCGAAAAGTCACTGTCTCTGGAAATAATCTCCATTAAGGGATGGAGAATTGAAAAGTGTGTTTGTGTGAGTGTTTCAGGTTAAAGTTTTCTATTTCGCGCTTATTAAATTGTTAAATGAGCTTTAAATCTTCTATAACAAAAAAGTACATTTTTGTTATTCTAAGCATATTGTTAGTTATTTCTTCTTTTCTGTTGCTTTGCCTAGGTCGTTGCGGTTACCCTAGGTCATCATTAGACATATTCATCTCGTTTGTAGGGTTTTAAATTAGTTTTCCTTTTATCGATAAAATATTTTCACAGTATTATTTTTCTACAAATATTTATTCAATTAATTAAAATGATCTTTACAGATTTTAGTTTAAATTTTTTATAATAATTGTGAGCTTAAACTAAACCTAACTTCTTCCTCTCAGCAGTACTTATGCTAAAATTGAATATGGAAAGTTTGGAGAAATTCGATAAGCCACGGCTTTTAGTTTCATTGTATCTCTGAGGTAGTACATACGATTTTCTGATAAATTTTCTGAAACATTAAAAATTAACAAGCATTTACATTTTGCTGATTTTGTTTTTGATGATGATTCTTCACATATTTTAATTAAAAATAATAATCTACATTTAACAGACTGTATATGAAGTGTTTGGGTGTATTAGTAAGCATGTCGGAGTGCATTTATGTATGTATGTGTAATTGTGCATAAGTTTTGTATTCATACGTACTCGTATATTATTTTAAGCTACTAATTAAGACAGCAAACATCATCACAAATTCTATAAAATCCGTAATAATGTTTATTTGTTCATCCATTGAATCGTCATCAAATCATTGATTCAATCAGTCCATTCTATTCATACGCCATCATCAAATGTTTTTGGTGTATATTAAAGTATGTGATTAGGTGAGCTATTTATGCATTTAGATATGCTAGACTTTGCCACAATAGAAAGAACTTACAGCAAAGCCCAGTGTGGAACTAAGTTATTTTATGATTTGTCAATAAAAATAATAAAAGATTTCCAGGAAGCTTAAGAATAGCCTTATCCCAACCAATTTAAATATTTATTGCTTCTTAATTGGAAAACTTTTTCTAGGAACGGAAAATACTTCATCAATGGATCTGCTAGTAATACAATATTTTCAGCTTATCTGTGTTATGCTTAATAAATTCAACCGTTTAATTGATTATAGGTCAGACAGGTGGAGATGAGGGAGGGCTGAGCTGGTGGTAGGTGGAATCAGGGAGCAAATAGGTATCTTCCTAATGATGAGATGAGAAGAATAGAGCTGGTGAAAGTTTATATATATGGTGATTAATAGGACATATGTAGAAGTAGGAATCCGTCTCATGCATTGTTATAGGGAATATTATAGAGATGGTGATAGGAAATCATAAGAGGTGGTAAAAGAAGATATAGTTGTTGTTAGGTATCCATCCCTTAAAGGTTTCCAGAGGTGGATAGAGACGGATATATGAGATATAGTTGGTGAAAAAGGATAGAAGTTATGATAGACTATAAAGAAGGTGAACTGATAGGAATGCGACTCCTATACGATAATAGAGAATGGTTTCGGATGGTGTTTACAGATAGATAGATTCATATATGCCTTTTGTGGTGCTAATTGTTAGTTCTTGTCAGTTGTTTGAAGCAAACTGATAAAAATAAAACATACATATTTCGAATTATTTACTGGGTAGCAGTTTATATAAAATTAAATCTATATTTAGTTATTTGTTCATAAGTACGTACATGTACCTATTAATCATATGCATCATTGCTATTTATAAACGTTCAGTTTTCTAAATAGAATAATACAGGCAATATTCAATAATAACACGATAGATGCAATTTAGTAAAATTCGAGTAAATCCTTAAAGGCTTAAAGCCTCAATGGGCTTACGTGCCATGAGAAATATGTGCAGTTTATATAATACAGGCATAAAGGTTTTATACTATTATATTCATTAAAGAGTTTTATATTCTATACAAAATTCTAGACATAAATTACTGCCTGTTTTTTTGAATATATGAATTCATACATAAATCAATGTTATGTTTTCTTTTTACATAGTATGCAATTTTAAAACATTAGTACGAAATCGTTTTTTATAGTAGTTATTTCGGTAGAAGGGAGAGGTGGTTTATATCCATCTCCTTCTCTCTCTCTCTCTCTCTCTCTCTCTCTCTTTCTCTCTATTCTATATAACCCAACTTTTTCTGAATACTTTTGTATATGTATACATAGTTTCAAACTCAATCCAATTTGTTTAGTTATTACACAAACAGCTGTTGTCTCTCCTCTGCCTCTCTGTCCGTCCGTCTGTCTGTTTGTCTGCGTGTCTGCCTGTTTCTCCGTAGGTATAAATAATGGTATAAAATGGTAACAAATGTTTGAAAAGTGTAACTTTTGGTAAATGCAAAACAATAACTGTCAACAAGAAGAAAAAAAAAACCCTAAAATGGAGCTACAAAGTATGTACCTTAATGTCAGCGGGAAAACTTTGAATAACTACGCACAGTAACACTGAATTTCTACATCATTTTCCCCCCCTGTATTTTTGATTTAAGTATTCACAAATTAAGCAGGAACATTTAATTCTTCTTGTTGTTTCCTTTTTTGTTCATATGATACTTGTAATTAAACAAATATTATACCATCTACTTAGTACTTTTAGTCCCAGTGGGAAACATTTAAAGCAGTTTCAACGATAGAAAATTTGAAAAGTCCGTCGTTTAAGCTGGTTCCATAATTCTCATGATCTATCTAGTTTTAGTCACTCCTTACTTAGAAGTGCTCTGAAAATACTTATCCAATTTCTATAGATGAGGTACTAAATATTAGTGACTCTTCCATGTAAAGAACTTACTTGCTGACTTACTTTTCCCAATAGAAATGCTTATATGCTTCAAAAGTCTAAAAATGACTTGAATTCTTGTCGGAGCGAAAATTTTAACTTATGTATATGCACAGTGGTTGTAGTCAATAATGAAGAAGAGAAAGAGTGAAAGGGTAGGTTCTTGGATGATCGGCCTAACATTTTACCCATCGACTTATTCATTAAACACTGAGAATATTTCAGCTATGAACTTTGTTTGAGGAAGTTGTTCAATTTGATCTCTCAAGTCCACACAATAACTTTATAAGGCCTGGGAGTGTTGTTCGACGACTCAAGTTACCCAAAACTAACCTAAATTAAATATTTTCAATTTGATGTAAAGTTATCAAGAGTATATTTCATAAGACGAACCGCTTTTTCTACTCTGCATAAAAGTTTATTAGATCGGTCTCATATGTAAAGGACTACAGAGCTTGCTAAAGCGGGTGAAAAGGTTCTTTTATTCTCTCAACTGCTTAGACACCAACATTTCACTCTTCTTCTTACTTCCAAACCAACAATAGTGCAATCATAAACTCAATTAATTACGCTTAAATGATCACTGATGTTGTAGTTGTAACTAGAACGCTCCAACAAATGAAAAGGAATAGTAAGATGACCCATAAAACCGTGAAATGAGTTTGCTGGACCAAGTTAAACAAAAGTGCTCTAAATCAAATATTTTCATTTTACATTAAATATTTATTTCATAAATTCGTCATTACTTTCGTTCATCAACTTTTCTAGAGCGTGTCTGGTTCAAATGAAACCAGAAGCTGGAAAAAATTAAAGGTATTTTTGACACACGTAACGATCAGAATGTGGTAGATTTTCGAACTTCGTTTTGACAAATTTCGCTAAAGGGAGCCAGGGTAATACAAGAATTTTCGTCACTTTAGAAAATGGAGAAAGCACGTCCTATGTTAAAACAACAATGATAAGAACTAGGCTAGATTTAATGGCAGATATATCCGTCTTCCCCATGGGTCCGCCAGTCAGTTTTTGTACATATATGAAAGTGAGTAATTGCAGGTAGTGTTTCGCATGAAAAATACAACAACAAAAACCGAGACTTGTTTGCATAAGTTGACATAAAACTCAAATTATGAGTCATTGTATCTTTCACACACGCACATACCAGCACTCTAATGAAAAATTGTGGCAACTCTGGTTTTACATAAACTTTTCGACTTTTTTCTGGTTTATTACAAAAGAAAAAAGTAAAACGTTGTGAAACTGCAATAAAATATTCTCTTTTTCTTGTTTGATGTTGTAAAGAAAAAATAAAAATCACTTTACAATAACAACAAAATGAGGTCTTTGCATTTTTATGCTAAGTAAAAAGAGTATAAAATTCTGCACCCTTTTGGTACTTATGTGTTGTTGTTTGTTGCTGGTGTTGCCGTTTCATACAATCAACTTCCTTTCGGCTACATATATATGTACATATTTACTACATATGTACATATGTACAGTAAGTGAACGCATATGCTCAAAAGACGACGCTGGCTCTGGCATCATTATTTTGCATTATTGTTATTTAAATACTACATACACAACTGCATACATACATACATACATACATACATACATACACACATGTGGATTTTAACATATATGTGTAAATGTGTGTGAATGTGTATGGGTTACATTTTTAATGGCTTACACACTCAGAAAAACACTTTGTGCTAGTGATGCTTCCTACCGGCACAATAATACACACATACATATGCATTTACATACAGAAAAAATGCCAAAAAAAAAAGCTGATGCCTTTCATACACACACCCATACATACTTATACATTCTATTACGACAAATACCATCCCAAAAAAAGATTAAAACATCATATACGCACACACACTCACAAAAACTGAAAGCAACTAAAGAACTGAAGAAGAACATGAAGAGAAAAAGTTCTTTTTATGGCATTTTTACTGCTTTTCGGCATCTTTCATGCATGGTTTGCAGATATTTTCCTAGAAATACATACACATGTGCATAAATATGGGTAGGTACATATTATATTTGTGTGTGTGTGTATGTGTTTGTATATTTTCTTTTACGCGGGGGTTACATGTGTATTATTGTGTAATATTTTATGTGCCATTAACTTGAATTTAAGCGCATATAAATTTTATTTTTATGCTTTTCTTCATTTCTTTCTTCATTTTTTGGTTAGTGTTTTCATCAAAGTTGACTATACCTATACTTGCATAGGGAAGTCTACAGTGGCCTTGAAGAGATGAAATTATTTTTCTTTTAATGGCACAGCAGCCCATGGAGGGCTTAGGCCGAGCTTTTCGCTTCCACTCATGTTGCGCGTGTTATATTTGTACATGAATGCAAGGAACCTATAGTTTAATGCCGAATCCGAATGGCGAAGTGAAAAACGATTTTTACGCTTGTAGGTTTGCCATTGCCTGCCAAAAGGTGGTGCCGTGTAGTAAATTGCTTTTTTCTACTTTTTGATTTTGCAGATGCCGAGACTTCAACCCCGGACGCTCTGCATACGCCACAGCGACCACTGAAATACCCTACATGGTGGTGTATTGAAGATATTCAAGATATGTTGATGTATGTCATTAATCGATTCAATTTCGAAATCATTGTCGAGATTTTATTCATTATTTCAAGAGAACGCTGGAATAGGGAGTATACAAAATTTATCTCATTTGTATTTCGAACAATCTATGTATGTCAGAAAAAAATATAAGCATATCTGCTTCTCCTCAACGTTTGAAATAACTTTTCATTTTTAGTTAGTGCCTCGATTTATACCCTCAACACTTTTGTTAACCGAATTCAAATTGCAACTGCTTTCAGCTCACACATACACATGCAGATAAAAAAAAATTTTGAGTGATGTAATGCTTTTGCATTGTGTCAGCACTTTTCGTTTTTTCTGGTTATTGTTGTTACATATTGAAAAAAACAAACGTCCGTAAAAAATATATACGTGTGCGGGATTTTTCTGTTACGTGGAAAGATTATTTGTTACAGCAAAACCAGATGGAAAAAATATTGTAACATATAACAGACTATTTATTGTAAAAAAGTTGTTAATCAATTATCCAAAATACCGAGAAATAAATCAAGTTTTACTAATGCTTTTAAGTGGCTGTTTACATTGGCTCAGGCAGCCCTTTTATGGCCATGATCATCCTGTATACACTGATGCACTGGCGCATATATTTTTTCAACTTAACAGAGCGCTAGAGTTGTAATATATTATTATTTTTTCTTGTAATTGTTGTTATCTTCGGTGAGAAACATGCATTTTTTATATCATACATACATACAGAGTGTCCGGGGTAAAAATCTCGACATAGGTAAAATAAAAAAGTAGAATAAACTGTTTTTCTTCACAGCACCACCTCTTGGCAGGCAATGGCATACCTACTGGGGTAAAAATTGCTTACAAAAAGCTTTTCAATTCGCCGTTCGGATTCGGCATAAAACTGTAGGTCTCTTCAATTCATGTCCAAAAAATATAACACGCAGAAAATGAGTGAATTCGAAAAGACTGCCTAGCGCTCCATGGGCTGTTATGCCATTGAGAGTTAATGCAAATTTTAAAGCATGTTGGGTAACGATAGCAACTGTCGAGTACTTTTGAAAATCGATCACGGTATCAATACTGTTAATAATACTCTTATATTATTCGTATTTTCTTACAAAAAGATATAAGCTTCAACTTTACTCAAGACAGTAGAGACAAAAGCTTTAGCGCTTTACAATTACATAGTAGGACAAAACTAAATATTTTGAGTTTAATCTGAAGCGTAATCTTTTGTTCAAAGAAATTGCACGTGAAGATATTAGCTACAACTTTACTGCAGGTATTAAAGTCATAGGCCAAACAGATTCTGGAGGAATGAGTGCATAATTCGACTCTAGGCAAATTAGCACCTCTACAGGTATTTCTCAGCATGATTATGTTCAAAGAAGTTGTGCGTAACTAAATTATCTAGAGGGAAAATTTCCTTATCAGAAGTGTAAACGGATAAAATTTATCCGGCTCTTTCGAAAAATACCAGATTCTTAACTGAACAAATATTTTACATTTAAATACACATTCTGTGAAATACCGGGAAATTATCAGTTAAAAAGCCCGCTTAAAGCAATTGTATAAATTCATTTCCTCGTTAAGTTGGCACCACTGTCCTCTATCCTGACGTGAAGTTTCAGCTGGATCTCTCTTTTAGTTTATTTACAATTCTCGATTTTGACAATTCATCTCAATTGTGTTTTGAGATTTTTACAATGAGTGAAAATATCGAACAAAGAATTTGATAAAAAATTTCGAATTGCAAATGGAATTTTGTGTGCCAAATGTTACAGAAGGTTTACAATGAATTGACTTTACCAAAACATGTGCATATGAGTGATACAGTGCAGATTTGCCTCGCTCTGGTCGGTAATGTTGACTGGAGGTCAGACGGTAAATAAAGAATATATTCTGGGCATAATAAGGCGTTTGAGAGAGCAGATTTGTCGAAAAAGGTTTGTGAAAAGAAAACTCATGGATTTTATACCACGAGAACGCATCATATCACAGGGCTATCGTTGTGAATGAATTTCTGGGAGAAAAACTGAACAAATATCATCCAACAACATTACTTACTTTTGATGGCACCACAGCCCATGGAGGGCCTAGGCCGAGCTTTTCGCATCCACTCATGTTGTGCGTGTTATATTTGTACATGAATGGAAGGGACCTACAGTTTAAAGCCGAATCCGAACGGCGAAGGAAAAGCTTTTCATAGCAATTTTTACTCTTGTAGGTTTGCCATTGCCTGACAAGAGGTGGTGCCGTGTAGAAAAATTATTTTTTTCTACTTTTTTTTTTTGATTTTGCCTGTGCCGATTCGAACCCCGGACACTCTGCGTAGCAGTCCAACGCACTACCACTACGCCACAGCGACCAACAACCACCTTACCTTATACTCATTTGTTTTGGCTCCCGCTGAATTTTTCCTCCATCCAAAACTCAAATTACCACAATAAATTTGAATGAATAATAAATATTTGTCCTGATAGGAGTGTGTCGAATAAAATTGTCTGGTACAAAAATGATGAAATCTTTTGAACCAATAGTCTGATTTTTTTAAACTAAAGTATTTTATTTCGAAAATTATTTTTAGATTAAAAAAATAAAAACAAGAAACCACAAATTATTAGTTTTTAATAAAAAGTTTTAATTTTTCAGGAACCCCTTCCATTAATGTTTTTATGGTAGTGTCCGACACCGTCACAGCTGCTGCAGACCACTTTCTTTTGAAATCTTGAAGGTCTTTGGCCACTTTTTTTGTTACCTTCATCTCCCTTTTTACTAAAGCCCAGTACCTCTCAATCGTCCTTAGTTCTGGATAGTTTGGTGGATTGGCTTCTATAGGCACCAAAATCCTTCCTTCCGTTGAAATCACTCTAAGGCCGTTTTGCTGTAGTGACATGAAGCGAGGTGAGGCCAAAAAAAAGTGGACATTTCATGTTGGCGTAAAAATGGAAGCAATCTCTTTTGCAAGCATTCCTTCAAATATATTTCGCCGTTGATTGTACCCGATGTCACGAATGTGCTGCTCCTTGTGCCACAACTACAAATTGCCTGCCAAACAGCAGACAATTTTTTTGGCTTTGTATTTTTTAGCGACATTTCCTCGAGAATCAGCTGTATATAATTCCTGGCCATGTAGCTGGGAAAATTCCGCTAAATCATAAGTTTCAGCGCCCATTATGCAGCATTCAAATTTCTTGGCCCAGCATTTTCGCTCGTTGATTTGCAGTTTCATTCTTCACGGCGTTTCTATCCGGAACTTTTTGAACTTTGTACGTCCTCAGCCCAGCTTCCGTCTTAGTCCTGCACACGAAAGATTCTGAGCAATCAGCCTTGCTATACTACATATATAACGAACATGTTAATTTCATTTACAAACCAAATAAAAAATCTCTTAATCTGCGTGTATCACTCAAATTCACTAAAATTTATACTAAATTTGTTTAATTCATCGTGTTTGTTTAGAATATGCAAGTTGTTAGCTGTCGTTAACCTCTTTAACATAGTTATAGCTATTTCAAAAAAAACAAATATATATATATAAGGTATATTTATATGCATATATACTTATATTCACCCTCTCGCGTGCAGTAACTTCCATTTTCCACATTTATGCATTTCTGCGTAAAAAATTAAGAAAGTAATGGGGGGGAAAATGACTGTGACTGTGACTGTGTAGTTACAATACATACAATATTCTACAAAATTCTACTACCAACTATTTAGTAACTATGTGCTCGAAAAATGTCATAATGTTACTTGCTGCTTCGTGCTTGCTACTACTGCTGCAAATATATATTTAATTAAGAAAATCCCTTAAGATACATTTTTGTGCATACTTCTATAATAATGTAATAGTAATATTTAAGGGGTTTCATAGTCACTATCGTCATGTGCATGTTCCCCAAAATAACTATGCGGATTTAAGAGGTGACGAAAGTGGAGGAATTTTGGAGCATTCATTCTTTCTAAAAGTTTTTTAGCTCCGAACATTATTTCTCGCCTTAATGGTGAAGTGAAAGCGTAATTAGAGTATCATCTCCGCGCTTACTGATTTGCGAATAAGTTCAGGGTATGACCGTTCTCTCTTTAATGCTCTCTCTTTTGTATCGTTCTTTCGAAAACAACCAAAATACGTTCCTCTAGGCAGTAGACTTTTTGATTTCCCGAGCATTTCCGTTTAACTACATACTTATTTTTATCATAAGTTTTGCTTTATGAAGTTGGTTCTTGTTTACTCTTTAAAACTTACGAGATAATCTCATATAAAATCTTGACTACAATTAAAAAACCAAATTTTATATGCTCTTAAATAAGTTTCTGACCCCTTTTGAGAATTTGTATAAATTAACAGCAAAGCTTATATGTAATATTGATCTTATATTAAATGAGGAAAATATATTCAGAAAATATCTGCCAAATTTCTTGAAATTTTACGAGATATTCTGACTTAAGAATTTGACAGTATTCAGAGACTGAAATCTATAAAAAATATCAACTCAAATGAATGAAGTTAAATTGTACATCAGTAATACTTAAAGCGTGGTCGCTGTGGTGTAGTGGTAGTGCGTTGAACTGCTACGCAGAGTGTCCGGGGTTCGAATCTCGGCACATGCAAAATCAAAAAGTAGAAACGATCATTTTTCTATGCCTCTTGGCAGGCAATGGCAAACCTACAAGAGTAAAAATTGCTATGTAAAGCTTTTCTTTTCGCCGTTCGGATTCGGCATTAAAATGTAGGTCCCTTCCATTCATGTACAAATATAACACGCACAACATGAGTGGATGCGAAAAGCTCGGCCTAGGCCCTCCATGGGTTGTTGTGCCATTAAAAGTAAAGTAAATACTTAAAGCAGATATAATGAGAGAGATTAAAGTGTGGGAATAAACCTTCTACCACTCTCTCTCTCTCCTAATAATGTTTCGCGGTATCTATTAAAGCATGTCTAACATTTTGATCGCCGCTCCTGTAATATTAGACTTTCAAAGTGAAAGCCCTGCCTCATCCCTCTTTGCAATCTCTGGATTGATTAGCATGTACACAAATTTGATAACTATACGCTTTAATACTGTGAATACCCCTATCGTTGTATACAAAATGGAGTACAAATGTACGCGTATGCTTCATACATCTGCAAGAGTACATGACCTCCCTATTCGCTGACTTTGGAGATATTACGGTGCATAGCGTTTCAAAATATAATATGTACAACGACAACAACATAAATTATGTATATAGCCAACAACAAGAAAGACGAAAACAACTGCAACAACAAATCTAGCAGCAAAATAGCAGAAAATTTGAAATTTCCATCTGAAAATTTTCATTTTAATGAATACAAATGCTTGTAATTCCTTTTGATTTGCGTATTTAAATGTAAAATGTTCTTGTTAATGCTGTTGTTGTTGTTGTTGTTGCTTGTCCTTGTTTAACCAAAGACAACTAGAACAAAAGCAATGGCTGCTGACAACAACATAAAATTAACAACAACAAATTCTGTCATGATATAAAATAAATTTTCAACAATTTAGTACACAAGTAAGATGTGAAGATTACAAGGATACAATTCACGAAAATATAATAAGAACAAATACATGCAACAGCAACAACAAAATTAGTATCTAACTGAAAACATAAACGAGAATTTATGAAAAGGTATGTGCAGATACAAAAGATAGTAAGTAAAAGTGAAAAAGGAAGATTTGAAAGCCCAACAACGCAATATATACATACTTAGATGAATAATGTTTGAGAAACTGCCTCAATGTGTGCATGAATGCGTGCATGAGTCCCTGGTTGACACCCTACTTGAATCCCTACCATACTCCATTCGTGACTATCAGTCTTCCTGCCTGCCTGCAATAGTCAAGGTATCTCGCTCTTCGTTGAAAAGTGAAATGTATGACAAAAATTTTGTCGAAAGAAATTTGCATTTAAATGTTGTCTTTAAAAAGTGGTTATTCTCTAAATGCCAAAAAAAAAAAAAAAAATAATAATAATATTAAAAACCAGATGAAGAAGTTGAAGCAAGCAAAAAGAAAGTATGCAGCAGCAGTATTCCTGTGGGTGTGGTTTTGCTTAAGCAACGTACTTAACAAACTGAACACCCATTTCCGGCTGACCTTGTGTCAACAACAAATGACAACGTCTAAAACGCCAACGGACAACGACGATAACGGTACCAAGATAACAACGATAACAGTAATGAATGGCGCTCAAACTTACGATGAGAATGTTGCCAAAGGAACATTGAGAAGAGGAAAGGAATAGCTCAAACGAGATACTCAACTAAAAACAAGGATACAGCCAGCAGCAGTAACAATAACCAGCAACAGTTCTAAGTGGATTTGGAAAGGTACAAGCACCAAGAAAAGGCGCGCACACACACACACACAAGAAAAAAAGCAAATTGTAAAAAAGACCGAAAGACCGAAATATGTATGCAAATTAACACAGGTGAAAAGGAAATTTTTCTTGGGAAATGACCAGGAAAACCAGTACCTACATATACTTATACGAAAAAGAAGGAAAAGAAGAAAATTAAATTCAATTACATTGTGAAAGACAAATAAGGATGCGGGAGAAATAAAATTTAATGAAATTGAGAAAATTTTTTTTATCCTGCTGCATGACAGCAGCCAAAACTGAAGCAAAGTGCCAGAGAAACTTCACATCACATTTGAAAGTAGTGCATAAGAAAAGTTATTAAAAAACAAGAAGACAACAAGGAAACACTCCAAGAAAATATTCGAGATAAGAACCACAAATTTGTTACTTTCTTGAAAATTCAATACATACACTTGCATATAAATATACCCAGCGGGAAATTAGGCGATATACGAAAAATGTTCAATCAAAATTCTTATATTGATGCCTAAACTATGTATATAATAATGGAAGAATACTACCAAAGGATTCCATTCCTTTTTACAGACAAATGGAATGGAAATCACGTTCTTGGGTAAACGAAAAATGCATACTAAGTATTCTATTCCCTGCAGCATTACATTGTAATCGAGAATGCAACGTGTAGTTAACAGAAAAAGGAGTCAAGAATTCAGCACTTTATACGTACAACATTCCCTTGGCAACAGCCAAACAACAATGAACAAGTATATGATTAACTGATCACTTAGTAAATAAGTGAGGGAAGAAGATTCCTTGAAGGTTTATTTAAGAAAACAGATTTCATGGCATTGCTTTATAATACGAAATGGAATCCTAAAGGTGACACTCTTCATTCATTATTCTTCAGTACATATATCGTTCGTTTGTTGTACGTCTGTCATAAATCAAAAACCCTAATTTTCGCGTTAGTATCTGTTATTTAGTGCTTTATCTTCTGCAAAAAAAAGTTAATTTTATCTCATGAACTCTTCATGTGAATAGAGGCTTTGTCGTTATCAATTGTATGAAGTGGTAGATAAATCGAAAATTTTAAATGCGTTTTCTCAGAATTGAGTTATGCCAGTCTTGCAGCAAACGAGCGATTTGTTAACTTTGATTAGCATTACCTACTTGCCCGCTGGGTACACATACTTACTTAGTATTCTGTAGTAGTACGAGTAGTTAAATTTACAATTATTTGCATGACCAACTCGGAAGGGAAATGTGCGTCTTAGGAAAAGGTCAACCAAAAAGATCAAGAAAATAAAAACGAAAATGTAGAAAATTTAATGATATTTTAAAATACCATTTTACTAACTAATGTGTAGAGAATGAAAGAAATATGAATAATAATAGGGCCATTAAATATATTGAAGTGAATATATTTCTAGTTTGAATTATAGATTACGTGAAAATATCCCTTCATACGATTTCTTCTATCAGAATATAGCTCATTAACAACTGGGAATAGAAAATAAATAAGTTTACTGGTGACTCCTTATCATATACCGTATACATATAGCTCCAAGGCAAGTAAAGACGCTAAGGATAAATCGAGAAAATCTGTGTATGAAGGTATTGAATTTATGCGTGCCATTAAATTGAGAGTTTCCTACAGGGTATTTCAGGGTCTAAAAGCATTAATTTACTCTGGAATCAGCACAGAACAATGTGTGTCGAAGTGGAACAACCAGCAAAGCATATTAAATACCACTGTAGACGTCTTGTGAGAATTCGGTTTTGATATTTAAGAAATACTTTTCTACAACCTCCTATTTAAAGCGGATAGCTGTCATAAGAAGGTATTTAAATTCGTCACAAGATAAGACCTCATAGATAAGAGAAATATAAATTTATTCGGTTTAACTCGTGAGACATCAGATCAGACGTTAGTAAGCAGGCTCGGGGAACAAAATGCTGACTGATAATATTCAAATCTACTTTGGCCAGGTTTGGTTTGTAGTGGCTGTCTAACAACACACTTTGACCAGAACAGCCCATTGAGATACCATCAAAAATGTTATTTTGAAGGAGAAAGAACTAATTTAAAATCCTTCCACAATTTGTGTCTCACGTAATAGCGGTTTTAAAGGAGGGGGTTCAACTCATTCCCATTCTAGATGAATTACCCAGGCCTTCTAATATTTTTTGTTAATTAAAACATGTTTTTAAAGAGACGCAAAACCTAGACTGCTCCAAAAATTTTGGTCATGGTTCTGACGTCTTTTTGGTGTTAATGTTTCAGCATATCTTATTGTAAGGGGTTTTGGGGGAATTAATGAACAAAAACTAATGCCTTGGAAAATATTTGTTAAACTCAAATCGAATAGTATGAAATCCTCACCTTATAAAGAATGAATTAAAAAGAATTCCAATAACTCAATGTCAATAATTTATGTTGGAATAATGTAATTTGATCTGATAATCTCTCAATTGAAAGGCATTTAATAAAGCTGATGTGCAGTAGTTTTCAAGCCTAGAACATTTAACTTAGTTTCCTTTTGCAATAAAATTATAGTAGGTACAATTCTGACCTTTTTCTTTACTTTATCATATTTCTTGATACTCAAGTGACATTTCAACTCGAAGTTATTTTTAAAACATCCCAAACCGGGTACATTATTTTCCATAATATTTTCTATTTCTTATGCACATATGTACATGTGCATGTATAAATTATCACCAACATTTTTTCATAGCATTGCAATTATTTTTTTGCATTTATCACAACGTACAAAAACTAATCGTATGAAATGTCAGAGAGTAGAAATATCGCAACGTATTGTACTACAATATTTTTGATAGAAGTATTGCTTTAACTGTATACATTTCATGTCTTTATGAAATAATTCTCGCAATTTTTCATGCTTTCGCATTTTTATTAAACAAAATTAATAGTTTCTTGTAAGGATTTTATGTTAGTTAGTGTGCATATTTTGCGTGTGCATATTAAATCCCTACCTGGCATATCCTTTCGCGCGCGCTGCGCTTATAAATAACGAAAAATCACAATTCACACACACACACTCACACTCACACTCACACATGCACAAACAATGAGTGTGTAAATTGAGTGAATGTCAGCATACATGAAATTGTGTTTTTACCTTGTTGCCGTTGCAGTGATTAATCTAAAACTGTTGCTGCTACACTTAATTATGCCGACATGCAACAACATTATTTTTCTTACTTTTACACACACATACACACACACACACAAACACACACACACACACATACACGCACTGCACTTCAAAGTTTAATTTTTCGTTGGTTTGGTATTGAGGGATTAAACTTGTAAACTGATATTAAATGGAGTTAGCAGAAAAGCATATTTTCTTTTATCCCCAAGACCCTCAAAAACATTTCGCTGAGAAGCTGATTTTATCACGCTGCACTCTCCTGTTTGGGAAACTACAACGTGGAAATATCCTCTCTGAAAAGGTCTTAAGTTTCTCCTTTCAGTCTTACCATTCTATACAGTTTTTGGAGTTTATCAAATTCCTGAAAGTATGCAATACATATCTTTCTTAATCTCAAAAGCTTTTAATAGATTTACCTTTGTAAATGTCCGAAAAATATCTACATATTATGCATATATGTTATAGAAAGCATCCCTAAAAGTATGCTATGCTCTAGGTGCATGCATTTTTTTGATTAATCGAAGAATTTCATTAAACTTTTACATTTTAAAACAAGCTACACAGCTTTCTTAATTTCCCGGTTGAATCTTTACTTTGAAGTGACTGTAGCGTGCAAATAGTGCGGCTTCAACCAATTCGAATCTCACTTTAGTCTGCAAAATATTTTCTATTTATTATTAGTTTTCTTTAAAAATATTTTAGCGTAAATTTCTAAAATTAACAGCATGCAGCACTACGCATATAAACACATACATATATATACATCACACATACACGCACATAAATGCAAACATTTCTGCACGCCATATTGTTGGGAAATTTATGATTTTCATATATGTATGTATTCTTTTGAATTTCTTATTATACAATTGCAACTTCTGTTACTGTTGTTGCTGCTTCTGGTCTCTGATAATGTATGTATTCATTCTCTCGACGGTGTATATGTATAATACATATGTCCTCCACGTATCCTTCATTCGTACGTTAAGTTATAGTCATGCAAATTGCAGCACGCTTATTTACGCATTTGACATATTTATGTAGTATTTTTTATACATACTTACATACTACATACACGAATAATGTTTCGCAGAAGGTTTGTAATTTTCCCCGACAACTTTTTTATTTTTTTAATTATTTCTTTATCCTTTCTGACATGTCCAACAAAAACAATCTACCAGTTCACGAGTCCAGCAGCAGCATGGTGCATGTTGACACGCACACACTTTGTGTACTTTGTATGGATAAAATAAAACAAAATAATAATGGAAATGCAAAAAATTGTTGCATACTTCTAAAACACTCTTTATGTGTATGTTGTGTGCGTTAGTCATGTTGTAGTTTATTTTTACTTTTTTTTTTTTCTCAAAACATGTAAATATTTGAAACACACAAAGTTTACTTTTATGAATTTTTAATGCGTTGACATTCGCTAAAAATGTTAAAAGGGCATTGCATTTTCCGCATTTGTGAAGTTTTGATTTTTCATTGCATACTTTATAGCGCATTACACAGGATTTTGCGTAGAAGAACATTTAAATTTCAGTTTTTGTTGAAATTTACTTATATTTTAAGTAAGTAAAACTACTTAAAACATGTCTAAATGAAATTTCCAAAACATTTAACTTATTAACATATACACACACACAAACTCTCAAGAAGAGAGTGAAGGGCAGACAGAGACATTTCGTTAGCTTTTTCTTCTATTCTTCTATCGTCCAGCATGCTGATTGCCTGCCTGCGGCATACTTTGAGCTTTAACTTAAAATATTTATTAGTGCTGTTTACATCTTCTCTGTTGAATTTTCCTAATCACAAAATTTGGCATTTACATGAGCATACACGCATACACTCACATTCATGCAAGAACACATGCTACTACTTCTACTGCAAATACGAATACTTACAGTGGCAGTGAAAACTGTTCATAAGAAATAAGCATTATAAGGAGTATACTTTAAAATCTTGGAAAAGTTGCTAATTATACAGTTGAACCCTGGAGAGAACAAATTTCATGTTGATTAATATCCTCAGGATACGTATTTATTCTGAAATTTTAATAAAAATTTGCCTATTTACTAAAAATTTTTCACCAAAAGATTTATTACAGTTTTAAAGTTCTACTATTGCATTTGAATGTCTACTTAGTAATTTAATGCTTAGTACATTTTTTAAATAAAGTAGTATTAATTGGTACAAAAAAGAATCTGAGATTATGTGGATTCTCTGCACAAAATTTAAAATTTCCATACTCTTTTTAGTTAATTTAAAAATTTTCAGTGCCCATTTACCATAACTTCCAACCAGCGATATTTTCAAGTTTCAAAGTTAATCGTTTGGTAATTTTGTTTATAAAATACTAGGTAGTAAAATGCAATATAAAGTTTTTAAATCAATTAATTCTAGTGGATGCCCCAAGAGCAAGGCAATTTCATACTCTGTTTAAATTAATATTTAAAAATTAGAGTAATTCGTCACCTTGCGCACGCCTTGTGGGACCTGAAGATATAATTTTCAAAATATTTTCTCTTCTTGTACACAGTTCTGTCTCTTGCTGTTGTTACGTACCCATACATACACACACGTATATGTGTATATTTGTTTCCGACTAAATGATTGTGTTTGAGTAGCAGCTTACAATTCGTGCAGAAAAGAAGCTGAACAACATCAACATGTGCTACCGACACATGTGGTGCTTTGTTGTTGTAGTTGTACAAAAAATTTATGGATTCTGCCCGTTGGTATTAAAATCATTTTCATGTTTTATTACACAAAAACTCTCTTAATAGATTTTGGCTTATTGTGCTTATTTACGTACAAACATATTCATTAAGTTTACTATAAACATACATACATCCATACATACACACATAGGTACAATCTGTAGTAAATGTGTTAGCAAAATATGTAGAATGAAAAGGCACAACCAAAAACACGTACAACTTATTGTAGTATTATGTACTACTATATACTTTTTGTAATAAAAAAAAATTATATAACCTCACTCAGCAAAATTTTGCATAAAAATTTAGTAAACATTTTCTATTGTGTTAGAATTCCCATTACAAATACAAAAATTGTTATTACTTACTCATAAGCTGCACTGAACAGACACACGCACATATTTACATGCTTTTTTATATCTTTTGCTGATTTGCGCCCAGAACTTATATATTTACTATATCCCTTGAAGTATGCTTCTAAAATATTTTATAAACTATCCATTGCATCACAAGAATTCAAATTCAATTTATTTGTTATTGAGGAAAATATTAATAAAAAATATCAATAACTTTTCACATTCTCAATTATCAACTTCCTGTTGTGCTTCGTTTTGTTAGCCAAAAAATACAGAATCAAGAAAAATAACATACATGATTTCAGTTATTGTTTACACAATTTATATATGTCCTACACAATTAAATATTGGCATTTACGAGTATATTAAAAAATAACATAATTCCAGTTGCTGTTTAATCAATTTATGTATTTATAACCGACACAGTTGTATTTTGACATTTACGAGAACTGTTTTCTTGTACCATACTCTCTTTTGATGGTGATTGCTGCCAAATGTTTTCTGTTTGATTTGCTTCAATGAGTTTCAAATCTTTTTGTTTATTTGTTTTTGAACATTCAATCCAAAAATATTACATTTCAAATGTAACTAGAGAAAACTTTGTTCTATTCACATACAGGGCTGCCATATTGGCACAATACGTGACAGATATGGCCCTGTTTTGTTCCAAATGGCACCCAATTTTATAATCTGGCACAAGGTGCCAAATTGACAAATTTTGTAAAATTTTTAGTTTTCTTGTATTTTAAGTTCAATTATGACATTTGAGCAACCCTGCTCATCACATACTTTGCAGTTATAACAGCTGATATATTTTTTGTTCTTATTGAACTTTTTTTTTTAAAAAAGAATTGAAAATGACGGCGCTGTTTTAAGTTTTGTTTCATAATAATAATAATATTTGGCACTTTCTGGCACCTTTTCGTCGCCGTAATGGCACTTGATACATAGGAAAAGTTGGCAGCCCTGTACTCATAGTTCGCAGGCATTCTCTTTTAGCTGGTCTATATTGTGTTGTGATTGGATGTGTTACTTTACTTACTTTTAAGGGCACAACAGCCCATGGAGGGCCTAGCCTCCTAGCCTTCGCTTTTCGCATCCACTCATGTTGTGCGTGTTATATTTGTTCATGAATGGAAGGGACCTACAGTTTAATGCCGAATCCGAACGACGAAGTGAAAAGTTTTTCATAGGCAATTTTTACTCTTGTAGGTTTGCTGTGGCGTAGTGGTAGTGCGTTGGACTGCTGCGCAGAGTGTCCGGGGTTCGAATCTCGGCACAGGCAAAATCAAAAAGTAGAAAAAATAATTTTTCTACACGGCACCACCTCTTGGCAGGCAATGGCAAACCTACAAGATTAAAAATTGCTATGAAAAGCTTTTCACTTCGCCGTTCGGATTCGGCATTAAACTGTAGGTCCCTTCCATTCATGTACAAATATAACCCGCACAACATGAGTGGATGCGAAAAGCTCGGCCTAGGCCCTCCATGGGCTGTTGTGCCATTAAAAGTAAAGTAAGTAGGTTTGCTATTGCCTGCCAAGAGATGGTGCCGTATAAGAAAATTATATTTTCTACTTTTTTTCTAAATAAAATATCAACAATTAAATCAAAGTGAGTCTTTTTCTTGTTGTGAGGAAAGCATGATATATTTATGCCATGTCAGAATATGCCGCAATCTTGAGTTACTAATTTTTGTTATCTTTGTAATTCGTTTTCTTCGTGCTTAGTAGCTCTTGTAGAATCTCCCGTTCGAGAGTGATAAACATTTAAACTATTTAATGTCGATATAACTTAAAATATATTGTGAATATATTACTAGAATAACAGCGTTTGCATCCGTATGTATTTGCAAAAACTCACCTATTTATGTAATATATGTGTAGTTAGCT
Source organism: Palloptera scutellata (assembly GCA_958295655.1). Lineage (NCBI taxonomy): Eukaryota > Metazoa > Arthropoda > Insecta > Diptera > Pallopteridae > Palloptera > Palloptera scutellata. The sequence continues at coordinate 50,031,588 of OY282452.1, read as the reverse complement.
ACGAATATCATATAGATAAGCGCCATCTAGAGGCTATAAAATGCGTTAGGTATGGTTCGTAACCATGCTAATTGTTCGTGGCTATGCTAAATAATGACAAAAAGCAAAGTACTACCTAAAGACTTTCAAATGCACTAGAGCAGAGAAATTGAACTAGTTATAGATTCAAAGTCTAGGTGTGTGTGTAGCAAATAATTACAAAGTGATTTTAAGTGTTTCTGAGTGGTAAATGATGAATATAATAAAGGGGCAATAGTTTGCTTTTATATACAATCCAGTGATCGAAACTTTTATTTGATTAGACTCAATAAATAGTAGGAGCTAGAAAATATTAACAATAGTTATTTCGAAGTAAGTCGATTGACAGTTAATTGAGCAGCTCCCAGCGGGTTACGGTTCCCAAATTTGTTGTTACCATTCCATACAAATTTGAGAAATAAATAACTCCTTTATGCTTAGAGGAATGTTTCCATTATTTATTTGCAATAAATGATAGCATCTGTATTACTCAGCCCTTCATTTATTCTAATTTTCTTTCCCCATTACTTGATAATCTAAGCATCTAAGTACTGTGCCGTACTACCCTGCATTTATGCATTTAACAAATCAACACATAAGTATTTCAAAAGCATTTCCAAAAAAATCACTTGTGGTTTACACTTACTACTTTACAAACAAATTTTGTTAATCTTAATTAAATGTAATTGGTTTGAGGATTTAAATGTTTTGTTCTTTTTACTCTTGCACACAACAATAAAATGATTATAGTACCACGAAAAGCTACTTTAACAGCAGCAACAACCAAAGCTGAAACGTTTTTTTCACATTTGGGGTTTGCAGCCAACCGCTTACATACATACCTACTTGTATTTACTTATATCAAACCTCACTTCGTTATCATTATACATAAGTATTAATTATTTGTATTATTGTGTATGATTCTTTAATATATACTGCATATTTTTTATTCATAAAAGCTACACCTTCCCGGCAATACATAGTGTGCTTATATTTTGCTAAGCATCCCTTGCGAGCAGATCGGAAGCAGTTTTGGTTCGCTAAAGAAGTGTAAATGAAATTGAACTGAGTCTCTTTTATTCTCATGAATATAATTACACCAAAATATTGTAGGACAAAGTGGAATCACACCTAAAGCGATATATACAAACTTCTTTCCTGGACATGGAATTCCAAAAAAATAAAAGAGAGAACGATTCAGTGTATAAAAAGAAACGATCCAGTGCTTACAGAATTGTGCCTCAAAGGATACCTATCAAACATCACTTTTCTGAAGCTTCTGGGTGCACAGGCTGCAACTTAAAACATACATGCTCAGAAACAATCTCTCTCTGTCTCACGCACTCTTCACATCTCCCTCTCTCTCTCTCTCTCTCTCTGACGCTATTTGTATGTATCTTTCTTTACACTTGGGGCATGTTGTCTGCATTTAATTAATTGCTGCATGTGAATTAAATATTATTTTTTGTTTGCTGTCATTTGTGAAATGCTGTTAAGTTAAATTGAAGTTGCAACTTGCAAATTCTTGTTAAATATTGTGATAAGCGTTATCATTTTCCCTTTGTGTCGTCGTATATGTTCAATTTATAAATGTGTGAGTATACGTGCCTGTGTGTGCATATATCTGGCGCTCACGCTTTTTTATTTTAATATGCATATTTTCACTTTTTATAATTTTTAAATATAATTAAACCGCAACAAAATATGCTTTTCGATGACAACTACGACGAGGACGACAAGCACAGGGACTGCAAATAAATGAAATGAAAATGTCATGCTGTTTGTGCATTGTTGCCGATGCCGTTGCTGCTGCATTTACTGCAACTCGCACTGCGCTTTCATTTCATTTTGACTTGCCTTTTATTTACCTTTTTTTTTTTAATATTTATCTTCTTGTATGTGTTTGTATAAGTATTTATATATACTTTTTGTTATTATTTTAATATGCTTAATTAAATTGCTATTTCATACCGAATAAAACTCCTCGTACTATTCGCCTTCCCCCATCCTCAGATGTCATTTTCACATTTGCTGCCTGTTCCAACTGGCTGACTGTTTGTCTGACTCTTTGCCTGCCTGCCTGAATGTGTCTCTTCAGATATGCAAATGCAATGTCGTTTTTATATGTATGTGTATGTTATGAGTGACAAAAAAAATGCAAGCGCTTAAAAGCAGCTTAAGTTGATTTTATGAATGTTTTTTTTTTTTGTAAAAAAATAATTTTTAAGCTTCAATTCTTTTTTTTCCTACCCCTTAAGTTTTTATTTAATTAGTAAAATTATCTCTCTCGCTGTCGCTGTAAAGATATGTGAAAATAATATGAATGAGCATACTTTAAGGCGTTTTCAAAATATTATTTCATTTTGTTTAACTGATTTAATTCAAACTGAAAGCAGAGACATCATCCTATTCACTTTGTGTTGTTTTATTAGAATTAGATTTCATTCATAGCAGTTACTTTTAAATATAATATTTAGCTTTCAAAGCGCATAAGCATACTTAGAGGAGTATGCTAAAAAGAATTCCCACTTTGATCTTTAGAAAGAAATGCTTAAAAGAAATTATGAAGTTTAGCAATGAGAGTTTTCAAATCTTCTAGCGCGTATAACTCTTCAGAATTATTTTTGCATACTTTGGTGTAACTTAGTAAATCTTATAGAGAATAAAGTATGATGCTTTATTATATAGCTTATAGCTTCTTTATAATGAAAGAGAAGACACAAAATTGTAAATATGTTGAATTATATATTTGAAAAGAAATGTAAACTTCTGATTCCTTTTCACGAGCTCGCTTATTTTAATAAGCGCCTATAAATGTACTACGTGTTATACTTATATGGAAACCAAGTATTTATAAATACGAGTTGAATTTATTTTAAATGAGTCACAATTTAGAGAATAACTAATACCGTTATGGCCTCACTGAGCATTGAACAATACTTCACTGATCCTTTCATTGCAGATGAGGTTGCCTTCTTTTGCATGCTTGCAATTTGACGTTTACAGAATTTAGTAACCATATTTACCTGAAGCCGCGTCAGCCACCGTTTAGAAAGAAGCTAACGCAACAAATAGCACTTACGTTAGTTAAAAACTATTTTATAATGTTCCTAAAATTATGCTACACTTTTTATTAAACCGCAATATATTCATACATATATGGATATATGGGACTAATGTGGAAATGACAAACTTTACGTAGAATAGCTAAGTATATGAACTCAACAATGCTCACGCCCATCTACTTATATTTGTTATACATTTTAAATTAGCATTGCATACTTTTACGCTGTAGTTTGTAATCATACTTCTCATTTTTACTTATTTCATGCTTCATTGCAAAAAAAAAACCAAAAAGCAAAAAGAAGCGAAATGCAAAAATGCACACACAGAAAGTAGTTTCATTTTAAATTAGCTCTTAAATCCCATCAGAATGCTATCAGCTTAACTAACGACAGAAATGCAAAACTAAAAAAACACACTATCCTATATACAGAGTAGAGTAGAAAAATATTAAACCAACAACAATCTTTTTTATCTTTTCAGTGCGTATAGCATACCTTCAGGCGTGTTTACAACAACAACAACAACCAACTAACAAACGAAACGAAGCCAGCCAAGCGAAAGAACGAATGAAAGTATGCAACGTAACAAAATGAATATTACTGCATATATCTTGGCGCATTGCATGCAAAATTGACTGCAGTACACTCTCACACACACACATACACAGTCAGCGAGTGCGACTGCTACTACATGGTAGTAGTAGTTGTAACAGCAGCTGTAGCAGCAGAGCAATTTAAAACTGCTGGTCTAAAGTAGAAATGGAATTTTTAACAAAGTTAACTCAAGAGCCAGTAGCAATTATCACAACTGCACTATTAGCAACGCAACAGCAACGAGAACAATTATTACTACAGCAACAAGAACAAGAGCAACAAGAGCAACAAAGAGAAGAACAGAAACAGCAGCAGCAGCAGCAGCAACAGCACCAGCAACAGTATCTCGCTAGCAAATTTACGCATATTTGAGAACTTGTAGCAGAAGTAACAACAGCAGCAGCATCAGCAGGCTTGTTGCTGTATTAATTTTAAAACGTTTTCTGTAAATAAAGTCCAGTCGCACATAGCAGCAACAGCAGCACCACCAGCTATAGCCAGCAACATCTACGACTACGACGATTGTGTGAAAGGTAAGTGGAAAGTTGAGTACGAAATACTTGTAAATATTTTTTTTTTTTTTGTATAATTATTTTTTCTTTTATTTTCGGTTTTGCCTTTTTGTTCGTTCCATTTACTTTTTTTTTAATGAGGTTATTATGCGAATTTAAATTAAAAATTTATTGCATACTTTTCGCTGTTGAATAAATTAAATTTACTTTTTATTGCATACATATTTACTTGCCCACTCGGTATGAGCTCGGTGTTGTACGTTTTTACTATTTTCACATACTTACCAACCAAAAATAATAATATGAACTCGAATACATAAAAAGAAGGTACTCATTAAATATTTGCAAATACACTTTTATTGTGTATTATGCTGCTCCTCTGAAAATTATGCACTGTGATTAATGTGCAGGTTGAATTATATTTTTTTATATATAATTTTAAGCATACTTTTACAGGAAACCAAGAACGAGCCCAAGTTATGTACATGCCTTTGTGTATACCTTGCAAACTTTATTTGTTCGTAGTAAAAAAAATTATTATGTCGTAGAACATATTTCATACATAAGTTGAATATTCTGCTTGCGTACTTATTGATACAACTCAAGGCATTATTAAAAATTTCTGAGCTGATAAAACACACAAATTAGTTCATTCTGGATTAAAACTGATTTTTTCTACAATTTCATTTCAGAAAAGTACAAAACCGTTTTAGCTGAATTTAAATGGTCTTTTTCTGAAATTAAATTTCTGCTTTCTGAGTACAAAAATCCCAGATTTCTGAACTGAAATTGTCTCAAATTGTTTAAATTTGGAAATGCAAAAGAATTTAATTGCAATACCTTGAAGACACAGTTAATATCCGACAATCATGATTGCAATTATTGAATAACATATTTGGCTCCAGTGTAAAAAATGCAGTTATAAGTCTCTTTTGGGGTCACCTGTGGGTTATTCATTTAGAAAAGTCTCTTTTAGAGTCTGGGGAATGCAATCGTTTTTTGAAGCCAAGAGAATGCAAATCTGATGACTTCACAATCATGGATGGTTTAAAGTCAATTGGATTTACCTGAAATACGTTGGAGTCCATTGGAATTTGAAACCAATTGAAGTCACTTGAAGTGCCTTTTGACTTGATTTGAAGTGACTTCAATTGGCTTCAAGTGATTCGAATAGACTTTAAATCCCTACTGACTCAAATTTACTTCGATTGCCATCAAAATAAATTACAATTGAATTCAAGTGACTGCAATTGTCTTCAAGTGACTTCAATTAAACTCAAATTCACTTTCACTCCCAATTGACTTCAAATGATTTCAAGTGATTCCAATCGACTGCAAAATCTCAGTTAACTCCAAATGGGTGCAAGTGACTTCAAAGCAGTCATGATTGTAAAGTCATAAGATTTGCATTCCCATGACTGTATTCCCCTGACTTCGAAAGAGAGTCAGAGAGTCAGTGGTCAACTCCGTGACTCCAAAAAACTGCAATTTTTATTCTGAAATCAAATATGTCATTCAATAACTGCAATCAAAAATTATTATAAGTCATTTGTGACTTATATACTCAATTTGGAATTTAAAAATCTGAATTCTAATTGTGTCAGGGGTTTCAAATCTGGGCTTCCCGAGGGCCAGCCTTCAGCACTTATAAAGGCTGGAATATTCTGACGTAGCCACTCTTGAGTTGTTTTGGCTTTGTGTGCCGGTGCAGTGTCTAGTTGAAAGACCCAGTGCTCTCCATTAAAGGAGATTATTGTCAAGTCTTTCACCACGCCTTCCAAGACATCTTGTTGGTACACTTTTGCTCCAGTTTTAACGCCCTTTTCGCAAAAATGCAAGGAACTGACGCCTTTATGGGATACTCCCCACCAGACCATAACGGATGTTGGATGATGACCTCTCTGAACCCTTGGCACAATAAATTTAGCTTCTTCAGATGTTCTCGCATAGATTTTGTCGTTTTGCTTATTAAAAACATCCTCCAACGTAAAAATGTTTTCATCCGTAAAAAGGATATTTTCATGACCCTTTCTTGCGTGCCACTGCATAAGCTTCTTACATCTTTCCAATCGTATTTGTTTTAGCCGTGGAGTTAAAAGATGGCCTGTGCACCTGCGAAAGGCCTTCATGTGGAGGTCATAACGGATTAGTCGTGACATGGATCTGGAAGTCATATCCATTTCTCTAGCCATGATTTATTGTAACAGAACTTATGGCAAGACTAGGTACATTTGATATTCTTGAAAACCTAACCATCGAGCACTAGCTCGATTAAAGAGGTGGTTTTATTTCCTAACTACATCAAAGACGCTAGTTATGCAAAAGTTAGTGTTGAATTTTCCAATTTTGAATTATACTTTCCTGAAGTTTTGGTTGTTAATAAAATTAATTGTATAACCAAGTAAATGTTGCATAGTTTTAGGTGTAGTTAATATAATTTTGTGCTCCTCTTCCTTTTGCAAAAAATTAATTTCCTTAGAAGCTAAATTAAAAAAACTTTTGAAGCAGCCTTAGCAAAGTATAAATTTATTATGTTATGGCTTAACTTCAGGATCAGATCAAAAATATGAGTTTATAATGAAAACTTAAACGTATGCTAGCAAAGTGTGTGAGCTTTTGGGGAGTTCCGTATGTGATCTACAGATAATTATAATAAAATGTATAAATAATATTTTTCATTAAAATAAAAAATAAAATTTAACAAAAAAAATTTCTTTAAATTAACTAAAAAATTTTTTGCATTTTTTAGGTAGGCATAGTTAAATTAAAATAATTTTTTTTATTCTTTTCGATATTGCACAGAATTGTGTATTGTGTACAGTTGTAATGCTCAATTAGCATTTAATATCTATGTACTATAGACACATAACATCCGTAGTAATAAATGAAAAATTTATACAAACTAATTGCATACACATTTAGACAATTCTTGCCCTCAATAGGCAAGAAAGAATTTGAATTACTATCAATAATAAAAGGTTTTGTTGTTTTTTGATGCAACAACAACAAATGGTAAATGTATAACTTTTCCTTTTCTCGATCGTAATTTTAATACACACACACACACACACACACACACACACACAAATCAATTTCGTCTGCTAAATATTGCTGGATTTTAATGATTTTGTTCTTGTTGTTATTGTACTTAGTATTTTACTTTATGTAATGTAATTCCCAAAAGTATTCAATAAAATTTACATTTTTCTCTGTGGAAACTTATACCGCATGCAAAACTTCAATTTGGCTACAGCTACACAAACACACACATAGTACCTACATACATATGTACATACTTATATAGAAATGTTACAACATAGCAAAATTAAAACCGTAAAATTTATTACGCACATACTATAAAATTCGATTGCTGTTGCAATACTGTGAGCGTGTGTGTGTGTGTGTGTGTGTGTGTGTGTGTGTGTGTGTGTGTGTGTGTGTGTGTGTGTGTGTGGGTGTGTGTGTGTGTGTGTGTGTGTGTGTGTGTGTGTGTGTGAATGTGTGCGCGTTTGAGATATTTTCCCAAAAATTCCTCGAAAGTGCAACCCCAAAAGCAATTTGTTTTCTCTATGCTTCAACTTAAGCTTACTGCTACCAGTGCTCCCCCCTCATGATATTCTTATTCCCTCTCAAACTATCTCTTTATGACTCTCTTATGCTTTTTGCAACATTTAATTACCTAAATGTATGCATTGAAAATTGTGTTCATTCTTTTCTTCTTTGGTAGAAAACAAAAAGATATCTGCTGACCCAAGCGCCAAAGGAAATACCAACACACACAAACATACCCAAAGACTTGCTAAAATACATATCAATACACATACATACACTTTCATATATACCATATAAACCTACTCGTACATACATATATAATTGTTTTTATACAATAGTAAAGTTGTCGAAGCGTACCAAAGTAAGCAGCAGAAGGCAGACAAGGCAGAAGGACAAAACATTTAAATGTTAGTGAAATATGATAAAAGAAATTTTAAATATAGCATACATTCGGGGCATATTTGACGAAGCTCTTTACATTCACATACATACACACCGATACACATGCATACAAAAAAAAAACTTTAATTTGCTGTCTTAACTTTTTAATCAAAAAAGTTTTCTTATAAAATATACAAAATTACAAAATACATAGTTCATAAAAAAAGAACTGAAACTGTAAAGCAAAATACTCCGTAGGGTCGCTGAACCTATAATTTAGATATGGCCTGTGTACATGTATATTTACTTGACAGAGCCTTCATCCATTCAGCTTACGTATGTGTACAATGTGACCGACAGAGAAATGTTTGGACCTTCCATCGCCCTCAACTCAACATTCAAAAGTAATTTTCGTCATGTCAACAGTCACAAAAACAAGCAAAATTCCTTGACTCCTTCTCTGCCCTTTCCCTTATATTGAGTTTTGTTGTAATAATTTAATTTAGCATACATACAGGCGCAGTTTTAAAATATTTTTAGTATATTCTCGATTTTACAGAAAAACATTCAGAACTTCGAAAGTGCCTAACCACAAAACATACATAATTGTGGTTTAACCGCATTTGTAGAAAAACAGAAGAAGAAGAAGAAGAAGAAGAAGAATAAGAATAAGAAGAAAAAGAAGAGCTGAGCTTTCCGTTTTCTATGTATGTATGCTTCAGAAAATATTAAATACTAACATGAGTTGAAAGACAAAAGATGTACGAAGCAATTAAGTAAATATCAAATGCCATTTTCTCTCTGCATCACTTTGAATTTAAGTAGTAGTATATTTTTCTTTATAGATGAATTATTTGAGATTTTTTAGAATTTTTATTCAATAAAACACAAAACTCTGTTTATGAAAGCCCAAGTTCATAAAATTTAATTAGTGCCAGAATTTAAAAAATCTTCCTTTAAATATTATTCAAAAATGGTAAAGAATGTAAGAGGGAAGAAAGAAATTTGAGCAATTTTTATCTGTCAACTAAGTATGTGATTTAAAATAAAAGTAGGCGTATGACGCCGAGTCTGTATGAGTCACATTACAACCGAATGCCTTAAGGATACAGGCGAGATAAAAAGACAGGAGATTGATGAAATGCTGAAAATGTAAAAATGATTAAAGTTTAACGATTGAGAATTGAAAACTATTGCGACTAAGCCATTTGCTAAAGAACTACTAAGATACACTAACGAAAATTAATAAGAATTATTAATTAAAGGATCTTCAAGGGGATAAAATTTAACACAAAATATTCAGAAAATTCTAACATAAAATAAATTTTAAGCAATGAATACCATTTTAATATAATTGTGGCATGTATTTTAGTCGCCCCTAAAAGTATGCCACCTTTTGCAACTAAATTATTAAAAATTAGCCAACATATAAGCTTTAACCACGAAATAACTACTAGAATTGAGGTAGATTTTTCCGAAAGCAATACACAGATTCACATAATCAAATTTATTTTAATTACTCTTTTAGAAATATGCAGTATTTTCGAATGATATTGAACTTTAATTACACCTAAAAATATGTGAAATTTTTCAAAACCAAATTTTACAATAATATTTCAATTAACAAACATAAGCACCACGCAAACATTTAGTGGAAAATACCATGTATGCTGTTTGATTTTATATTTGATAACAACCAGAAATAAAATAAAAAACAAATATAACAGAGATGGAAATAAATTAGTATGTAAATTTTAATTTTAACACCATTTATGCGCATTTGCACATTAATTTGAAGGGAACAACAACAGCATCACATACTATATTAAAACCATACTTAAAAGTACTGCTGCTGCAATCAAACAGGAACAACCACCGGTAACAACATTGTTGTTGATCATTAAAACTCTATTCTATTAAAACTCTATGAAATATTTTATAGAAATAAAAATAAAATAGAAAAAATATATATTTAAGTGTGTTATTTATAATACTCATAAGCATGGCGGTTGACAATAGCCGCAGCAAAAACAACAACAGCAATGACATCGACTAGCAACAAGAACCTTCATAACGACAACATACCCGTATGTATGTATGGTATATATCACTGGCAATACACGCATGCATATTCATTTAACAAAATACACCATGTTCAGAGAGTAAGAGTAATGCAAAATGAATAATCATTCAATTAAATATAAACGCAGGCTTGCATACATGTGTGCAAAAATATGAATGTGCATTGTGTGAGTATTGAGACTTTAGGCTGTTGTAAAAATTGCTTAGTCACTAATTTAGATAACGATATACTCTAACTAACTATATTCGATCAAAAGTTCCTGGTGCATAGTTTCAAGCGCATAAAGTAAAAGGGTTAGTCCTAAAACAATCGCTTTTGAATTGAGAGACCTAGTAAAGTTGAGGCAACGTGAGCTGCCAAACCTCTTACCAGGTGTACAAGTATGAAACAAGTATTTTTTTTTTAAATAAAATACTCGTTTATTTAAGAAAAATGGTTATACATTCAATCTTCAAAGTAATGGCTATTACTTACTTACTTAGCTGGCGCTACAACCGATGATCGGTCTTGGCCGCCTCCACAAAGCTTCGCCAGTCACTTCTGCTATGCGCGCGCTGGCGCCAGTTGATAAGGCCAAGTGCAGTCAGGTTGCCCTGCACCTGGTCTTTCCAACGGAGATTAGGACGTCCCCTTCTGCGTGATCCTCCACCGTGGTTCGAATAAAACACCTTTCTAGCCGGAGCGCTTTCTTCCATTCGCTCAACATGACCCAGCCAGCGAAGCCGCTGGAGTTTTATACGCTTGACTATGTCAGTGTCGGCGTACAGCTCATACAGCTCATTGTTCCATCTTATTCGAAACACGTCATCCACGCATACTGGACCGTAGATCTTACGGAGTATCTTCCTCTCGAACGCTCCTAACAGTCTCTCATCATTGATGGTCAATGTCCACGTCTCTGCGCCATACATTAGGACGGGAAGGATGAGGGACTTATAGAGCGTTATTTTCGTCGGTCGAGAGAGGGCTCTACTTCTCAATTGCCTACTGAGCCCGTAGTAACACCTGTTGGCAAGAGTTAGTCTCCGCTTGATCTCAAGGCTGACATTATTGTTGGTGTTTATGCTGGATCCTAAATAAACGAAATCCTTGACGACTTCAAAAGTGTAGTTGTCAACAGTGACATTTTGTCCAAGACGCCGTGACTCTTTGTTTGTTGACACAAGGTATTTCGTTTTGTCCTCGTTCACCACTAGACCCACACGACGAGACTCCCTTTCCAGGTTGGAGAATGCTGCACTGACTGCTCGAGCGTTTTTGCCAATGATGTCAATATCATCAACGTATGCTAGCAGCATGACACTCTTGTAGAAGATAGTGCCAGAGATGTCGATGTTCGCAGCTCGAATTATTTTCTCCAGCATTAGGTTAAAGAAGTCGCACGATAGGGAGTCACCTTGTCTGAAACCTCTTTTGGTATCAAATGGTGCGGAGAGGTCTGTCCCAATTTTCACTGCGCTGGTGGTGTTGGTCAGTGTCATTTTGCAAAGACGAATGAGCTTTGCAGGGATACCAAAATCAGACATTGCGGCGTACAAGTGATCCCTAATCGTGCTGTCGAAGGCGGCTTTATAATCGACAAATAGATGATGTGTGTCGATCTGTTTTTCTCGGGTCTTTTCCAGGATTTGGCGTAGTGTGAATATCTGGTCGATGGTGGATTTACCAGGCCTGAAGCCACACTGATAAGGTCCAATCAGTTTGTTGACGATGGGCTTCAGTCTTTCGCACAGTACGCTCGATAGAACCTTATATGCAATATTAAGAAGGCTGATCCCACGGTAGTTGGCGCAGATCGTGGAATCACCCTTCTTATGGATTGGGCAGAGTACGCTGAGATTCCAATCACTTGGCATGCTTTCATCTGACCATATTCTGCATAGAAGCTCATGCATGCGTTTTTTGAGCTCTTCGCCTCCGGTCTTAAACAACTCAGCAGGCAGGCCATCTGCACCTGCAGCCTTATTGTTTTTCAGCCGAGCAATGGCTGTTAAGACCTCCTCATAGTCAGGCGGCGGTACTTCAACGCCGTCAGTGATTGGGGTTAAGTAATGGCTATTGCTAGCTTCAAATTTTTCCCATCTCTCTGGTAATATGTGAATGCATCGCCAAAAAAAACTGTTCGTTTTTTGAGTCAAACCAGTCATCGAGTAATTTTTTCACATTTTCGTACGAATCGCAGTGCTGCTCAGCAAGTGCGTGCCTGCGGGCCCGATTGATGAAAATAAGTGGTAGTCAGATGGAGCCAAGTCTGGTGAATAAGCCGCATGAGGGAGGGCTTCCCAGCTGTACGAATCTACCAATTCCCGAGTTTATTTTTTGTTCGATGTGATGGTACATTGTCATCAAGAAAAATCACTTTGTGTTGCCTAGATCTTGATATTCTTGACTTTTTTGGCGCAAAGCACGGTTCAAATCGATCAATGTTTGTTTTGTTGTTAGCGTTGACCAGTAACTGTTTCACCTGGTTTCAGAAGGTCAAACCAGATAACACCTCGCTGATCCCAGAAAACTCAGAGCATTGTCTTCTTTCCAAAGTGATTTGGCTTTGCTGTCGATTTGGCCGGTGTACCGGGCTTAACATATGATCGTTTACGTTTGCGATTCTCGAAATAGATCGTTGCATTGTGTTTTTGCCTAGAGCGTGCTGGTCGTATTCTAAGCTTCCACAAGCATTCGATTCCAAATCAGATTTCTTCAATTGGAAACAGAAAATCAATGATGTCCGCATATCGTGTTTTGTAGGCACAAAATTTTTACGAACTAAAAAATTTATATTGTTGTTTGAAAATTGATTGTTTATGAACTGAATATTGTCGACAGAACTAAATGCGAAGAAACGGCGCCAATGATTTGGTTGGTTTACCTAGGGACACAGATATGTTATTACCGGTTTAATACTTGTACAACTGGTACATTACTTTCAACTATTGTAAAAATTCCTGTCTAGACTGATTTTCACACATTTTTTTCTTCTAAAATAATAAATATGCTTAGAATTATACTTATTTCAAAATAAGTTACAAATCCTTTGCATGCTTTTAGGTGAAATAAATAAAATAAAATACATTTAACTTGATATTATTTTTATTTGTACATAAATGGTTAATTAAAATATAATTGGAAAAATTTGGTTTCGATAATATTGCATATTTTTAGGTGTAATTGAAATGTATAGCACATAAATATTTAAGTATTTGTTTCAGCATATTTTATGTATATACAAATATGTATGTATGTATATTGATTTATTATTTGAAATATGTATTTCTGAAAATTTTTTTACAAACTTATTGTTTGCTTTTAAATGGAATCATAATATACTGTTTACCTTTATTTTTATATTTATTTTTCCTTAAAATTTGTGGACTAAAAAACAAACATTATCATTTTTAATCTAAATTTACAATTTTATAAACTCGTATTACAGAAAAATTACTTCCAAAAATGTTGCACACCATTAGGTGGATGGAATCGAAAGTTGCTTGAAACTAAAATATATTTCCTGAAATTTGTTAATTATAATATAAGTGAAAGGTTTCATTTTAAAATCAAAAGATGAAATCAAAATATATTTTAACCCGAAATTAGGTTTTCCTGAAATTTGTAAAATTTAAATATGATCCTACATATTTTGAAAATATTTCACATTTTTAGTTGTAATTTAAATGATTTTTAAATTACAAAGAATGAAGAATACATATTCAATTTTACTTTAACGTGGTTGAAATTTGTAAGTTATTTTATTAAATTTATAATGCAAAAATATAAAATTGATGAAATATTTTAGATTGCCTAAGTATGTAAAGTATATGCACTAAGGAAAACTATCATCTCTAGGAATTACGAACGACTTAATATATTTTTTGTTTACTGTGCCGGTGTCAGGTTGGCTACTTATATAACTTTAACCATCACATTTAGATCTAATCAAATGTTTTCGCATTTTTCATTTAACCCTAATGTACATCATTACTTATGCATTACCTACCAATGCTACTACCATTAAGTACCACTACTATTTATTACCATTGCTATGTGCTTACGTACATGCAGACAAAGAAAAACAATCGTTTGTTGTTGATTGGCAGAAATGATAATTTTTTTGAAAAATTACAACTACAACTAAGTACTAGAAAGCTGCATTCATTTTAATGGCATTTATTTTGCGAATGTTTACTTACTACTTAGTGCATGTTGGGTATGTATGCGTGCTTCTGTGCATGTTGGTAGTTATACAAGAGTGCATCAATGAATTTGTGCACATCTATTTTGCTTCTTTCCTCATTTTCCAACTGCACACTCGCCTCCCTCGTTCGCTTTCTATGCAAAATATTTTTATATAAATTAATGCGTATGCATATTGACGATTATGATGTCATTGCATTTGTCAATTTAATTTCGGTCGAGTGTATGTGTGTGTGTGTGCGTGTGTGTGCGTGTGTGTGTATGGCGCTGATATTGACAGTTAATGCATGACGCAAATTAATATGTTTGGGTATGCAACATTGCGTTCTTTTTGTTTCAATATATACATACCATACTGAACTGTGTGTGTGTGTGTGTGTGTGTGGTTGTGTATGTGCTGTCGCTTTTTCACGTTCTCTCGCATTATTTCTGTTTTTATTTTATTCGCTATTGCGAGCAAGTACGAGTAAATTGTTGATTTATTATTGCGCAAATATTTTACTTTATGTGTATGCACATGTGTTGGTGTGCGCTAGAAAGTATTTTTGCTATTTATTTATTTATTTATTTTATAATTTGTGTGCCTTCTTTGTTTTTGCTTTAATTAATCATAGTAAAATTTTCTATAGTTTTTGTTAGAATAAAGACGTGATTTGTTCAATTTTTTTTCTAATTTAAATACCAAATATATAAAAGTTGAATTAATTTATTCAAAATCAAAAATAATGCAACATGGAAATGAAATAAAAAAATTTATATATAAAATATTTCAAACCAAACGAGCAAAATAATCCTTAAGCGTTATTGTAACTTCAGCATGCGTTGTCGTTGCTATTGTGTATGAGCTAATTAACGATTTTTATTATTAAAATAATTTCGCAAATTATTGAAATAATCTTGTCAAACAGAATTATTTGCTATTAATGAAAATAAAGCCGTTCGGATTCGGCATAAAACTGGAGGTCCCTTCCATTCATGTACAAATATAACACGCACAACATGAGTGGATGCGAAAAGCTTGACCTTTGGCGCTACATGCGGTCATAGTCAACACTGATAAACTGAAGTTCATTGTGGTAAAGGCATAACACTTGCCACAATGGCTATCTATCTCTTTATCGGTGTCCTGTGTGATTGCATTCCCTCTATCATTCTCCCTCCTTCTTCCTCCCACCTATCAATCTTCCTTCCATTCAACACAATGCTCTGCATTCACCCTATACACCCTGTGTGTAGAATGTATCAATTAAAAAAATGAAATTAAAGCAGAGGACACACTTAGGGCCACATGATGATACCACATGTAACAGGGCAGGGTTCCAATTTGTTACCACTTTTAGATTTTGCCCTTGCCTGCCCAGTGGTGTATTTGAGCACTTTCTTATAATTCTCATTCACTTCATATCGGTATACTTAAATACAAGAAGTTTTTGAGAATCCACTACCAAACCAAAATGCGAATAGAACCCATAATCATGGTCAAAAAGGTTAACAAAATTGTTATTTTATTTTTAAAAAGCAGAAACTAAGCAATAATAAATAACATAAAATTTTTTTGGATAGCTAAAAATTAATTTTTTACAAACATAGTGTGGACTTGTTCAGGTCACCCTCAATGGGAAGAAAGTTGAATGTCTCACCACCGATTTTGAAAGATTGGTCCGAGAGTATTTCAGCGGGGAACAAACTTTCCCTAGTGACCTTGAAATACCGACTTTTTGTTTTTGTAATAACTTTGATTTTCCATTTGATGTCGATTCGTCAAGAATAGTATGTATACTTAATAGTTGTAAAACTCTCTACCGACTTCTATGTCACCTTCGACTAATTATTCCAATTTTCGGAGTTTTGGAACGATTTATAAGTAATAATTAATAATATTAATTTTTTTTGGAAAAATTGTTTTTAAGTAACAAAAACTTTAAAAATCACTTTTTCCCTTTGGAGGAACCACGTTAGTGTTAAAACTGTTTTGCAGATAAATGTTCTTCAAAATAAAATAGGTCGGGTCTTTTAGGCCTAGACCGATCTTTTCGTATCCCCTCATGTTGTGCGTGTTATATTTTGTAACATGAATGGTAGGGATTTATAGTTATATGCCTGATTCGAACGGCGAAGTGAAAAGCTTTTCATAGGCAATTTTTACTCTTGTATGTTTGCTATTGCCTGCCAAGAGGTGGCGCTTTTAGAAAATTATTTTTTTTTTCAATTTTTGATTTTGCGTGTGTCGAGATTTGGACCTCGGACACTTTACGTAGCAGGTCAACGCACTACAAACTACACCACAGTGACCAATTAATAGGTAGGGTCACTGAACAATAAAACAATCATAATATAATACTATAATATTTGCTTTAAACTCATGTTTCACTATCAGAAGTTACCAAAAAAATACCAATTTGGCTACCAAGCTTCCTTGCTCCCAACCTCCTGGGCGAAAGTCTACTGCCCCACACACTAGCCTACTGCGGTCGTCATACTCGTGCTTAAATTGAATATACAGATTTGAAAATTATACCTATAAAAATTATCAAACAATTTAGAAACTTTTATTATTCATAAAGGGAAAGTTTTTTAGTTCTTACTACTTAAATAAAATAAAAATAAAAAAACTGCCAAAGACTGGCATTTAATCTCAGTTTCTTATAATAGCCTCAGCAATTTTAGTTTGAATGCGAACAACTTTTTTGGCTAATTTCGTTTTGCATACTTTGCATACTTTCTGAAATTATAAGTAGCTTTAAAGTAGAAGTCAAAACTTATTTGATAATTTAATCTTCAATTCACATCATTAATGCCTCGAAATATTCTTCCTATTTGAAAATTCTTTTGTGCATAACTCAGACCTATCAACAATGGAAATGTTAGCATTTCATAGAAATATTTTCAAACCTAAGTATTTCCTCTCTCTATCACTCCCTCTTCCTCTCCATCTGCATCTCTAAGCTTCTTTTAATTAGATAATCAATTATACATTAATTTCAGTAGCAGATACGCAAATATTTAATTCAATTTTATGCAGCAACAACAACAGCAAGTACATACTTACAATAGAAACAAAAACTGCTAATGTTGTTTATATATACATATGTACTTATGTAAGTAGTATTGTAAAATTAACTTTGAGTAGGTATTACCTATTTAATTTCAAACTACGAATAACTAACTACATACACTTAGAGAAAATTTCATGAAATCTATAGGAATTCATCAGCTCTACTTATACTTTTGCTTTGCTTCCTATTAAAATTTTTCAATAGGAAAACAATATTGTATTAATAGTAAAAACACTATAAACTCTCTAGAACAATTTAATATCTATCGCCGCCATTCTTGAACTAATAATCTTGCTCTTGATCATTTAATTGCTCATTTTTCTCCTAGTGTAGGTAGGTATTTATGTAAATTCAAACTTGAGAAGCATTGAGCACTTTACTTCGTTGCACTCAAAATTGTTATTTGTATTTGTTGTAAGTATATTATTTATGGTATACAGAAAGTGTAATTGCCACAAAAGACAACTTAAATCTTAAAGTGTTTTGGTGAGGGAGAGGGCATAGAAGGGGGGAATGTAACAACAAACAGCACCATGTTGTTATAATTCTATTTATATTACTTCTCCAATTGTTTGTTGTTGATCATTTGTATGTGGTGCTATCGTTTGCTGCTAGTACTTTATGTACTTTGGGTTCATATACAGAAATATGTAATGAGATTTACAATTTTTATTTTTATTTTTTGGAACTTACAAATTTATAGTCTATTGTACGATTATATAAATACGAGTATAACCAAAATGCTATTTACGTGTATGTATTAGCAATTAAGAGTAGAAATTGCAATAGAAGTAGAAGAACAAATAAGTATGTAGTTTGAGGAACCAGTGTTCTCTTTCTTATTATTATGCACTTTTGTTTTAAGAAACAATTAAAAGCATTAATTACCACAAAGATTATGTAGGTACACACAAACTTTCATACCCTGCACCTTGAATACTTATGGTACTTTATACGTTGAAGGCAGTGTACATGTATTAAGTACATATATGTATTTAAAAATAAATGTGTGGGGAATTATGTCTCAGTGGGAAATTGAAACAGACTTGACTGAATTGTGATTGTTGCCGGAGAATTCTGCTGGCGACTGGTTTTTTTTCTGCACATTGCCGAAATGCGAATAGTTATGCATTACGTGTAGTTTGTTAGTGATTAGTTTATACTCGTTGCCTGCAACTAATCCGTATACCACAACTTATGGGCCCTTGTTAGCAGTAATGTCATTTTAGCTGGTGTTCCTTTATATATGATGGGTTTTAAATCGATTTTGTGGGGAAATGTGTTTTGTTTTATCAGGCTTTTGGATGTTTTTTTTTAATCATATATTTTATATATAAAGTTAGTGCAAGATAAATGCAACCCTGTCTACATTATTCTTGATAAATGCAGAAACTGGCAATGTTGCTCGTGCTCCATTATTTCATTCTTTACGGAATGGAAATGAACATGTTATCTTAATATTTAAAGGTGTCTCTATAGCTTTGAAAGTTATCCACATGATTTAGTACTTAGGGAAATTTAAATTTTCACTTTGACGCTTCCAGATAAAGAAAACAAATTTTATATAAAATACTTCCTGTTGCTGAGGCTAAGCTTATTGCTTGATTAAATATATTTATATATAATATCTGAAGCATTCTGTTATACCTTCGGATGCCGGTTGATTTAGAAATGGCTATTGAACGCTCGCCTTTATTATGTACATATAACTCATTTTATATTCATTTGTTTCAATAATGCTATTAACCGTTTTGCCAGATTGATTCGAATTTTCGAGATATTACAGTAGAATTTAAAATGTTTTCTTTGAAGGGCCTTCGAGTTCATTGAGAAACAACCTTATATTATACTTTTCCGTTCAAATGGGAAACTGTTTAAATCTTTATGTATAATCAGTGGTGTGGGTCAGGGGAATTAAGTTGAGATGTAATCTTAACTACAATTTTTTTTTGATTAATCGACTTTGACTTGGGTCGAGCCATTGCAATGGTTGTGCAATGCATGGAACTAGGAAATAAATTCCATTTCCCAATCCATTTCTACGCTTCTGGTATAAATTAAATAACATACAACGGAACAAGAACAAAAATTAACAATCAATTTTCACATTTATTAAAATTCTTTCGATGTTTTTCCTGAGCAAATATCCTCAAAAAGCTAAGTTTTCGATACCGATATTTCTTTGTGCCCAAATTTGGTAATATCAGCCATCAAAACCTTTTTCTATCGAAGTTCCGGTTTTTTGTTAGTTGTTGTTTACAGTTAGTTGTATTCTCATTTCAAAACTCATTAACTCTAGTCAGTCATATGCTCACACTAGTCGGCTTCAGCGTTCCGCGAAGACAGGGCGCCAAGTGGGTGACGATGTTTTGAGGATGATTTCCTCTCAAATATCCCTTTACCTGAAACTTCAAAGTTTAAGAGGAAGGTGTTAAGAAGGGCGAGAAATTGATTTCCCTGTCCTACTTCTCTCTTTTCCCACTGTTAAATCATTTTCTTTTGTTATTGTTTTTAAATGCGCCAAATGTTCTTATGGTTTATAGTTATGTACATATTTTTTTATCTTATTATGGATATTAGGTTACTTATATAATTAAATTTTTTCATTATTATAATTTATTACTATTTAGAATATAAATGAATGACTAAATTAATTTTAATTTAAAGTACATTACTCCAAGGGACTGAGTGCTATCGAAGGTTTATGGCCCTCCTAACCACCTCCCAATTTAATCGATTAATGATCTGTAGAAAAAGCTCTCTTAAACAATGTCCTCCCTTGTGCGACACACATAAGTTCCGCTTGACTCTTCTTATATTCCTCTAGAGCTCAAATTTGTTCATGGCCTTTATAGTTAGCCCGATCTCACTGGCCTTTTTCCCCAGCCTTTCCTACTGGGTATAAGCCAAATAAACATGTATTCACATAAATGTGTATGTGTGTGTCTATGGACGAATTCTATGCAATTTAAAATTTTAATAAGCACAAGCAATTTTTTTTCAAGAATTCGTATTTTTTTTTTTATTGTTAAACACAATTGAAAAAAAATTCAAAAAATTTCATTATTGTTGTAACAATTAATTGTTGCAATTATTATTTGCTGCAGCAGTAAAAACAATAGAGTCTGCTATACGAAAATATAAAACAAATAACAAAAAAATCCGAAACAAAAACCAAAACAATCTGTAGTGGGTACCCACAAATAAACATGGGTACCTATGTAAGCCTCCTCTGGTTGTTGTTTTTGTTCGAGTTGCAATAGCGTCATTTGTTTTATGTTTAATTTCAAAATTTTTTTTTTTTTTTGTTCTTTCTAAGAATGTTGCATTGAAATTATTTTCTATAAAAAAAAAATGTATTTTGTAGAGTTTTCATGTAGCAATTTTATGTTTTCCATTGTATGTTGTTTTGTTGCAAAATAATTGGAATGCAGCAATGGCACGCTATAACAATTTAGAAATTAGTCAAACTGTGAAGTGGTAATTTTTCGTGGTTTTTCAACGTACATATTTAAATTTGTTTCAGTTTTTCTGTATTGTTTGCACTTCTGATAATTGCAGTTTCAAGTTTCGAGTTTAAGGCTTTGAAAATTGTTTTTGTTTTTCTTATTTGTTTTGGCATTTGGTGTACTTTTTCATTTATTAAGTATTATTTTTTTTGTTTTTTTACTTTCAGTGTTTTTTTAATTGCAAATATTTATGTGCATACTTGTATACTTATCGGTTTTTTTTTTGGAGTATATTGTGAGTATAACAATTTACTTAAACAACAACTAAATTCCAGTGTATATTTTTAGGTACTTTAATATTTATGGTATGCTATGAAGAAATCAAATTCCAGTGCAATTAATAATTGTATGTGCTCTTATTTTGTTAAGCACCTACTGGTGAAACTATTTTGAAAACATGTTTTCTTGTAATTTTTTTGCATGCAGTTAACTGGTTAACTTTTTCTTAATACACAAAAAGCATTGCATAATTATAGGAGTGAATGTGTTAATATTTATACTATTGCTAAAAACTATTTTTGTGGGGAAGTGTAAAGTTTTTTTTCTGTTACTATCAAATCATGTTAAGCTGTAAAGTTTCTCTTCAAATTTAATTGCCTGTGCTGACTAGAATCAATGCTCGATCCTTTGTCTTTAACATAACATGCGGTATCGTTAAAGTGATGTGAAAACTCAAATTATTACAAAAAAGTTGGTGGAAGTGGTATTATATAAATATAAGTAATATATCCCAGCAATTTAAAATGTAAATTTTTGACAAACAAAAAAAAAGAATCAAAAAATACATTGCTAAAAAGCAGGCAAGATGTTGGTGGTGGTGGTGATGGTGATAATGATGATAATAGCATAAAATTGTGCCACAAGTGAAATGTCACGTTAAAATGTGGTGCGTGTGTATGTGTGCGATTCTCTACAAGAAAGAAAAAAGTATAACTAAATCCAAAAGAATCCCAATATGGTGTAAAATAACAATATCACATATAACACACAAACGCAGCTGGAGTTAAGAGCTTGAAGAGAAAAATTCCATTTCCGCAAAGCAAAACAACGAAAAGAAATCTGCAGATTTTCTCTACAAACTAGTAAAAATGGAAACAGAGAAAGAAAATAAGAAAAACGCCTGAGAATAATAATAGCAACAACAAAACAAGCACAAAAATTTGCTGGATCATTTATTTGCATTAGCGTTAGAAGCGTATGCAAGTGTGTTAAATATGAGTGTGTATGTGTGTGTGTTTGTGTGTGTGTTTGTGTGTGTGTGTGTTTGTGTGTACTTGCAACATGTTGTTAAAATTATTATTTTTGTTTTCATATGCGATAGAAATTCTGGCATTTAAAACACACACTCACATATGCGCCAACACATGTGAGCTGGTCCTGAGCACTTTGGACGAGCAAGCAATATCAAACAACCAGGACAAGTAGCAACACCACTGGTAGGACCAGTCAAAAAGACTAACAACAAATTGCAACAATTTACCAGAAATTGCAGCAATGGGGGTTTAAGTTAAATGCGTTTTAACGTTAGTTGCTAACGTTGCCACTGCTGCCTTTATTCTGAAACAAAATACAATGCATAGTTTTAGGCGAGCCAAAGCGAAAACAAAATTGGACACCTTAAGTACTTATGCACACACAAGCATTCAGAGACACACAAACACACAATGTATGTATGTACCCACACTTACATTTAAGAAATTACTTTACAATGTCGCTTCTTGGCTCGTTCATTCGTTCTCCTGCCTCAAGTCTGCATAAAATGTAGTCAGTGTAAGTAACTTTCGCATTTCATTCCACATATTTGGTTTGTGTGTGTTGTTGTTGTTGTAATTGCAATCAAGTGTCTTCTCCTTGGTGGATAGAGCAAGAAAAAAGAAAAATTGTTATAAGTATTATGGCAGCATATACTAACATACTTACAGCAACTACTACTACTACATGCGACTACCAACGATAACCGACCAACGACTACCGACTACCGATTTCCAACAACAACCAGCGCTAACGTCAACGTCGAGTGCAATGTTAAATGACAGTAATCACTGAAGCACAATGCAAACACAATCTTCAAAGTTCTCACGCCGTAATTATCGTAAAGTTGTGGTTTTGTTCTTGACGTTGTTGGTTTTATTATAATTGTTGTTGTCGCTGTTGCTACTGCTGCTAGTTTTATGTCTCTGTGTTGTTCTCTCTCTCCTCTATATGTGTCTCCATGTATGTATATGTATGTAATTTCAAGTCAGAATATTAAATGTATTGATATGCATGTGTGTATGTGTGTGTATTAGTTTGTTGGTCTCATGTATTAGTTAAAACAATGTATTTTTACAAAGTTCGTCATTATAAATTTATTACTTAATACATTCTGTTCTCTTCTACTACAGGACACCCACTTTAACCTAACTTTACCTTCTGTTAAGTAATATTTGTAACAAAATTGCTCGAAAGAATGTATCATTGTATGTGCGCGGTCGTATCCCTGGAGTTGGAAATGTGTTGTGGGTTAGATCTAATACTCCGGTACTGCGACTTTAAGATTTTTAGTTACCCGTTTAAAACAAATTTTCATGGAACTTTTTTTTATTTGTGAGATAGACTTGACACTTTACGAAAGGAAGTACTTCATAACTTAAGAACATACTTATATATTTTTGAGAACACTTCAGAAGAAAAGAATACAAAAATTAAAGTTTTAAGGATTCGGCATCACATCTCTAACAAATATAAGATACAGCCACAAATACATGTTAACTTATGTACTTACTTACTAAGCTGACACTACAAGCGATGATCGGTCTTGACCGGCTTGATAAAGCTTCGCTAGTCGCCTCTCCGATGGAAGGTGCCAGTTGATATGGCCAAGTGCAGTCAGGTCGCCCTGAACCTGGTCTTTCCAACTGAGATTTGAACGTCCTCTTCGGCGTATTCCTCCACCGTGGCTCGAATAAATCACCCTTCTACCTGGAGTGTTTTTTCCTTTCGGTCAACATGATCCAACGAAGCCGCTGGATTTTTATACGTTTGACTTCAGTGTCGGCGTGCGGCTCATTCAGCTCCATCTTATCCGATACACGTTTTCTACGCATATTGGACCGTACGGAGTATCTTCCTCTCGAACGCTCCTAACAGCCTGTCATCATTGGCGGTCAATGTCTACGCCTAGGCGCCATACATTAGGACGCGAAGGATGAGGGATTTATGTTGCGTTATTTTCATCGGTCGAAAGGCGGTACTGCTTCTCAAATGTCTACTGAACCCTAAGCCTCTCAAGGCTGATGTTATTGTTGGTGTTAATGATGAATCCTAGGTAAATGAAATCGTTGACGACTTCAAAAGTTCATTGTCATAATTGTCAATATTGGCTTTTTGTCCAAATATTTCGTTTTGTCCTCGTTCACAACTAGATCCATTCGACAAAATTCCCTCTCCAGATTGGAGGAAATAGTAGAAAATAGTAGAAAATAGTGCCAGAGATGTCTATGTTCAGCTCGAATTATTTTCTCCAGCATTAGTTTACAGAAGACTCACGACAGGGAGCCACCTTGTCTGAAACCTCTTTTGGTATCAAATGACGCGGAGAGGTCTGTTCCAAGTTTCATTGCGCTGGTGGTGTCGGTCAGTATGATTTTGCAAAGACGAATGAGCTTTGCAAAGATATCAAAATCAGACATTGCGGCGTACAAGTGATCCCTAATCGTCCTGTCAAAGGCGGCTTTATAATCGGAAAATAGATGGTGGGTGTCGATCTGTTTTTCTTGGGGATTTTCCAGGATTTGGCGTAGTGGGAATGTCTAGTCGATGGTGGCCTGAAGCCACACTGATGAAGTCCAATCAGTTTGTTGACGATGGGCTTAAGTCTTTAAAAAAAAGATACATGCTAACACATACTACCTATAAAATAAAATTTAGAATTAAAAGCATTTGCTAAGCAAGAACATGCGTGCTTGCGTTCGGATCATATTCAATTCAACTTTGTTTTTATATAAAACCATTGGTAAAATATAATTAAAATTGTACTTATAACTGCAGAAAGAAAATTTACCACACCATCGTAGCTCACTTCACCGTGCCTCACCACTACATTCTATAATTACAAGTTTCACATTGCAAATTGGAATTGCGCGCAAACGACGCGCAATTGCGCTGACGTCATTTGTGGCATTTACGTGCAGCACCAGCAGCAACCGAAGTAGCAACAAAAATTTCAATGCATTAGTAACATTTATTTCCTTCTTTTTTTTCTTTTGAATCCCATTCGAATTCACTCCACAAAACCCGATCACAAATTTCTTTTGTATTACTTAATTAAAGAGCAGAAAAATGTTTTTGACATTCTGGCTGCTCATTATTATGGCTAAATGTTGCTTGAGGAAAGTGCAATATTCTCACTTTGTAAGATTGAAGTGCTCCCCTCTCACCAGTTCCACCCTTTCGCTATCACTTGCCTTCTCCCTCCTCCAGTTTCCCCATTCCTCCACCATATCCCTTCGAAATATCCTTCGTATACTATAATAAACATAAAGCGTGAAAGGTTAAAGAAAATTACAACATTTTTTTATATGGTATATTCATATTAATTAAAAAATTAAAAACGCACCGAAACACACAAAGTTAGTTTAGATCAGTATTTCATTTCATTAATCTCAAACTTCTCTGTCGTCTGCCTTGACGTCATCCTCTTGAGATCAGAAATTCAAATAAATTTCAGTTTAAAATTTTGCATATGTTTAATTATGAAAATGTGTATATTTGATAATTAAATTTGCCACAATTCATGTGATTTTTTAAGGAATTTTTTGATTTGAATATGTGAAGTGGAAACTACCAATCAACTTGTGCATTAATAAATGTCAAAATGACACATTTGTATACATTACATACGTATTTATTATACTCGCCATTGAGCTGCCTGGAATTAATGACATTGTACGCGTGAGCTTCTGTATGTATGTATGTACTCGTATGTGTAAATACTCATTCGTCACTGACAGATAAAACACTTTTGGAAAGTGCTTTTTAATATAGTCGATAAAAAACCAAAACCAAATAATAATTAAAACATGTACGGAAATTAATTTCAGTCTAGTTCGAATTTTTAATATACTACACTTACTCATACACTTACTTAGCGGGCTGTACAATCAGTAATCGATTTTGGTCGCTTTCAAAAAGTTTTACACAGTCGGCTTAGTGCGGACATCAAGTTGATCAAGCCAAGTGCAGTCAAGTTGACCTGTACCTGATATGCCCCTTTCTGTGCTTTTCACTATGGTTATTCGGAAAGAATAGCTGTTCTCAGGTCGAGCGTTTCTTATTTCTTGTTTCAATTCCATACTGTTCACTCCATTCAATTCCATTCTTCCATTCATGTGAATATTTTTTTCTATACAATTTAACTCAATTTCAATCCTTATTCCTCCCTTCCACTCTTCTTGGGAACTTAGTGCTTCTACAAGGCATTTCCGCTTGACTTTATTTTGTGAAGTGTTTTTAATGATTTTCCAGGTTGCTTTCGGCTGATACTTAGTTCATGTTGGAACGTATAGAACGTATTCAAGTGTTATTTGGTCGATCACAGCGTCTGCTTCCTCGTGGGTTGTAATCAAGCACTATTCTTGTGATGCTGTTTGTCGGCTTTCTTAAGGTGTATCCTATCCCCTTCCATTAACACGTTATCTGGTTTGTTATTGGTTCTTGCTTAATTTCTTATTAAGTTTGAGCAGATTATTCTCCATATGATCTGCAAGCTTTTGTTGGCGGATACTTATAGTTTCTGAGTGATGTTGTGTGAAATTAACAAGGTTTTTCTCCTATATGTGAGGGTTTTCGCTTTTCTTACAACTTATGAACTTCTCCATAGAGGCTGCAATCGGCTAAACGCATCTCTGACTTTGTTGAGTCTGTGGTTGACGTCATCCCCTGTTGCACCCTCTGCGGTCATCATGCTGCCTACACAGCAGAATTTTGCCATGTATTCAACTGGCTGGCCTTCGATTGTTATATGGCCATTGCTGACGTTGTTGACACTCATATTGATTTCGAGGCCAACGTGACGTGCTTTCTGATCAAATGATCAGTTTTCGTTGGCATGCCACTAAGTTTGTGCGAGAACAGACATATATCGTTTGCGAAACCTAAGTCCACGAGATGACGGGCGACACTCCATGTTATGCCTCTCTTTGAGTCCCTTCAAACCTTTTTTTCATGCTCCAAATCCATTTATTTCTTTTATCTAGATAAGTTTATCATAATCCAGTTGATTCCATTAAATCTAAAACCATTTTTAATGTTCTCATTCCATTCGTTTCTATTTCTTTCCTTTATTGGTACAGCAGTCCAAGAAGTGGTGCCATTTACGGTGCATCGTGATTTTTCTACTTTTTGATTTTGCCTGTGCCTACCAAATAGTTTAATTTTTCATATTTCAATTCCAATCTCTTACATTCAATCTAGTTCAATTTTTCATCTGTAATTTTATTCGGCTACCTACTTTCAAATTCTCTTCTGCTCCATTTGAATGCAAAACTTGTGCTTTTTTCATGCTCTAAATTCATTTTGTTTTATTCCAAATAAGTGTAGTTTCATTACAACTAGTTCAATTCTTATATTGTAATTAATCCCATTCCATCATGATCTATTTTTAATGACCTCCTCCATTTTCAGTTTTCCCACTCCAATTTTATTTTATCACATTTTATCCCGATATGATTAAATTTCATTCTGTTCCTTTTCAACCCAAACAGTTCCTTTCTCGTGCTTCACTAGCTTGCCATAATATTCAATTCCATTCACTTACATTTTTCATGTTTTCATTACATTCTGTTGTATTCCAATTACACCTATTTCAGTGTTTATTCTAATTAGGTCCATTCATCTAATTAAATAAGCTCTTAATGTTCAATTTCTCTTTTCTTACATTCCATTTAATTCAATGTTTTATCAAATTTCAGAAACTTTTCGATTGTTTTTCATAAAAATCAATAGAACATATCTCGAAATGAGCTTTCGGTAAACAGAAATGGGAAAAATTCGTCTGCTCGTTTTTAGTTCGTTCCAGTCGGTGAAGAAAATTAAAGGTTCTCTACTCTTCTCCTACTGAGTAATTCTGATTGAAATTTTTAGGTGCTTTACCGATGTACTCAAATGATCCTCTAATTTTTATGTAGGGCATAAATTGCACACAAATATTGTATAAAAGTTCAGCCTATAATTAACTTCAAATTAAATTGTGAAATATAAATTAAAATTACAAAACAGCACGAGAAAAATGCACATGCAATTTCACATAAATGTAATAAATACTCATTTTCTCACATTTGCATTTTTATTTATTTATATTTTTTATTTTTTTTTAGGTTTTGTTTAAATCTACTCGTGCTGCTTTTACATTTGCATTTCTGTCACAATGACAGCTGCCATTTGAAAATGTATTTAATTTAATTGATTACAGACATTAAAATAAGTGCAAAATTTGCACAAATTTGCGTATATTTTTTGCTTTTTCTTTTATGTAAAAAACAATTTCGCCAAAATTGCCACCTACTGCAACTTTTTCCCCAAGCCATACATAGTCTAGAGACAAATACACAATAGATTAATTAGCTACGTTGCCACTAATGAATATCATTCTTCGTTGAGAAAATGTTGCTAATTGCCAGTTAGTTCGTTCGCTTTTAATATTTCTTTTATTTGTTTTGCTATTTGAACAAATTATTCCCGGCTAATTTCGAAAGTTATTTAAATGTGCAAAATGTAATTAAATGAGAAAATGTGAGGAAATTATGATGTAATTCATAATTTATAGATATTTTTCAGCTTAAGATTAGCCGCCTATCTGTTACAACGCTGTTAATAAGAACATTTTTTTAGATCTATCGACATATCTAGTAAGAGAGAAAACCGTGACTCAATAGTTATTTACCGTGAAGTGTATAAACTAGACATAGGCATCACAATCTTGGAATCATTTTGAGAAACTTTCCCAATCTCTTTATACACATTATGAATTTGTTAAAAATATCTTCACCAAACACGTTTATCGGTTTGATATACGCTTTCATGAATATAAAGCTTAGTCAGCAACAATATAAAAAATTCATACACTTAGTTTTTGTGAATTCATTTATCACATTGTTGAATATGTAAAGAGTGTTTTTTTTTGAGAAGTGTAGTTTTCAATACTTTTTTCGGACTTGGTATTTTTGACAGCTGTCTATTGATTTATGCTCAGTTTGATTTGCCATTTCATAATGAATAGACTTACTCCTGAACAACGTTTGCCAATCGTGCAAATTTATTACCAAAATAATGGTTCGGTTCGCGCGATTTTCACAAGAAAATTTTGTTCAGCGATGAAGCTCACTTTTGGTTGAATGGGTACTTTAATAAGCAAAATTGTCGCATTTGGAGTGATCATAATCCACAAGTCATTATTGAGATGCCGTCGCTGGTGTGCTCTATGGGCAGAGGGACTCATTGATCCATATTTCATAATGTTACAGTCAATGGGGAACGCTATAGAGCCATGATTAATGACTTTTTCGCCCCTTAATTGGAGTATGTTGATGTAGACGACCTTTGGTCTTTGGTTCCAACAAGACGGCGCTACATGCTATACAGTTATACAGCCAGCGAAACAATCAATTTATTCAAGGAAAATTTTGGTGAGCGCATTATTTCGCGTCGTGGGCCTGTAGCGTGGACTCCAAGATCGTGCGATTTAACACCGCTGGAATATTTTTTGTGGGGTTATGTGAAGTCGCTTGTCTACGCAGATAAGCCCGAGACAATTGACGCCTTGGAAGAGAATATTCGGCGCGTTATTACTGACATACGGCTCCAATTGCTGCAAAAACTGGTCGAAAATTGGGCCTCTCAGCTGAAATTTATTCGAACCAGCCGCGGTGGCCACTTGCCCGAATCGTTTTTAAAACATAATGGCAAATCCTTATCTTTATAATAAAGCTAAATGCTTGGCCATAACAGTAAATTATGTGCGTTTTATTTCTTCTTAAAAACCGCACTTCTCAAAAAACCTCATTCCAATAAAAGTGTGCATCATTTCATTCCAATGAAAGTATGCATTAAACCAAAGAAACTGTAGATCATTTCAAAAAAAGTGTACATCAATACACTGAAAGTGTGAACCAATCCAATAAATTGTAATTTGATGAACTATTTTCATTATATCATACCATTGAAGTGTAAATCAATGGATTAATGGCAGCAATGTACATTAATCCAAAGAAAGTATACTAATTCAATTGTGGCATACTCCAATTGTGGCATACTCCAAAGCATCAAAGCAATGAAAATGTGCATGAATCCATTCCAAGCCTGAATCAATTCAGTAAATCATAAAATAAATAGTTTGTTGAACTAAATACTTATATTCATCATTCATTGATGAAGGAATCAATTAAATTTTGTTTTCTCAATTAAATCACGGTTCTTCACAATAATAAAGAAATAAACTCTTTTTTCATTCTCTATTTTCTATTTCATAATGACAATTATTTAAATTCTTTTTTAATCTTTTCAACATAATCATAAAGATGATTTCTTTCTAAATCAAAAAAGTAGACAACGAAAATGAGCAAAAAAATAAAAAATAAACTGAAACTTTTATGTCGAATTTGCGCAAAATGTTTTTATCGTGTTTTCTTATCTGCTCGTTCATTTTTCGTTCATGCTTTTCTACTTCTTCTACGCTTCCTTCCGGCGTTAGGCGTTATGAGCTTCTCTCCATGCCCCAAACCCAAACCCACCACCCTCCCCCCCCCCTCACCTTTCTCCCCAATTACTTTCTTCCCAAATATGTAATGAATTTTATGCTGATGCTCGAAATTAAGAAACGCAATGAACTTTGTCACCAAATTTAATTTTTCTACGAAATGCTTTAAGATTTTCTTGTTTTTTTTTTTCATTCTTCTTTATTTTGTCTCACATTCGATTTGCAATTCAACAATTTCCATTTCGTTTCATTTCATCTTACTTGGTACTTGTGCTCAAGCACGCTTTTGCTAGGTTGGGTAAGGCTTTTGTAAGTTACTTCCGTTTCCGCTTTTTAGCGCAGCCATAAGAAATTGAATTTTATTTTTCTAACCACAATTGCTCGCGCTGCTACTGCTGCTGCTGTTATTGCTTGCTGTGTTTGTTATTCAGTTTCTCTTTAGTTTTCTGCTTGCTGGAAATCACATCGAAATTAATGAACACAGAAATTGCGAAAACAAATGAATCCATGAATAGAAACACAACAACAGAAACAGAAAGAGAAATTGCAACAACAACAACAACAACAACGACAATGTATGTAAAAAGCAAGAAATAAAGCAGAGAAATGGCGGTTGTATAAATCTGTTAATTTCTTTTCAATTATGCAAATGAGATTGATTTTTCCTCCTCTATTACTCCAGTATTTTCAGTATGCAGAATAAAATCACAAATGCATGTTGTATACTGCACCCAACCCGAGAAACGTAGCTTCCAATGGTATAACGTTTAATGCCTCATGTTCATTCCACTTCCTCGTTCTAGTGCATATACTCGTATGTTTCCGTCGTTGTTGTCATCGTCAACAACTAACAATAAAAATAAAATTTGTATTCTTATTTTATGTGTTGCTTTTAATGTTGCTGCTGCTGCTGCTGCTGCTGTTACTAATGCTGCATCTTCTCCTTCTTCTCATACTCTAATGATGACGCTACGCAAATGTACAATTACATCCTTCAGAATTCAATTCATTTTCAAACACTCCACATACATTTAGTAACCGATGTAAATATACATTATCGCTCGTTTGCTGTAAGACTGTCATAACTCAAAAAACATAAATTTCTAGAAAAACGATTGTAAACTTTTCATTTTACTTACGGGGGCGGGTCAATAAGTATGCTTGAAAAGTATTATGGCGACTCTTCACCATCGATTGGAACAATCCAACATTGATTTACTCAATCTCGGTCATGCGGTCGTACCACCACAAGTGACACCGAACATTCTGGTCACCACATCAGTAACGGTCGATAAATTAAACGGTATGATATTGGCTTATCGGCGAGTGACGGTGCGTAAACATGAAGAGGTCACGTAGATCAGTGACTTCAGTTTTCTAAAATTAGTTGTATATGAAAAAGCTATCCGCAATATGGGTGCCACGTTTGTTCACAATTGACAACAAACACAATCGTTGACAACTTCAGAGAAGTGTTTGGTGATAGTTAAACGCAATCCAAACGAGTTGTTGCGCTATTTCGTAACCGTGGACGAAACTTGGATTCATCACAATATACCAGAGACCAAGGAAAAATGGTTGCAGTAAGTTTCTCTAGGCGAATCCAAGCTGAAGAAGACCAAGGTGCGTCTGTCGGCCAACAAGATAATGGCTACAGTTTTGTGGAATACGCGTGGTGTCATTCACATCGAATACCTTGAAAAACGTAATACGATAGCCGGCGCATATTACACTGTTGGATTAATTCGATGAAGTAAAAACGACCATATTTGGCAAAGTAAAAATTTAAGTTTCACCACCAGCGGCAATGCCACAGTCGCAATGGCAAAATTACATTAATTAGGATACGAATTGCTCCCTCATCTAACATATTCTCCAAATTTAGACCCCTGCGCCTATTTCCCAAAATGGAGAAATGGCTCGACGGTAAGAGATTTGGATCGAATGAAGAGGTTATCGATCAAACAAAAACTTATTTTGAGGACCTCTAAAATCCTTATTATTTAAAAGGCATCAAAAAATTCGAGAAATGTTGGACGAAATGTTTCCTCCTCGAAGGAGACTATGTTGAAAACATTGTTCCTTAGTTTACTTTTCAGGGACTTATTGACCCGCCTTCGTATCACTCCATACAATTCCCAAGTAAAGAGTTCATAAGATATAGTTTTAATTTTTTTACATAAGCTAAAACACTAAATATCAGTTGTTTCTGTATACATAACTTTTTTTTCGATTAATGATAGTCTTGCAGCTAACGATCGATATAGATTTACCCTTTCAATTCATTCTAAAAAAATTATATTAGTTTTACTTTTAATGGCACAACAGCCCATGGAGGGCCTAGGCCGAGCTTTTCGCTTTTCGCATCCACTCATGTTGTGCGTGTTATATTTGTACATGAATGGAAGGGACCTACAGTTTAATGCCGACTCCGAAAGGCGTAGTGAAAAACTTTTCATAGGCAATTTTTACTCTTGTAGGTTTGACATTGCCTGCCAAGAGGTGGTGCCGTGTAGAAAATTTATTTTTTTTAACTTTTTTTGAATTTACCTGTGCTGAGATTCGAACCCCGGACACTCTGCGTAGCAGTCCAACGCACTACCACTACGCATAGATTTATTATATTTTACATAGAAATATTATATTTTGACACATGAGAATGGGCTAGAGCCTCATCTTGAATAAGGTCCTTATCGTGAACTGTGAATATCCTCACCTAAGTTTTAATTTTCACCTTAGATTCGGTTTTTGAATTTGGAATAGGTTATGTGTATCTTCATTTACGTCGAGCAGGGAAATTAGGTCCCCACCTTAACGTAGTTGTTCACTTTGGATTGCGTTTTCATGTTGTGTAAGTCCTCACTTTGGTTCAAATATTGATGATCGATAAGGTGTCGCAATCGGTTAGATTTTCACCTTGGTTTAGATCATCACATTAATTACCTAAAATTAGGTTCTTATCTTGAAATAGATCCTCACTTTGAGCTAGGTCCTCATCGTTATTTAAGTCCTCATCTTTAGTTAAATTCTAAATTTCAGTTAGGTCCTCATCTCGGGGCCATTACTTATTTATGTACATTTTTTTCTAAAGGTTTCTACATTATAGAACTGCTGCTAAGCGTTTTCAAATTACTCTAGTCAAACCCGTTCTATGTTTTCGAATGTTGGAAAAATTAATGGCATATCCTTTTCATTACTTGTGGTTACGAGTCTGCAATACCTTTTTGCGCTAATTGAGGCTTGTCACTTTTTGAAAACACTTTACTCTACAATGAGATAGAAATCTTTTTTTGTTACCATAAATACTGCTATGGCAAAAAAGAGACAAAGCAGTGAGAAAGGCAGAAAACATTTTTTCATTATTTTATCGCTAACAAAGTTGATGAGTTCATTATAAGAAATGAAACGAAGCAGTCAGCCAGATAGACACACACATGCACACATACACATAAATCCGCAAACTGTTGCTGACACATACACACGAATGAATTGCTGTGCTGTCGTTGCACGCACACATCTTCAGTAAATTGAGAATCAAAGTGAGCATAGCATGCATGTATGAAGTAGTGATATGTTAAAAAAAAAAATTGTATGCAGCCGTGCTGTTATCTCATTAGAGTAAACACAAGTGTACGAGTATGTGAGAACGCAATAGCAGCAACGGCTACAAAAACAACATTTGTAGCAGCAGCAGCAGCAACAGCAGCAGCAAGCAACAGCAATAAGCAAGTAAAAGCAAATTTTTATCATGCGTACACAATTTTCTTTCTAACAACTTAATATATTTATATTTTTTATTCCACTTACAGAAAAGCTCATTATTTTTATAAGCTGCCAAGTGATATCCTTGAAGAAATTCTTGCCATTTTTTTATGTTTTTGTAGCTTTTCCTTTAGCGTGCATACACAAAATGGGGGGGAAAAATAATACATAATGAAGCTATATAATATAAAAAAAAGAAATTATATATTGAAAATGACTAAGAAACAAAAGAACATAGTAGAGAGAAAAATAATATAAAAATTGAGCGAAAAAATTAAAATACATATCATCGGCTCACAGCGAAAACTCAGTAACTACTATATTTGTAGAATAGAGTCTCAAAGATTTTTAAATATTTTGTATTAAAAATTCATAGGCACAACTACTGGCTGTAGGGGTTTGAGTTTTATTCGAAGGTTTTCATTGTAAAAATTCAGTTTTTTCATAATCAAGTTCGAGATTGCG
This sequence comes from Palloptera scutellata, assembly GCA_958295655.1. Classification (NCBI taxonomy): domain Eukaryota; kingdom Metazoa; phylum Arthropoda; class Insecta; order Diptera; family Pallopteridae; genus Palloptera; species Palloptera scutellata. The sequence goes on along the minus strand of OY282452.1, from coordinate 49,996,670 downwards.
ATAACATAATTGGTGTACAAAATAAGTTTTTGCTAAATTTGAACTTTGTATGTTTTTCCTCTGACCTGACGATGGAAACATCAAAAACAAACAGCAGCAGCAGTATGAAATTGCATTAAAATTCTGCCTGCAGCAAATGTTATTTTGCAAAGCATTCTGGAAAGCAAAATTAATGTGTGCAAGAAAATTGGAAATGGAATAGTTTTTACATACTTACATGGTTTAAAATATTTTCTTTATTTCTCTCTTTTCTTTTCTCGTTTCTCTCTTCTTTTTATCTTTGAAGTTAATTATATCAATCAAATTGGTTGGTATTTCCAATACTAAGTATATAAGAAAAAGTACAATGTTCAAGGTTACACAATCTATTTTCAAGAACTCTCGAAGAAAAATTTGACACCCAATACTTGGACTCATATTCTTAATAATCATCTATTTTTCATCTTTGATCTTGTGATAAATTTTTTGCTTGTTTGTTTGTTTTACATGAAATCTATTTGAAACCAAAATTTTTTCGCGTTCCGTTCACATCAATCCATACGTTAAAACTTACAGAAGTTCTTGTATCCCAAAACATCAGTTAACAATCATAGATTTGCAGTTAACATATCTTTTTTACTTTTAATGGCACAACAGCCCATGGAGGGCTTAGGCCGCGCTTTTTACATCCACTCATTTTGTGCGTGTTACATTTGTACATGAATGGAAGGGACCTACAGTTTAATGCCGAATCCGAACGGCGAAGTCAAAAGCTTTTCATAGCAATTTTTACTCTTGTAGGTTGTGCTGTGTAGAAAAATTATTTTTCTACTTTTTTTTCTTTGATTTTGCCTGTGCCGAGATTCTAACCCCGGACACTCTGCGTAGCAGTCCAACGTATTACCGCTACACCACAGCGACCACATATCACTTATTACTTTTTTTAAAATTATATTTACCAGATCAGTAACTGAATCAAACATTAGATTGCAAAACAAGACATGAAGACGAAAACTCAGATCAGAACCCAGTCCTAGACCAAGACCAAAAACCAACCAGTCCAAAAGTCGTACCCAGAACTCTGAATAAAATTTAAATAAAATCACAGATCTAAACTGAAAAAGTTCAGAACCGAAGCCAGATCAAAATCAGACGAAAAATAAAATAACAAATCAGACTAAACCTCATACTAAAATAAATGACTACAACTTAGACCCAAAACGGATCACAGACCAAAACTAAAAAAGCAGCCCAAATTCAAACTAAAATTTAAATCATAATTCAGACCAAATCAAACCAAATACCAAAGCAGTAAAAGGTCAAAACTTATGCGAAAAATAAGTTCAAAATTTTAAAACTTACCAAATCAAAAAAACGAAGTCAGTCAAAACTTGGATTACATTTCTTTATACAATATGTGTTTGTGTTTTCTCGAAAGTTTTTATCAAGTAGCTAGCCAAGTTCTTAAACGAGATGTAATTTATTGCCAGTATAAACGTATGTTGCATTGTAAAAAATTTGAAATACATCAAAGTTAAAAATATTTCCACAAGCTCCTTGATGTCCTCTTTCCGAAAATAACTAAATAAGTGAAGAAAACCCAAAGAAATATTCCAGAATATATTAAAACTAAAATTTTGAAAATTACTAATCAAACTAATTATAACGTGCTCAAACAATAGATTTGTAGATTAAATAGCAGGAGTTTGCCGAAAACCTACAGAACCTCTACTTGAATAAATTTTTAAAATTGCTTATCAAATTAGTTCATAGTTTTTAACGAACGAAAGCAAAGCAAAAACAACTTTTAACAAATCGTATTCTCGAACCTAAGCGACTCCTCCAAAGTCAATCGATAGATGTCGCTTATTACGAAAATGCAGTTGGAAATAGAAAAATCTGATAAATTGAAAATGTTCTACAGCACAAACCTTCCGCAATGGCCACTGCAATGGTAAATTGCTATATTGCCGAAAGCCCAAGATTAATTTAAACAAATAATACTTATGTAGATCGCCGAGTGCGTTGCAGGCATCCACGTCGATCGATACATAATTTTCACGTTAGCCATTACGTTCGATGGTGCGACTGCACTGTTCACATCACGCACTAATCTTAAATGTACGTTCGCGACAGATCGACTCCCTGTCCAATTTGCGGGGTTAGACCACATTCGAACAACTCGACTGTGGTGTGATCGAGCACAGACATTCGACTTTCGTATAACTTTACTTACTTTTAATGGCACAACAGCCCATGGAGGGCCTAGGCCGAGCTTTTCGCATCCACTCATATAGTGCGTGTTATATTTGTACATAAATGGAAGGGACCTACAATTTTATGCCGAATCCGAACGGCGAATTAAAAAGCTTTTCATAGCAATTTTTACTTTTGTAGGTTTGTCGTTGCCTGCCAAGAGGTGGTGCCGTGTAGAAAAATTAATTTATCTACTTTTTGATTTTGCCTGTGCCGAGATTCGAACCCCGGACACTCTGCGTAGCAGTCCAACGCACTACCACTACGCGTAAAAATAACACGTAAATTTCCGGAACGCTATGGATTCATATTTAATTGTAATACCACAGTATACCAGGTGGGGAAGATAAGTCGAATTAATTATTACCCCTTTTGCTACATGTGCAGTAAAGTTAAATTTTTTAAATTATTAGTAGCAATCTTTAGTGTTAGGAACACTATGTATATTCATTATATTTATATTTATGTATTTATCAATGCATTAAACATATTTAAATTAGTTTTAAGGTGTACATCAATCCAATGAAAGTACCGACAATTTATTGAAAGTATCCAATTGAAGTGAAATGAAAATGTACAATGAAATTATACAACAATCTAATGAAAATGTACATTGATCCAATTAAAGTACGCATCACTTCAATCCGGGCAGGATTTAAGGCGGGACCAGTTGGGACCAGCAGCCTCGGGCCCTCACCAGTCTCTATGGAAGCAAATTTAGTTGTAGAGAATTAACAAATTAACGAATTGAAAACATGGTTTCACTTCTTCTACTTTCAATTCTTAAGCTTAGTTTGCACGTTTCAGGAAAAGCGAAAACTTCATACAAGTAAAGCAGTAAAACAGCTTAAAGTTTTTTTATTCATGGCCGACACATTTGAGTAAGAAATTATTTCCAAATATTTATATGAATCAAAAGGAAAAGAATTCGCAAAAACTGAACACAAATACCAGAATTAAAAAACTAAATGCACGATTGAATCACTTAATTACCCACTACCCAGCTGTCATCAAACGATAAATTTCGATAAGTTACAATCTCTCCCAGTTCTGGGCTCCATAATCAAGTCGCTATCACAAAGACTACCACAGGATTTTGTAACGAATTGTTACTTCTTTTAATGGCACAACAGCCCATTGAAGACCTATGCCGAGCTTTTCGCATCCACTCATGTTGTGCGTGTTATATTTGTATATGATTGGATTAGGTCTACATTTTTATGTCGAATCCGAACGACAAAGTGAAAAGCTTTTATTAAGAAATTTTTACTCCTGTAGGTTGGCCGTTGCCTGCCAAGAGATGGTGTCGTGCTGAAATTTTGTTCCCCTACTTTTGATTTTGTCGGTATAGAGATTTGAACTCCATGCACTCTGCGTAGTAGGCCAGCGCCCTACCAACTACGACCCGGCAACCACGTAGAATTGTTACAACTTGCCGAATTACCGATACTCTGTAAACAGCTTGATAAAGAATCTATGGAAACATTTCTCTATCGCATCATAATGGAAAACGATTTTCTTTACGCTCAACTTTCGTCAATACACAACCAGTAATTCGCATTTACTTGTCCCCGATGGAGACCAATTGCAGTAGAGAGCGAGCATTTTCAAAATCGAGACTAATAAGAAACAGGTTACGAGCGAGTACGTGACAAGGCCATCTTAAGGATCTGATGATTTTAAAATTTAGAGCGACATTGTTCGGGAATTATTTTTTGATGATCTTTTTGATGTGAACGCTTTGTGTAAAATTGCTTTGTCTTGATCCTTCAAGGTCAAAAAATGTTTTTTTTACATATGAACTCCGATGTCTTTGATGTCAGAAAATTATTTTTGTCTAGATGGTATACCTCACCTTCCCTCTTTCAGAAGTGTTATCTCAAGAGGTTGTTTTTTTGAACCACATTTCTAAAACCAAACGAAAAATTATCAGTGTGTCTTCGAAGACTGGGCGTGTTTGTGAAATTCAGTAGACCTAAATCCATATGCCCGATTCCATTCTCAAGCAAAAAGTGTGAAATTTGGGGTACAGTGTAATAATTTTTTAATGTTTTTATAAAAAAATGTTAAATTTAAAAAAATTTATTTTTAATTGCTTTTTTTACTTCTTTTCTTTACAGCCATTTTACTACATAGAGACAATCGCTTTTGCCTGTAACGAATTAATCTACGACCGTCTAAAGTTTTAATTTCCCGACATTTTTAAGGTAAGTAAACTATGTAAATTATATGTGAATATTTGATTTAATTATTGGACGATATTTGATTGTAAGTTAATACTGATAATGATTGTAAAACGAACTTGATTTAAGTATTCACCATAAAGAGAATAATGAAAACAGGATTAGGACTAGATCTTTTATACTGGTAATAAATATCCTATAATAAGTTCGAAAACGTTACCAAACACTTGAACATAGGTACATAAATAACCCAAAGACTTCAGACCAATTATCATATTACCTGGCTTAGGTAAAGTTTGTGAACACCTAATTGCTGATCAAATTATTTCCTACGTACAAATAACCAGCTTCTCTGATGCCTGCAATCTGGATTCCATGCTGCCCATAGCTGCTCTACTACTGTCCTAAAATTTATCGATGGCATACGTGCTCCGCTTGTCCTGAATAAGTTAACTTTTCTATGCCTCCTTGATTTTTCCAAAGCAGCCTTTTACTCTGTATGTCGCGGCATGCTCTGTCACAAGTTGAAGGACTACTTTAATTTCAGAAAAGATGCTATCAACCTAGTTTCTAGTTATCAAAGTTTCGATTACAGCAAGTAAGAAATGGAGACGACATTTCTCCATTATCTCCGCTCCTTGCTGGCGTACCACATGTTTCAATATGCAAGCATTCTAAGATGGATGCATACGCTGAAGATATTCTAGTATATATCTCTTGTGACCCTGCACTCATTGATGATATGACCCGTAAACTTAATTCTGAGCTCTATGCCATAAAAGTTTGGGCTGACAATAATAAATTACGTGTTAACCCTTTGAAATCCAAAATCTTGTCTATTTCCCGGGGGAAACTTCTGGTTCCCTCGTTATTCCACCTATTTCTTTTGGGGACTCTCAAATTCAAATTTTTGATAGGTCCTCAGCTTGGGTTTCATCCTGAACTCTAAGCTTACATTCTGTAACCACATTAATGGTGTTGTTTCTGAAATCTACTCGCTTATGCTTACTCCGATTCTCTGCCGAATATAATGATTCTGCAATTAGAGTTAACCTTGTAAAACAGTTAAGTATTAGCTCCTCACATTACCTAATTTGATGTTGCTTTTAATAAACTAGACTCCTCCTCACAGCGCAAACTTGTTCTTGTGGTTAACAATACGATTTGATATGCCTTTGGAGTACGTCGTTTCGACCATATATCTCATAAATCAACTTGTATTCGTGGAGTGGAATTAAATTACTATTTGGCTATGCGTAACATAGTTTTCCTTCACCGGATCGTTCACTCCAAAGCACCTACATATTTGCAATTGCTCCACTCCACTAGGTCCTAACTAATTAGTCCTACGCCCATCTTAATTCTGGTCGACTATTCTTCATCAACGCCATTAGACTATGGAACTCACTTCCATCCCATTTTTAACGGATGGCTAATACAAGCAGCTTCAAAAGCAATCGTCCAGCATTTTTTTATCGTTTATTCATCTATACTATACACTCTCTCACTCACTCCTCTTTATGGTAACATGTATTTAACTCCAATTGATTTAGCTTGATTGTACTTTTTCCCTCATTTATATTCTACTTCTTGATGTACTTTAAAAGAACTCTCTCTTATTGTACAGCAAATTACAATAACAAAGTAATGTAATGAATGTGTACAGATTCTCAGAAACTACATATGTACAAATATCAAAAATAGAACAACTAGAACGCATTTTTATAGTACAGTGGAATCCCGATAATTCGTAATCGCAACGGACAGGCATTTTTTTTTTTTGAATTACAGGGGTTTGCGGTGCAACAAGATTTCGATTTAACGAGGTTAAGATAAGTAAAATACTTATTAACGGGTTTTTTCCATTATCAATGCTGAAAAAATGCTTTGTTTTTGCAACACTGATAAGGTTTTATGTGTACTCTTGTTTTAAATTTTCACGCCATACTCTCTTTTTTCACACACCTTTGGTAAAGTAGCGATGACGCTGACCACGAAAAACATAAAAAAGTACAAATTCCAAAAGTGAACGATAAACGTAGCCGTAGCTGTAGCGTAGTGGTAATGCGTTGGACTGCTACGCAGAGTGTTCGGGGTTCGATTTCGGCATAGGCAAAATCAAAAAAAAAAAAAAAAAGAGTAGAAAAAATTATTTTTCTACATGGCACTACCTCTTGGCAGGCAATGGCAAACTTACAAGAGTAAAAATTGCTATGAAAAGCTTTTCACTTCTCCGCTCGGATTCGGCATTAAACAGTAGGTCCTAACACGTACAATATGAGTGGATGCGAAAAGTTCGGCCTAGGCCTTCCATGGTCTGTTGTGTCATCAAAAGTTAAGCAAGTAAAGTATACAGACCGTGTATTGAAAAAATAGATACAAATTACCGATTGGGTCAAAATGTATGGAAGTGGTTTCTTGCGAAGTATAAAGATTTTCGAATTAACCGGGTACGAATTATCGCGAATCTACTGTAACTGTGTATTTGCCAGTCAGTTGACACGAAAATCTAATGCTGCCATATAATTTAACAATTTAATTTCTGATAGATCTAGAATATTTTTAACGTAAAATTTTTTTAAATAGCTCACATATCTTCTTTTAAATCTTTATTCTTGGCAATTAAGTTAAGTTAAAATGGTTTTAGTTATAAAAAATGTTTAATAAAATGATGTCGATTTAAGTTTTTTGCTATGGCAGCACTTCGAATTCATTGCAAATAAACACATGAATATCATGGAGGAAGATTCGGGCTGCATTATAAGTTTTTTATGTTTTTTTTCTGCCAAATAATACAACAAATACAAGAATTTACAATAACAGCGTTCACAATCTGTATAAATTTTTTTAGAAAAATACTGCAAATACTTTAGATAGTGAATACTGTTCGGAAGAAAAAATTAAAAATTTTAAAATTGGTTTTATTCGTTAACTCATTTAACATGTGCCAATAACACTATCAAGTTGTTAACTCTCATGCTCTTCGTTATATTGTCATTCAGATAAAATGTGCTTAATAGCAATTGGCAGCTTGAGGATATTTTCCAGGAGCACTGGCATTTCTCTTCTTTATTAAATGGTTGAACCCGCATTTGCGAGTCAAAAAACATTTTTAATTGTATAATACTATAATACTATAATAATAATTTTTTCTCCGGTAGACATTTTGACACTTTTCTTATTTTTTCGGCAACTGTTTATCTGATTTCATTGTTGACAGTTCACAGTAGGATTGGTATAGAAACCAGGGATGGTAACAACATTCTAGTTATACATAAAAGCTATAAAAACATCACGAAGTATCTCTCCCACTTTTGTTGTTGCTTCCCATACCATTATCGTTGCCATGTTCTGTATGTACTTTGACTGACATAACTATGAGCGAGTGGGGAATGAAACGCTATTAAGTATTTATGAATATTTTACCTACGCCAAAATTTAAAATATTTATTTCGGTAGCAGCTGTTAGAAATATAGTTAGTCCATTGCTTTGACTTGTTAGGAAATACTTACTTCGACACCATTTATCGATATCTCCTGTTCAAATTTAAAATGATAATAATTACGTTCTTCAAGCGTAATTTGATTCGAGAATTCGACCCTATACTGTCCTTTATCTTCTCTACGTTCTTAGATAAAATAGTATGTACTTACATACATACCAATATTATGGATTGGGTCTCTATACCGGGAAACCCAAACGAGTTAGACGAAATCAGAGTACTAGGTCCTAATCAGAATGAAAGACTTGCCTTCAGATTTGGTTAAGTGACAAATTGTTCCATTGTGCTGGCTAACACTTAACACTCAACACTTAACACTATGCACTTATATGTGCTTATAACACTATGACTTAAATAACATAGTTTAAAATATTTATTTTCTCATTTTATTAAAATTAAATTACATATCAAAAGAAAATTCTTTTGCGACGAGTTACGGTGGCTTTTACAATTTTTACCGTTGTATTGAATGAAGCAAATCTAGATCCTTCGGTAAAACTTACAAATATATTAAAATTTGTTGTAGGAGAATAAGGTGGTACATTCATATCAAAGACACTATAATTGTTGGTCGTATATCTGAAATTCTAAGTTACACACCTAGTTAGTAATACCATTACAATACATAATAATAATAATAATAAATGCAATTATAATCTTGCCATACTAACCTTTTTCAGTGGACACCCAACCGGAAAATTGCTTTGATGTATCAATTCTTTAAAAAAAATATTTACAAGATAATTGGCAGTCAACTGAACCAGTGCTTGACAAAAATCAAATTCATAATTCAGAATTGTAATAGCTTTTCCAGTGAAATGAGAAACAGCTTCAAAACGTCCTCTGATGTCATGTACATCTTTCAGAAGCATTAAATGCGTGCTAATCATGAGTCCACCATTTGAATCTGGTATTTTATAACATTCATAATACTTCACCTTACTTACATCGTCAATGTAGCAATCGAAAGCTTTTACAATGATTTGGCGCGAGATCGGCTAAAAGAATAATTAAATTTTATAAGAAATATTATTGAAATATTTAGTTCAGGCAAGATAAAACCTTTCGAGTTTTGGCTGCATTTGTTTGAAGCATACACAAAGATGTTAGTATAAAGATTTTGAAAAATATTTTTGGTAACATTTTCCACCAATATTCAAGTTTTAACTAAATAAAAATTATGCCTTTCCTTTCGGTGATTACAATTAACAAAAATATTTTGTTTACGCCAATAATTATTTAAAATTTACGATTTTTTTTTCAATTATACATTACATTATAAAGGGTGTTTTTTTTTTAGAAGTGTGGTTTTCAATCTGGCAATACGTTTTTCGGAGTTGGTCTTTTTGACAGCTGTCACTTGATTTATGCTCAGTTTGGTTTGCCATTTCATAATGAATAGACTTACTCCTGAACAACGTTGCAAATCGTGCAAATTTATTACCAAAAGGAGATGGCCACCGATCCCGATTTTCACAAGTAAATTTAGTTCAGCGATGAAGCTCACTTTTGGTTGAATGGGTACGTTAATAAGCAAAATTGTCGCATTTGGAGTGATCATAATCCACAAGCCATTGTTGAGACGCCGTTACATCCTCAAAAAGTCACTGTTTGGTGTGTTCTATGGGCAAAGGGAATCATTGGTCCATATTTCTTCAAAGATGAAGCCGGTCATAATGTTAGAGTCAATGGGGAACGCTATAGAGCCATGATTAATGACTTTTTAGTGCCTGAATTGTGAATTGGAGGATGGTTCTAACAAGACGGCGCTACATGCCATACAGCCAACGAAAAAATCAATTTATTGAAGGAAACTTTTGATGAGCGCATTATCTCGCGTCGTGGGCCTGTGGCGTGGCCTCCAAGATCGTGCGATTTAACACCGCTGGACTATTTTTTGTGGGGTTATGTGAAGTCGCTTGTCTACGCGGATAAGCCCGAGACTATTGACGCTTTGGACGAGAATATTCGGCGCGTTATTACTGACATACGGCCCCAATTGCTGCAAAAAGTGGTCGAAAATTGGGTCTCTCGGCTGGAATTTATTCGAACCAGCCACGGCGCAGCGGCCACTTGCCCGAAATCGTTTTTAGAACATAATGGCAAATCCTTATCTTTATATTAAAGCTAAATTCTTGGCCATAATATTAAATATTCTTGAAAATCACACTTTAAAAAAAACACCCTGTACATACATTACACAATTATTATTCTACAGTCAACGAGATACGGATCTTATTATTGATTAGTTTATGCGTATTTTGTGTCAGACCACAGAACTATAAAAAACCGGAGCAGAACAAAGCCATACAAAATAATTGGACCAAGAACTGAACAAAAATCAGTTTAAAAAAATCAAAAATTCAGAGCAAATTCAGAATAAAAATGATTGAAATATAAGAAGCAAGTAAAAAGTAAGAGCAGGCCAAAAATCAATCAGAAACCACTAAAAAAGTAAACGAAATTTAGAACATATCCAAAACGAAAATTAGTAAAAAAAAATCGGATAAAAAATCCGAACAAAACCAGACTAGAAATCAAAGCATAACCGAAACAAAATCAGAACAAAAACCAATTAAATTCGATAGACGAAATTCAGAGTAAGGCTATTATAAAAATTAGTTTAAAATAGGGGCAAAACTCAAAAGAAAAAAGCCAATTGTTCTCTACTAGAAATCTTATTCTTCTTCTTTCTTTTAATGGCACAACAGCCCATGAAATGCCTAGACTTAGCTTTTCGTGCCCAATCATGTTGTGCATGTAATATTTGTACATACGCACTACCAACTACGACACAGCAACTACTAGAAATCTTATACCTGCATAAGTAAAATGAAAAATAGCTTAAGTGTATGTTGAGCGAGTTTGATAGCTTTGAATGGCAATATCATAGCAACTATAGCAATATTTCAGAATACTCTATGTATGTATTCAGGTGAAACATCATTCTTGAAGTAATACATAGGGTAAGTTGGGGTAATTTGCCCAACGTTTTATTCTCAAATTAATAAATATCATATAGACCATGATTATATCAAGTCCGAACATGCCATAGTAAAGAGTGAGTCGAGATCTATCTTTTGACATCATTAGATATGTCAAAAAGTCATTAAAAGCTATCTAGGTGTCGCTCCTAGACTGTTTTTAGATTGAAAAATAAACTTTGACTCAGAGCGACCGATCACAAAGTGAGCTCATTAGTTAATGTCCTCACAAAATTAAACGTGTTACCATTGCATCATGTTATGCTATATGACAGATCTGACATTTAAAACTAAACTAGAATTTTTGACGTTTGTCTAATTACCCCGCTTGTCAAATTACCCCAACTTACCCTATATAATTTCAAAAATTATTTAAAACTCGATTCCGTTTGCTATTTATAGTTAAAAATATGTGATATAATATTTTTAATATTCACCACAGAGATATATAAGTACATATGTATGTACATCAGATACAAAATAGAAAAAAATTGTGTATATGTTCAAGCATATTCGAATGAGCAACTCCGTAAGGCAAAAATATGTAAAGGGTTTTTCAATAGGGACATAACATTTTATATTCAAATACAAATACACCCCCTAAATTTTATTTTTGATCTGGCTATGTCAAAACGCCATTTAAGGTTTACATTTTTATAAAGGAGAAGTTCACGAACAATGTTTGGAACGAGCAACGTTATTAAAATTGCTACCGAAATTTTGAATCGGTAATCATCTTTAGCGATGTAGCTCATTTTTAGCTTATTGTCTTTGTCAAGAAGTAAAGTAGACAATATTGAAACAGTGACTGTGTGGTATGGATTTCATGCAGAAGGTGTAATTGTCGTCGACGACAATGATCCCCATTTTACACTCATTAGAGTTCCCTATAGTGCCATGTTGTCCAGAATTGGTTGGATTTAACACCAGTGATATGTGGTTCCAACAAGATGGTGCCACATGCTACACAGCTGGCGGAAGAATTGATATATTGAAGGGGAAGTTCGGTAATCGAGCAATCTCAAGAAATAGTCCGGTCGAATGGCCACCTCGATCATGCGATTTAAAGCCGTTGTTTTTGTTTTTATGGGGTAACGGTAAGTCGTTGGTTTCTACCAACATGACAACAACATAAGAGGAGCCCAGGAACAATATCGAACGCGAAATTGCCAACTTTCTGGTCAATATGTGTGGAAGAGTGGTTGAAACTTGGCTCCAAAAATCATTCGCTGCAAACTTGTTCGCGGTAGCCATATGACCGCTATAGAATTCCATACTTAAATGTAGCATGTGCATTAAAACCAATATGTGATTTTTCGGGGTCGTCATATGGAGCCAAATTGTATTCAGATAAAAGGGAGATAGCCAGTGAAATTCCTTATCATTCAAATATTTTTGCATACACATACATAAAACATAAGTACTGTGCTAAATATTCTATATTTAAATAATAAAAAAAATACAGAACATCATTCAAAACAGTCACGTCATCATACATGGTATCTTAAAGCACTTCAATTTTTTTTTTTTACAATTTTTTTAATTATTCCCGAGGAATTACAAAAGATCAGAACTTTATTTTTTTGTTCGTATAAAGTTCCATACAAAAAGAAACTCATTTTTGGCATGTACGGTGGTAAATATATGTTCTCAACGCTCAGATTGTTAATAGTATATCTGAAATTCTAAATTGTAATAGGGATCATTTTGTTTATTAGAATAAAGATAGACTTCATGCGAAAATCAAACCTTTTTTAGGGGGCACTCCAACGGTAAATTGCTGCGATATCTCACTTCTTTCACAACAAAACTCGTTAATAAATCTGGAGTCGTTTGCCCCAGTGTTGCACATAAATCAAAAATATAGTTGAAAAGCGATTCCGATTTTCCAGTGCGGTTTGCTATCAATTCAAAACGGGCTCCAATATCCGATATATCTTTAAGCATCATTAATTCTAGGTTAAACAGTAGCTGACCATTTAGACCGGGAGTGAGAAAGCAATTATGGTACTCAACTTTCTTGCTGATGTGACTACAACTGACACTCGTTAGGGATGCTTGGATTTTACTGGTCTGTAAAAATGATTTAAGTATTACTTAATTAATATAATTAATTTTTTGCGATTTTTTTTTGTATTCTACTCCGTGAGTTGGTCCCAACAAATATATAAAAAATACGAAAAACATCTGTTTGTGCGCCACTGTCAACATTTTCAATGAAAATCTCTAAATCAACTGAAGTACACTTTTGAATTGTAATACATTTTTAATAGATTCATCAGCACTTAAATGTTAATGTTCCATCTGATGGCCCGACGCTGGTGCTATTACTTTCTGTGTTGTATTTTCATTTATGAATATATTCTTTTGATTAAATAAATTAATAAATAAAACTAAGTATATTGACGTTATTATTGTGCCATGTCATCGGCTAATGCATGTGATCACTATATGGGTTTTTTATTTTATTTTACTTTATTTTATTTTAATAAGGACAATTATTTTCCAAATCGCATGATAAATTTCAGTTTTAATTATAAACCATTTTAATTTATAGAGCTTTCCTCCATGCAGTCGCTAATTATGACTGTTTATTTTTTATTTTTTGTGAGCTAATTCGAAATCTCGGGTACTAACGACAGGAATTTCCCATAGTGCCAAAGATTCTTCGTATCCTTAAAGTGGACTGTGCCGTGTAATAATTTTTTAAAATTCAGACGTATGCCAATTTGTATTAGGTGACATAACGCCTCCAGTATTGAAAAGATTTGGTATGAGCTAAATAGTTAAAAAGGGTCTCACTCACTTCAAGTAGTATCGGGTATTTGGCGTCATCCGAGTTTTTTATGTCTGTGTTTCACAGATTTCTGCGTAGGTAGACTTTATTTTCCTCAATCAGTTATGGGAGTAAAATAGCCTTTAAATTGTATGTACTTGAGTGGTACTTTCAAGGAGTTAAACTGGAAATAGGGAGCTACGACATAAGTAAGGAGTCGAAAAAACTGTTGATAAATCTCTGAAACAAACCGAAATATTATCTATGCAAAAAATTAAAAATAAATAGATTCCGAATCACGCAGATATAACTGAAATGATTCCAAGTCGAAGGAGACGCAATCTGAAAAAACATGACTGAGTTCAACGATCAGTATTCAAGGCGGATGTATAAATGAGAAAGTTGAAATCTTTCACTGGTATCCAAAATAAAGAATCGAATGTGGTTTTAACAAACTCTCGAAACCGCTGTATACCCCAACTTAAAGTTACATTAGAGGCCAAGTGAGTACCAAAAGTGGTAGAGTTGTAAAATTTCGTACACTAACCTTTTTTGGCTCACATAATCAAACTGAAAAGAAAATTGTGTATGAATTTACTGTGTCAGATGGCACGGGTTAAGTTCATTACACTGGCCCCAACTCGCAAATACATCACTGGTAAGCGACGCATCCTACTCCTCCAAAGAAGTTTTAAATAGCACTATTATCGCTTTTCTCCCTCTTTTTCGTTTAAAATCTGATTGAATGGTGGTCGATGTGGCGTATTTGGTAGCAACGAATCTCTGCACACGCCACGGCACCACTTTAATTTCAAATCTAAGAGTAAAAAATACTTATGAAAAGCTTTTCACTCGCCGTTCGGATTCGGCGTTCCATTCATAACACGGACAACATGAGTGGAAAGACAAATAATCATCTCAGATTATGCTGCGTGGTTATCTTCTGCTCAAAATTTCTATCCATATACTTATTTACAAGGTGCAGCAAAAGAAGTAATGTCATAATATGGATGTGCCATAATTTTTGCAAATGGCTGTGACATTTATGTAAACAGTTAGGGAATTAGTTAACAATGAGCAATGGAGCGATACACACCTCCAAATCAAATTTCTAGGAGGTAGTCATTTGACCGATATAATTTTTTTTAACTTGATGCAATCAATTTTACACCTTCAAATAAACTTTTCGTGACAACAAAGCACAATTTTTTCATTTATAACAAAATGGCAGCCAATTCACATAATGACATTACTTTTGCCTCACCTTGTACTTATTTTGATGCGGATTAAATTAGTATTATTTGCATTTCTTTCACAATTTTAATCACAGTGCAGTGCAGTGTACACATACATCAGTAAAGTGAAATGTTTGTCACATACTTTCAGGCATTTTAGCGCAACGAATATGTTTGCATAGTAAACGTGCTGAGCACGTGAAAATTTTATGTTTGTATAAAACAAAAAACAACGAGCATACAAAAAATGGAAACTCCAAACGAAAAGCGACTGGAAGTGAATATTTATACCTATGCCTTTGCTAACGTACTACATAAAACAACGTCATCAGCAGAAGCAGCAGTAGCTGCTACATTATCATCAGCAATATCGTCATTGTTGGCATCGCTATCATCATCATCATCATCATCATCATCATTATCATCATCATCATCATCATCATCATCATCATCATCTTGAAAATGCTAAAAACCAATGGAGGCACTTGTCTCCAAAAAAAAAAGAACCCAAAAAGGAAGAACACACCCATACATACACACACATATACATGTAGATATAAACAATGATGATGAGGATGACTATAGTCTGGGCAATATCGAGCGTGTATAATTCCACTTTCGTGCCGATAAAGGACACTCCTCTGCACTGAAACATCAAGTGGAGTGCATATAAGTGAAGAGGAGATGGAAGCAGAATAGGAAGATGCTTCATATATATGGTTATGGTGTCTAAGCTAAGTGAGAGAGACTTACGAGTCAGATCCAGAATCAAAATTATTTGATACTAGAGCACAAAAACAGAAAAAGAGAAACAGCGGTGAAATGTTGACAACACGATGCTGTTGCTATTGCTGTTCTTGCTGATGCTGATGCTGATGCTGATGCTATTCTATGCAGATTTAATAAAAGTAGACAGCTTGCGCATGAAAAACGAAATGAAATGCAAAAAAAAATGTGTACAAGAAAAATGAAGAATGAGAGAAAGAAAGGCACCACAGCTACCACGGAAGTGGAAGTTCATAAGGTTGTGTGAGTTAGACGACAGTTTAAGTAGCTTTAAACAGTGATGAACAACTTTTTCAATTTACTGGAAGTGCCATGAAAATGTACGTCGTAGAGTAGAGCTATGGGATTAAGGAAAATCGGTGATTTGAGTTTCATTTTTTCTTCTTTATTTTTGGTTTGTTGCTTTCCACCACTTGAGTTTTGATTATAACACGTAACCGAAAAGATGATAAAAATATGAGATATATAAAAATTGTTGTTATGTGGTTGATGTTGTGGTTGTTGTTTGTGGAAACTTATTAAAATTATTGAAAATCATTTAAATGGAAAATTAAAGCGAAGCAGACTTTCTTGCACATACCATAGTTATAATAAATACAAATATGAATGCATATTAAAGAATTGTTTAATGGTTAAATTATGTGTGCAAATAATCTAATCCCCATAAAAAAAAAAAAAAAATTCTTCCTTCTTATAATTTATCGATACTCACTCAAGTATATCAAAATTTATTTTTATGTTATATTATAGAATTTAAATACATTCAAGGATTTACACAATTTTCAAAATTTAATAACATTTTTGGTTAAATATTGTTAGCTTAGGTTCAGTGGTTGCCCAACACGGTACACTTAGTCGAAATATAACCTATTATGGTACCACGAGGTTCTTTCATCCACCACCTGATTAATAAAACATAGTAAACTTTGTTATACACTTACTTTATTAATAGTCCCACTGAATACACCGACCTCAGATATTTTACCTAGAGATAGCCAAGGGTGGAGAAAAGCTCGGCCTAGGCCCTCCATGGGCTCTTGTGCCACTAAAAGTAAAGTAAAATAAGTAGCCAAGGCTGGATAGAAATCTCGTAATATTTTTTTCCGAACGATGCGAGTGTGCAACCCTGATAAACATTTCGTTCAAAGCCCTCGTAGAAAGACCACATCTTTATTCTGTTTTCAACTTTTATCTTATCACAACGCAGTTTTCCGCATTTCTTCAAAATAATCTTATCGAAAGTTGAGGCAAATAATGTTTACAAAGGCAAAAATTCATAGTATCTGTTTTTAACTATTCGGCGCATCTTTTTCTTCCTTTTTTCCTTCTTTTTACTTTTATTCTTCATTACTTCGAAGTATTTACTAGTATTTTTTCACACTTTACATATGTACAAAGTTACTTACACGTACATCCTTTTTAGAAACACTTTGACATTTATGAAGTTTATTTTCTAAACCAGAAAACTGTCACTTTGATGCAAAAGCTTAAGGCTTACTTTACTTTTACATACACATGTAATGCGTAGAGTACGTACCTACGAAATATGTATTAGTTTTGAATGAATTTTTGAAACACACACATACACACACACACACACACGCACACACACACATAAATATAGAGAGACACCTAGTCTAGAGTCTAGGGAGTTTGTTGTTTACAAATGCTCTAAAGGAAAACTAGGAAAGAACAGTCCTTCAAAATTACATGCAAACACATACTTGAATCATCTACAGAGTAGGTGTATATAAATGTGCAAAATGCAAAAATTAAGTTGAGAATAGAAGTACTAAGTAGTAGGTGTGTGTGTATGATATACTCCTTCTCCTCCACTTTGCATTTATTTTTCTTCATCTATTTCTTCTACATACACTTGAAATGCTGTCAACAAAATTTTAATATCACAGCGTCATCCACATATACTCATATTCTTTCCTTTTTCTTTACTATTCATTTGTTTCTTTATGTGCATCCTTTTTAGTTGGACCCTAAGTGTATAAGTGTATGTATGTGGGTGCGTAGGTGTGCACACACACACACACACACACACATATTCAGGTATGGTGACTATGGTTGTAAAGCTCTAAGAATTTTCTTCATATATACCATATACTATAATGAAAAAATGAAAGAACCTCAAGTAGTCGTGTCGTCCCAGCCAGCCAGCTAGTCAGTCAGCCATACAGCCAGTCAACTATTCCAACCAGCACAAAAGCAAGCAAGCATACAACTTAATACACATGTGCTGCTGCACAAGTCGAGTGTAGCTCAAATATTACACCTACTCGAATATTGTGAACTGTCTGAATTAAGCAAACATATGAATTTGTTCGATGATGCTCAAAAGCATATGGGTATTTTTTTTTTTTGCCTTTCTTTTATTTCGTGTGGCTTAGTTGGTTTTTGTGCCACCACCTACATCACTTGAAGTTTTTTCGGTGAATTTACAATATCATTAAGGGAATACCATATCTTATCAGCAGGGCAAAAATGGAGTAACACAAAATAAAAATAGTAAATCGTAATTTGAATATGTTTGGAATTTGCATATTGTGTACTACATAATTATGCTTATGGTAAAGAAGTCTTTTAAAAATTCAATATTAATTAAGGATGAAATTTAAAAAAATAAATACAGTAAAATTCGTTTCGTTGCCTATTTGCCCTATTTGCTTTACCGCACATGTAAGTTACCTGCACAAAAACATAGTACAGCTGCAATATGTTGCGTACATACATACTTTATTAATAGGCCCACTAAATGAACCGGCCCTAAGATGTTTTTCCTACAGATAAGGAAATTTCTGCATTTCGTGTGGCTGCACATTCCCTTAAATCTCAACTTAATGTTCATCTCAAGTTTTATTCCTTAAATAATATTTGAATGCAATAGTAAATGCTTTATTTAACAATCTCTGTTGGAATTGAGACCCTTTCCAGATTTTCACATTTTTTCCGCCCTATCGGTTATCAATCTGTTGAAGGAAGTCAACAAGAGCTTAAAGATGAGGACAAAACTGCAGATGTTTCAATGTTGTATTAGATACATTACAACGTTACTGCAGCAAAATAATTTATATTAAGTATTATATTTGAAATCGAGGAATTATTATGTTTAGCAAATAATTAATTATCATGCTAGTCGGCCTCAATAAGTTATTTACTTACTTAGTTAACTAGCACTACAACCGATGATTGGTCTTGGCCACCTCTATAAAGCTTCGCCAGTCGCCTCTGCTATGCGCACACTGGCGCCAGTTAATAAGCCCAAGTGCAGTCAGGTTGATATGCACCTGGTCTTTCCTTACTTACTTAATTAGTTGGCACTACAACCGATGATTGGTCTTGGCCACCTCTATAAAGCTTCGCCAGTCGCCTCTGCTATGCGCACACTGGCGCCAGTTGATAAGGCCAAGTGCAGTCAGGTTTATATGCACCTGGTCTTTCCAACGGAGATTAAAACGTCCTCTTCTGGGGTCCACCGTGGTTCGAATAAAACACCCTCTTAGCCGGAGGGATTTCTTCCATTCGCTCAAGGTGACCCAGCCAGCAAAGCCACTGGATATTATTTTTATACGCTTGACTATGTCAATGTGGGCGTACAGCTCATACAGCTCATCGTTCCATCCATTCGATAGTTATTCGATACACGTCGTCCAAGCATATTGGGCCGTAGATCTTGCGGAGTATCTTCCTATCGAACGCTCCTAACACTCCTAATGCCTCTCATCACTGATGGTCAATGTCCACATCTCTGCGCCATACATTAGGACGGGAAGAATAAGGGACTTATACTTAGAGCGTTATTTTCGTCGGTCGAGAGAGGGCTCTACTTCTCAATTGCCTACTGAGCCCGTAGTAACAGTCAATAAGTCAGCTTTGGGGAAAGTTGAAGAAAGAAAAAATAATATTTCACAATCAGAAACAATCATTGAGTTAATATTTTGACCATCCATTTATCATCCACAGAATATCTAAATAAAAGAATTTTTTTATATAACTTCTTCCATATTATTATGTTTTGATTTACTTTACAAAAGTTGAGTTTAAAGTTTGGAAAATATACGAAGATTTTTTGACATCAACAGTTAATGAGCAATGACTGGTATTGTGCAACATCTATGTAAATGTCTACCAAATGAGATGAAAATTTCGGAGGATGTTTTTAATACCAAAACCCTTTCGCCATTGATTCGATTAATACTATTTGTTTTCCAACAATAGATGTTCTTCACCATCTAGATGTTCTTCACCATCTAGATGTTCTTCAAGTCTCTTAAGCTGCTTGCATCTGAACCCGATAATACTGCGAGTTGTAAAATTGTGCTGAACGCTTGCAAAAATCTTTGAAAATGTTTAAAATCGGATTATTTCTCAGTTTATTGGAAAGAATCTTTTATTGTTCCCCTTCATATAAATGGTTTTAAGTCTTATGTCTCAAATTATAGAGGTATTGCTAAATAAAGTGTGATACCTAAGTTATTTGAATTACCATAATTGTTTCTACTTAAATTATGCACTCTGATACAACATTAATCAACACATTGCAACGTGGGTTCCTTAAAGGGAGATCTAGAGATCTACAATGACGAACCTTTTAGAATTCACTATATGTGTAATATATAGATTTATCTATTAATGATTACTAAACTATTATATATATATAACTACTATATATTCATTTTAGTAAAGCATTTGATAAAGTCAATCATAGCCTTCTGATTAAAAAGCTAGGTTTGATCGCCCAGCGATGTCTCTTCTAACACCTTCAGAGAAGGTATACGCATCAGAAGTAGAAATGTCAATTCATTGTAAATTCACTATAGTAAAAATATGTAATCTCAATAATGATGGTGAAGCGCAAAGATGTGTTAAGTGCCTTTTGTGTGAAAATTAGTTAACTGTAGTATCCGAAACTTCAACGTATTTTCTGTCTACTGTAGAGTTGTTGTAAATGACTAACTGAGTAATAAAAATTTATTTATTGTATATTATTTATTTATACAATAAAATTTGCTTTCCTGTAAGTTTTATTATTTTTCGATCGCAAGGAATGGAAAGGGCAGATTTGCCTACAACTCGTTGTTGCTGGTGTAAAATATGAATTGATTAAAATATTTTAAGAAACAATTTATTTTTACTTACGTTTTCTTACTTGCCAACATTTTTAAAATCTCAGCGTTGGCCACCATAAGCTTTAAGAAAGTGTCCACAAAGCTTTTCGATTTCAGGTTAGGAGTAGATTTGAGGTTACAAAAATTGACTGACATTAAACCTGACAAAATAGTTTTTACAAAATTTTGTAAGACTTTTATTAGAATTTAGCAGTAAGATTTTACTAGAATTTAGCTGTAAGACTGCTTTGTTGCATTCCTTAGTCCTGCTTGAAAACATTTTATAACGCTGTAAAAGTCTGGATAATAAAATAAAGTCAATTAACCCTGGGTTTCAGAACAGAGACGTATTATTCAGTAGTCGATTCCTTAGCTAGATACTAAGGGCGCACTGTACTCCGTTCCCATACTAGCATTGGACAAAAATAGAAGGAGTTGTTAGAATAATATGAAACATATTTTCTAAATGGATTATGATGCGCTGATTCCAAAAATGTTATCGGTTTTTGTGTTACATTTACTGTTTCGTGGTCGCTGTGGCGTAGTAGTAATGTGTTGGACTGCTACGCAGTGTGTCCGGGGTTCGAAACTCGGCACAAGCCAAATCAAAACAAAAAGTAGAAAAATTAATTTTTCTACACGGCACCACCTCTTGGGAGGCAAACTTACAAGAGTAAAAATTGCTATGAAAAGCTTTTCACTTCGCCGTTCGGATTCGTCATTAAACTGTAGGTCCCTTCCATTCATGTAACACGCACAACATGAGTGGATGCAAAAAACTCGGCCTAGGCCCTCCATGGGCTGTTGTCCCATTAAAAGTAAAGTAATTAAGTTACTGTTTCCTATGGTTAGTTTTACTGTTTGATTTCATCAATTCTTAGACCCATTTTTGACTTAAATTCCCTTTGAATTCGTGTTTGGTTTTCCATGAATTTAACTTTATTTTCCTCTCGTACTTGCCATGATTTAAAGGGTAGACGGTAAGCTATGTGAATAAGTCATTGAAAAAAGCGAATCCAACAATGGAGAATTGACAATCTAAATTTATAGTGATCAGGTAAACCAAAATTACGTAGGAAGCAACTAGTAATAATACTTATTGGCTGATTATTTCGACGAATAAATACACTACATTTATTTTTGTTGCAAATATTTAAAGTAGCTTCAAATTAACTAAGTAAAGTAAAAAGAACAGCAACAAAGTAATTTATATTTAACTCACGAGTAGAATAAATTTAATTTTACGCACTTTTGAAAAAATTCAGATATATCGAATAGATTAAGGTTCAAACTAAATTACTATGAAATAATTTTAGGATACATTTTTTCCCCATCAAAAATTGATAATTTTTCATTTAACCATTTTTCAAAAGTAAAAAATAAAAAAAATAAATTAAAATATTTTTTTTTCAGATTTATGAAACAAAACAAAATTTGTACCACCCCTGTTTAAGCCATCATAATGCTCCTTTCCTTTCCTATTCATTTGCTCTATCCTTTCTTTTCTTTTTGTTCTATATTTTGCTCTCTTTTTCTGTTTCTTAGTTCTTCTCTAGAACCAATTCATGCCGGTCGGTTGGGCTATTTAATAAACTTGTTGTACATTTAATCTCCAATTTTTCATTTCAATAAATTTATTTTGTTTGATTTAAATACAAATCCCTTGTCTTTTAATTTCAATCAATTAAATTATTCACTTCTGAAGTAAGCATGGTCCTTGAGACGGATTAACACGATTTCCTTGTGTTACAATTCCAATCTTTAAATTAAAGTAATATTAACTTTCCTCGGAAATGGTCCTTCGAGCCAGATCTTCTCTAGAACAAATTCACACCGGTCGGTTGGGCTCCATTATATTTATTGTTTTATTGTAAATTAATGTTGTTAAATTTAAATACGAATTCCTTATGTTTTAATATATCATTTATTCACTTCTGAATTAAACAACCCCTTAGCTATTCAAAAAGTAAAAGCTTAAAAGCAATTAAGCGCCTACAAACTAATTTATGTACTTTATTTTCCTTCAACTACTCACGAACGGAACTACACAATCAATATATTTTCCATACAAATCGCTCACTTTGAATTGCTCTGGATCCCAAAAACAAAACTATTTCTATGAACGAATCTTTGCGGATTTTTCTTAGTCAGACTACCATATTACCTTTAAAATGATACCAACGAAATTAATTCGAAGCAAGTCAGTTTTCTGATTTTTGTCCATGAAACGTAGCACTGTGGAACGTGAGAGTCGGAGTTATTTTCAAGATATTTGTATCGTTTGTCATAAATTAAACAATCCCAGGTCTCTGGATCTATTAGTAGACAGTAGTTAATGTTTCTTTCACGGAAAATTACCTTACTGACTTGTACTTTATTCCAAAGTGACCAATAAATCCTTGACCAAAATTCAAAGTACACGGAAAACTTTTTTCTAATTTTTGCTTTATGTACTACTTATGTAATTATGCTTTATGTACGAATAGAATAATTATAGCAAATGTAATCATTAATTTAATTGGAAGCTACATTAATGATTTTCAATTTTTGTTTTGATGGCAAATATGTTCAAAATATGTTCACTTTTGGAATTCAATTACAAGTTAAGTTTGGCTACAGTCGAATATAAAACTCTCTACAAAATCTTCTAAACTCTTAAAGTTATGCTTCTTTTGATAAAAACATATATGGTAATTGCCATGATCAGAGCATTTAGATAAGATGCGAGCACCAAATATCAGGGGACCAGGTACTTTTACTTACTTCCAGCATTTCGACCAGCTTTCTTTACACCTAACGAAGTTTACGTGAAGAACAGAGAAAGTTGATTAGGCGAGTCTTCTGGGTGTAGGGTATATTACATATTCCAGAACCGTATAATAACTTTATTATTATCAATTAACGTAATTCTACTAGTTATGTATTTTTTATATGTAATTGTTTTAATATTTTTGACAATTGCTAACATTCATGAACATTTTACGTAGATTAGTTTGCAAACTTTTATAGCCATGGAAACATTAAAATATTTCGCATATTTAAAAATATTTTATTTCCTAGTAATTTGGAAGCAAATCAATGTCGCATCTCAAGTAAAGTAGCTCTGATTCAAAGTAAATACTTAATAAAAATGTAATACTTTTCACTTCGCCTTCATTTTCATCTTTTCTTTAGTACCAGCGCAATTACCGTGTGCTGGCTAGTCAAATTAAATGCACATATACGTCACCAGATTTGGTTGAATCTTTTGGGTGCTATTTGGTGGAGAAAAATCCCATAACCTATGGTTATGGTCATTTAATTCTAAAACATCCGGTTAACAAATTTTCTGCACGTATTATTCTCGATGCTTGGCCCCTGGGAACAACTCGTCGCTCTAATATTATCAATTTACGTGTCGATGCTTGTTTAATATTACGTGCATCGAAAAAATATAGGATATTTCAAGTTTACCTAGACCTAATGCGCCGCTTTATCAATGAAATGCCCTCATGTCCAGTAAAATCGGTAAGGAAATAAAATTACATCGGCCCGTATGTACATAAGTATGTACATGTGTGAGAATGTTACTTTTCCAACTTTTTCATTTCGTAATTAGCATTTCAATTATACAATTACTGGCTATCATGTGGTTGGAAGGGATTTACCAATTTTTATGCAGACAGGTAATTATCACTTGGCAATTCAAATATTGATCAATGCAAGTAACGTTTTGTCATTGGATCTGGACGGGCAAATTGAACATATAAAAGGAAAAACCTATAAAGGAATTATTTAACTAAATACAATAAAAAATAAAGGTTTCAGTTTGGGTTTTGGATAAAAAACAATACGAAATATACTTGTTGGCTTGCTTTTGAAAGGTGGGAGTGCTGGTAGTGCATGGGTTAAGAATCATCAATAAGTTAGAGAAGCTGATTAAACTTTTTAATTTTTAAACGGTTTCATTTGAAAGAGTTTATTGTGTTTAATTTGAAATTTCCGTCATGTAAACAGATATGTAATTTAAATGCTCACTTTCGGAGTCGTTAATTGAGAGATGAAGGGCTGGGCTATTTGGGTACTACTTGTCTGGGATACTTCAAGGCATTTTTGTTGCACAGAGACATTGGAGTTCTAACGATAGTAAGTAGGTACTTATGTAAGTAATTATATTGAATGCAAAGCAAAGTCCGAATGCGAAAACGCATAATTTCGTAATCTGTTTAGTATAGAAATAACAGATTTTGATTCTAATTTTTGTCTGTGTAAATCCTAAACGGTAGAGTAAAAATGCACAACAGAAATTATTTCTGCAACTAATTTCACCTTATTCCAAAAGACAGAAGCTTCTTTTTAAAAACTGAAAGAAAAAACACGAAAACCTTAATTCACTAAACCCCTTCCGAGGGGTTTATCCTCATTTCATTCAACTACAACATCTACAAATGCTCTCTGGCTACATTGCATTATTAATGCGATACCAGAATAACTGCTGCATTTGTCATTAGAATCTGTCAATGCGAATGTCAACTCAAAAAGGAAATTTTCAAAGCATTAAATGCGATTAATTAGCATCAGAGTTCGGAAAGCCACTTCCATGTGAAAACCGAGAAAAATATTGAGACTTTTGAAATGAGAAGCGCTGAGCTCAGAGCTAACTCAGTTTTCACTCGACATACTAGATATTTATGTACATACAAGTACAGATCCATTCATACATACTTTAACAAAACAGAAAAGCCTCAATTCTTTAGCAAAATGGCGGCAGACCGAATATGTCAATCAACTTTGTATACATACTCATACGTACTCTTACGTTCGTACATGTTTTGTATATGGGGAAGTAGTCGAAATTATGCTGTGTATGTGTGTGTGGCTGAGTGAGTGTTGCTGTCGTTGCTGCTGCTGCTTTATCGAATCAATTTCCAATGTTTGTTTGTAACTACTGACTGATACTTTTTATTTCCAACGCTGAGTAGTAACGCACTCGACAAAGTGTCATGCTGACAGCTAACCGGCAAAATGATGTGTGCCTAGATGTATGTATGTATGTATGTATGTATGTATGTATGTATGTATGTATTTATGTATGTATGTATGTACGTATGTATGTATGTATGTATGTACATATAAATGTAAGTACGTGTATATGTCTGTCTGTGGGAAAGAGGATGAAGATGTAGCTTGATGATGGTGCGACTCCATAAATAACCGCTAAAGTCAATTTTGGTACTGCCTCACACACACACACACACATACATACCGATACATTCGATGTATGTACATATGTATAAATAACCCGACAGCGGCGTATTAAGCTTTAGAAGAGTTTCTGATGCGCTTCTTTAGCAGCGTTGAAGCATATCTTTTCATTTGCAATGATAAGGTAGTCACAAAAAAAATTATCTCGTTTTTGATGCTCAGAGGATTTTCTGATTTCTCCCTAATTGCTAGAATGTCAGCGGATTTTTTCAGTAGAGTCGCCCACCGATTTTACGGTCAATTTAGCTTCCATCAGTTTACAGTTCTCTCTTGAAGCTGGTCCCAACACGATTCTCCCCCCTCCATGAGGTTCAGTTTGGATATAAGAATACATCTGTGTTGGATAAAGGTAGATTACTTTCACTTCCTATTCGACTATATCTTTAGTTCTTGCCAATTTAGTTTTAGTTTAGTCGAATTTCAATTTATTGCATTCATTGAACGGAGAGAGTTCTTGATTTTTCGTTCATCAAAATAAAACGAATGGGATTTCATACTCAAACTGAAACTGTTTCCAATATGCTTTAAATAAAAAACGATCAAGTGCGGTTTAGTTACCGTACAATTCTGTAGATTCTGATGGCACTTAATTCTTACTATTTACATTAGGCCATTCACTCAGTTTTGCCGATATTCTGATGTTCTCGCATATGTGAGTTTTCTTATATATTAAAAAACAAGTATTTGAGCTTGTTTGTTTTTCGTGCACATACATATGTATACCAAATAAACCAATACTAAATTAAATTTTATTTACTCGTACGTAACGAACTCAAACTGCTTCCAATATGCTTTCACAGGAAGCGCTTCAGGTGTACAGCAAATATTTTTTCATGATTCTGTTTTGTGGATATGCTTATTACAAGAAAAAAAACGAGAGTGAATTGAATTTAGTTCACTTGCATATGACAATCTCTCATTGCTTCCAATATTGTTTCAAAAGAAGTGCATCCTTATTATTCGTGATGCACGGCATGCATCATGTGGCATGCACATGTTCGTTCACTGGTACGTAAGGAACTCAAACTGCTTTCGATATGCTTTCAGAAGAAACGCTTTGAAAGCGCATTAAATTATGCCACAGAGAATGACTTTAGCACACACACACACACACACATATGTACATACGAGTATGAATTTATGTAGGTATGTTTGTTATTTAGTACCTAGTAATAGGAGAAATGGAGGAGAGTAGAAGAAACGAGAAGAAAAAAGTTAATTAAACTCTTGTAGGCTCTATGTTACAACCAATTAACTCAATACACATATATGTACACGCAATACACTATATCTAAGTAGCTTATATGCAAGTGAGTAAGCATGTGGGTGTTTGCATGTATGCAAAATAATATCTAGATACAGAGCGATAAAGATAAAACAAGAAAGAGTACGAGGAAAGAGAATGAGTGAAAATGTGACGCATGTTGAAATTAATGCTGTCAGCACGCATGCAACTTTTGCAATTGACACTAACGTCAGTCAGTTGAACAGCGGTAGAGTGGTAGAGCGGTAGAGATGTATGTATGTATGTATGAGTGTATGAGTGTATTCGTGTAACAAATACAGAAATGTACTTACATGTGAAATCGCAACGAAACGAAATCGGTGCATCAGTGGTGTTGTTAAATCTTTTTCACTCAATTTTCCACAATTAAAATGCCATTGGCACTTTCGTGTACAGTACAGAGTATGCTGGGCAAAGGGAAATGGAAGAGTAAAGGAAACTACACCACATACATGTAAAAAAATCATTCAAAAGCATACGTACATGCATCAAAAATTTACAAAATGCGAATATGTCATGTCATTTTTGACATTTCACTTAATTGTCAAAAATTGACAATGAAATGTAATTTTCTGAATGAGCACTGCAAATTTACTTTGCACTATTTTGCGAGGCATATATGTATGTATGTATGTATGGATTTCGTGATAAGGTAAAACATGTACAAAGGAGTAGATAAAGTGGGAAAGGGAAGTACTTATATGCAGGCACACACACCGTCAGGTAAAAAAAGGCCTCATTGTTTAAAGTTAAAAACAGAAATACCGCCATGTTATGTTCAAATTTTTTTTTTTTGGTTTGCTTCGATCTGTACTTCATTTTTTGTTTTTGTGTGTACGTTTGTGGGTATGCTGTAAAATTGGCTTAAACTGCCAACGGCGTTTGGCGGCCATGTTTCTTTCTGTCTGTGTGCGTGTGTCGGTTTGCTTGCCTCATATTTGCATTTTAATTAAAAAATTTCAACCCCTTCCCCACATTCTTTTCCAGGTTTTTGCAATTTTTGCGATTTTCCTTCTTTTTTTTTGCTGGAACTTAACAAGTTCAA
Organism: Palloptera scutellata; assembly: GCA_958295655.1. Classification (NCBI taxonomy): domain Eukaryota; kingdom Metazoa; phylum Arthropoda; class Insecta; order Diptera; family Pallopteridae; genus Palloptera; species Palloptera scutellata. The sequence continues at coordinate 49,968,277 of OY282452.1, read as the reverse complement.
TCAATAAATTGTACGCTTCAATGCACAATATCATGTGTGCTTGTGTATGTGTTCATTGCGTGCGTATGAGTGTGTATGTGTATAGTTCACAAGCATGATTCATGTGTGTGTTTGTACCCAGCAAAAAATTCACTATAATTTTCTTTCTCAATAGCAAAGTTACTGAATTCTCATATGTAATTGGTATGCAAAACAAAAGCAATTACCTCCACATAGCATATGTGATCATTTCAATGCAAACAGTGACGCCCATTGGCAAAATACAGAAGCGTTAATGCTTTTGCATTGAAGCACTAAAATATGTGCGGGAAAGCTAGATGGCAACAAATGAAAAGCTTTTTCCAAGCACTTCAAACATGGAGATATTAAAGAGTTTAAGGCTATCTTTGCTGTGTAGTTCATATTGGTAGTCACTCTTGTATAACTTATCGTTCTGTATCTACATATTTCGGGCATCGATGAACCGCGAGGTCGAAATAAGGGAGGTGGTATACGCAAGGTTAGAAATCACTCCACAAATCTAAATCTTCTTTCTTCTTGTGCTATTGTGCCAAAGGAGGGCCTAAGCCGAGCTTTTCGCATCCACTAATGTTGTGCGTGTTATATTTGAACATGAATGGAAGGGACCTATAGTTTTATGCTAGTACGAGCGACAGAGTGAAAAGCAATTTTTGCTCTTGTCAAAGCTACAAGAGCAAAAATTGCCTGCCAAGAGATGGTACAGTGTAGGAACACTTTTTCTACTTTTCGATTTTGCCTTTGCCGAGATTTGAACCCCAGCGTACTATCAACTACACCACAGCGGCCGCTAATTTTATATCTAGTTGTCTATAATTGTTCAAAAACTATATCGATTGGGAAAACTTTATTCAAAATATTTGTATTTCAAAAAGTCTATGAAAAAATGTATATCTAATTAAACTAATCTAGTAAATTTTAACCCGAAGAGGAGAGAAAAACTTATCCATTATAATGGAAAATGATCATCGCCTTCAAGTTTATCCAACATGACCCCGAATCGCGAATTTCTAGTTCCTAGTTTAAGAGCTGCCAGATCGTTGAGTAAAAAATTCATGAATTTCATTTGTATTTTTAATAGAAAACGGCAAGTGATTTTAGAATGACACCATTAGAATCGAATTCGGTCAACACCAGATCTAAGAACGTTAATACTTTCTGATGAACCCATTAAATTGTTTTCGCTGGGTATAAGTGCATTTGCCCAATATTCACATACAACCATGTGGACTTTGGTTAACTTTTTGGCTTTTGCGCCGTCTGCCTCACGTAGGTTTGTATGTATGTGTTTGTTTGCATGCATCTATGTTTATGAGCTGGTAACATTGACAGCATTGGGGTAGCGTTGCTCGGTAAGCAGCATTAACGCTTCTTTTTTTTTACGTAATTTTGATAGTACATACATACATAAACATACATATTTAGCCAAGAGTATGATGAAGGTGGCTGTATCATAGCCATACAAACACACACACACTCATCTCCTCCCTCTCTCTCAACAAATATAAAAGGCTTTCGTCTGATGTGTATGCGTGTATGCAAAATTAGCATTCAATGCCAATTAATGACTTTCGTTCGTTTCATTTCGTTCAGTTCATTTTAATGTACAATTGTGTTTCTGTTTCTGCACTCTTTTAGAGTATAAAAAAAATAAACCCCTTTGCACTGAAAAGGGGTTTATATTCATGTATAAACCACCTATTGAATAGATAGTTAGTTTTGCTATTTTAAGAGATAAACATTGAATGCATTCTTATTAAATACTGCAGCAATTGCATCAAAAGGATATGTAAATCTACATACATCAGTTGTTCATATTGAACACAACTAGAAAACAATATAATTTGAATATTATTGATAGATTCGAATTTTTGACAAATTTACATTGCCTTTTATGGCAGGGTAGCAGCTCATTGTAAATCAAAAACTTAGATTTTCCGAAATTTCCTTTACCGATAGTATCCTCCATCATAATGCTGAAACTATATTTAGCATAGTTAGTCATTGTAAGCTCTGTATTATCTACACTTTATCTACATGGTCGCTGTGGTGTAGTGGTAGTGCGATGGACTGCTACGCAGAGTGTCCGGGGTTCGAATCTCGGCACAAGCAAAATCAAAAAAGTAGAAAAAATAATTTTTCTACACGACACCACCTCTTGGCAGGCAATGGCAAACCTACAAGAGTAAAAATTGCTATGAAAAGCTTTTAATTTTGCCGTTCGGATTCGGCATTAAACTGTAGGTCCCTTCCATTATAACACACACAACATGAGTGGAGTGCGAAAAGCTCGGCCTAGGCCCTCCATGGACTGTTGTGTCCTTAAAAGTAAAGTAAAGTAAATTATAGTAAATATAAAATTAGAGCATGCATAAATGATAAATACTAACATTTTTATTTTCTTTCTAAATTTTATTTCAGGTATGTAAATTTCAACTTTGTTTTACTTGGTAAGCAAACGAGCATGTCATATCTCAATTATAACTTTTTTACATAGTTTGTATGTACATTTCCTTGAAATAATTGCTATCTTTGTAGACTGCGTACACATAAATGTTTAGCAAACAAACTCTGACAAGTATTTGTTAAAGAATTTAGCAAACAAAATTAGTAAACAAAATTTCGAATTCAAAGAGTGTCTTGAATGTGTTCATTAAAAATCACGCGATTTGCTTATGAAAGTGGAAAACAATAGTCAACAAAAATCTTTCAAATGAACAAACACGATTGAAAAGTATGTGAAATTAATCGGAAATAAAAGTTGCATATAGTACGCATACGCTAATATCTAAAAAAAAAACAACAGAAAAGTTCAATCAAAAACTAATAAAAAAAAAGGAAAATTATTCAAGAAACACTACATACTTACAATAAATTATAGGGGAATTTTGTGTTTGTTGGTTGGTTGTCTAGAAGACTACTCTTACATAGGCTTTCAACTATGCCAAGTATGTAGAGTGAGTCCAAGGTAGCTGCCATTTTGTACCCAATACTAGATCCGAGGACCGTGTTTTACTCTTTAATTGAAACGAGATACCCGATTAGAATCAAACTATAGTTATTATAGGGAAAACGCTAATGCCTGTTCCCATTCTTAACTGTAACCGATTTCAATTCAAAGACACACTCTCCCTTAATTTCTACTTAACATTGCTGTAGTATGCAAACATGACGCTAGATAGCAGTTTCACATACGCACACATAAGTATTTCCAATGCACTCTGTTGTGCCTTTTTCTGCTTAAATAAGCAATGACTTTTATTTGCAAAACTTGCAATTGTAATTTCATGAATTTCAATTGCAAACTCAGCACCACCACAACAGAAAAGGACAATATTAATAATTTAATTCTGAAAGAGTTTGTACTACTCAAAACAAAACTATAGAGAAAGAGCCGTCGTCCATTTAACTTTTTATTTAATTTTTTTGTCTTTTCTAATGCAACAGAAATTTATTTTTCACAAAATTTACATATACAAACTGCGTACAAAAAATATGCGAACAGACAGATCCTGTTTTGTTTTGCTCTGCAACATTTGACAATAATAAAAATGCTAAATAAAATAAAAAAAATAAAAATAAAATAACAAAAAAATATGCAAACAGCATGGAAATGTGTAGCGAAGTGGTCATTGTTAACAGCACACACTGTGCACAGTGGAGTGATGTTGATAAAAGATTAATTAAAAAGTATGAAAAGAAGTATGTTAGTAAATAGTGCCGATTTTTGGGTCTTTGATTTATATATATGCACTAAATTGGTTGAAATCTCAAAAACAGAAGGTCTAACTACTTCGGGGTTGGAAGAAGTCTATAGTCTGGTATAAATTAGGCAGGATGGTCCCAAAGAGGTTTTAACAGGTTCAGCTAGTCATTATATGTACTCACACAAGCTGCATTTTCAACAATCTAGTGTGCCTCGTCCTTTAGTCGATCTACAAATGCATTCTAGTATTACCGTTTTTCCGTTTTCTGATAATTATCAGATTATGGAAAAGTGATATAGATCACAGTTAGTAGTTTACAACTCTTTACTTCCTGTGAAATGCATTCGTAGACCGACTGAAAGATGTGGCACACTAGATCCTTGAAGATTAAGAAAATAGATCCTGAAGGAAAATGTTCAAAACACAAGAAGTAATTATTACAAATAACCGATTTGAATGAAAAGTATATGAAGCTTTTATTCACTTACGGGTGCCAGCGTTGATTCTTAGATGATTCAAGATATATTCTGTAAAGTCGTGGTTTATTCTTTCGTCAGTTTTCGTCAAGCAACTAAATACATTTGACTCAATGTTTTACGAAAAATGTTTGTACTCCTTCCGATGAATTAATTTGCTATTCAATTTCTTCTTACATGCCCAGCCCACAGTGTGGTGTTGCCATTGTTGTTCAAAAAACAAAAAGACTAAACAAAACTTAAATAAACTAAAAATAAATGACGTAGGCAGTCAACAACCCCCCGTGAAAGAAACACTAACTTTCAAATATCAAGAGAAGAAAGAAAAAATTAAAAAAAAAAGAACAACAGCAATCTAAACTGTCACGGGGGAGTTGGAGAGTCTCGTACGTATGAATACATGTAGTATGTATATGCATGCTAGGGGCTTGACTGGACCATACATAGTGACACTATCAACATAGGGCATGACAGTAGCAGTGAACATTTGCACAAATTTGTTTGACAATTTCAAGTGGCAACACTGTTTCTATTTTCTATTTTCTGTTATTGTCATTGTTGTTGTCTTTTGTAATTTACAATTTTCTCGTATTTAACTTGAGGCAAAACAAAAAATAAACTGACTGCTACAAATGTGTGTTTGTCTTACTCTTTCAGTTTATCTCTGTTTCACTCTAATTCCTTCTATAGACTTTTTCAGGATATCAGTCTATGGTTTCTACGTTTCTGACTATGTGCGTGAGAGTTTGTGTGTGTGTGTGTGTGTGTGTGTGTGTGTGTATAAAATGGACGTACAAAACTAGCAAAGTCAGCTAGAATTTCAATTTGCAATTGCAATTTTCTCCCGAAATCGAATACATGAATTTTTAAGTAAATAAATTTGAATTTTATTCCTAAAAAAGGAAAAAGAAAAACAAGATATCAAACAAAAAAATTCTTTAAATTTGGCAGTAAAATTTTTAATTTATTTGTAAAATTTTTCTTTTTCCTTATAGGTTACTCACAAATATTTAATGTAGCAAATACGAGAGATATCAATTTCTAAGTAATAAGAACAAAAAGGGCAACACACAAAATCAAATAAATGTAAATATTTCTCAAAAATATTTACGAATGCTAAATTGTATCGCACAGTACAGTGTGGTAATATGCAGTGTTTAGTTTTTAAATTTTTTGTTGTAAATTCCTCTTATTTTTACTCCTGATAATTTTATTGCTCAGCAAAATTCCATTGGTCCTCTTAGTTTTCTATCTTGAATTTTCAGACTCTAACTTTTCCCGCAAATAATTATCAAACTTAGCCACCTTCAAGAAAAAATTATCTGGGTCCGATTTTAGACTTTTTGATCGCAGAAACTCCTACTACTCATTGCACACAAATCCCTCAGAATACTTCAACGCAAACTCAATTCTTTCCAACCCGAATTTCTTCTCAAACCAATTTTCCTACGATTACTACAGAAAGTGTTTTTGACCCCTGAAAATAGCAAACATCCTAATTTCCCCGAGCGTTTAACTTTGAGTCCGTTATTATCCACAAAGTATTAACATAGATTTAAACTTCTTCAGTAATAAACCCGAAGACTTGACATTTGCAATCAAGAAATCTTAGGCTCTGCCTTCTTTAGCTCAAAATTCTCTTATTCATAATCAGAAACTTTTCTAACTGAAATCTTCCGAACTCTGGCTAACTCCACTAATTACATATTTCATTGACCCATACTTATTCCACACCAGACTCACATTCTAAATCCTTTAACACAAAATTTCCAGGCATTAACTCTTTCCGCTTAAAGTCGGGTAACTTTAGGCCTATGCGATCTTCAAAATTCCAAAAAAAAAAAATTTGTGACTTGTCATATTCAATTCGAAATGTTTAGACTCATGGGTTTTTTCACTCAAAATTCTCTATTTCTGATTTCGACTCCTCATGCTCATGCTTTCCTGTTCCATACTCAATCCATACAAAATTTCTTAATCCTGCATTTTCCTAGTTTCATGTTACTCCAGCATGAAATTTCCAACATATAGCACTCTGACTTCTTCAACTACAAATTCTTATCAAAAATATCAAACTGTACTGTTATGAAGGTATCAAGCTCACAAGATCTTTTATTTCGATTTTATTCTGCGTGCTTAGTGAAACGGCGTGTTCTGTTAACAATTTGTGTGGTTTCATTGGCAAGTAACATTTTAAGCGTAACTAAATAGTAATAAGCCGTTATCTCTTATCATACACACACACACTCACACACTTAGTGGTTTAATACGATTTATTCGCAAATGCAATTAAAAGATTTGAATTGTATATCATTTCCAAATAACCACCTGCTCTAGGGTAAAATCTAAGTTTTTGCGAGAAAAACATGAAAATGATATTAGGTAAATTGAATGTATATATATATATATGCTTGTATTTTATATGCACGTAAATGGGTGTCCATCGCTAAGAGTGTGCGTATGTGTGTGTTCGTGTATTAGATTTTCTCTGGTTTTATATTGAATATTAATTCTTGAATAGATTGTTAAAATGATGCACAGTATCGATATTTCATATAATCAGTGGGTAAAAATTAGGAAAGTTCCTCAATATGGGTCATACCATGCCCACTTTCCCAGAAAATCGTAAAGTTAAATGATTGCAATCATTTCTTTTTTTCCGACTTTGAATAAATCCAATCTGAATTCAACTAGAAATACTTACTTACTTACTTAGCTGGCACTACAACCGATGACCGGTCTTGGCCGCCTCCACAAAGCTTCGCCAGTCACTTCTGCTATGCGCGCGCTGGCTTGATAAGGCCAAGTGCAGTCAGGTTGCCCTGCACCTGGTCTTTCCAACGGAGATTAGGACGTCCCCTTCTGCGTGTTCCTCCACCGTGGTTCGAATAAAGCACCCTTCTAGCTGGAGCGCTTTCTTCCATTCGCTCAACATGACCCAGCCAGCGAAGCCGCTGGAGTTTTATACGCTTGACTATGTCAGTGTCGGCGTACAGCTCATACAGCTCATCGTTCCATCTTATTCGATACACGTCGTCCACGCATGCTGGACCGTAGATGTAACGGAGTATCTTCGTCTCGAACGCTCCTAACAGCCTCTCATCATTGATGGTCAATGTCCACGTCTCTGCGCCATACATTAGGATGGGAAGGATGAGGGACTTATAGAGCGTTATTTTCGTCGGTCGAGAGAGGGCTCTACTTCTCAATTGCCTACTGAGCCCGTAGTAACACCTGTTGGCAAAAGTTAGTCTCCGCTTGATCTCAAGGCCGACATTATTGTTGGTGTTTATGCTGGATCCTAGATATACAAAATCCTTGACAACTTCAAAAGTATAGTTGTCAACAGTGACATTTGTCACATAGAAATACTTATGTAATTTAATTCAAATATTCGTGTTAATGATTGATCGTGGAGAAAAAAGTTTTAAGAGAACGTAAATATATAAGACGAAATGATTGGGTTTTGTAAAGGGTTTTAAAGAGTTTCTTGCTTCGACTTTAAATCAAAATAGCAATAAATAGGGTTAAATTTTATTTTAAATATGGTTCATTATTATTTTTGCATCTCTTACTGTTGAAGTGAAACTTCTTATGGGAGGGTACTGAAATCTGGATCGGTAACCTTTTGTATTACGATTTATTTTATTTTGTTTGGCTCTCTATGCCCATATCAAAAAATCACAACAAAAAATTAATTTCTCTCACTCGAGAGAAATGTTACACATAGAGTGGTGGAGACTGAAACGGCGCAACCAAAAAAAAAACGAGTAAACAATATCCACTCCTGCAAGAACGGCACTCTCCCTCTCTCTGTCTCTATCCCTCTCTCTCTCTCTCTCTCTCTCTCTCTCTCTCTCGCTCTCGGTCGTATTATATATGGAATTTCTTACAAAAGCAACACGACTAACAATAACAGTAAATTCCTCTGAAGTCAATCTCTCGCTAATATGAAAATTACTCCATTACTCGCAGTCGACCGCTAATATATCTCTCATACATGAAATGACATTGAGAGAGCCTACCTCTCTGTTCGTTCTCGCTCTGCATGGGGCCGATCCTTTACCACCAATTTTATTTCATATACTTAGTATGAAAAATGTCCGATCACAATACCGGCTCGCACTGTCTCCTCATGTACTGTATGAAACTCCCTCTCATATTTAAAATGAACGAAAGGAAATTCGTGTGAGAATTTTGTGTTAAATTATTACTAATTTTCATTTGATTTGATTTCTCCAACAAGTTGCTTTTACATTTTTTCGTTGCATTGAATCAAATAGAAAAAACATCAAAATACGACGACCTGAGGGAACATAGAAAACGTAAAAAAACACATTTATGTATAGAAGTGAAACAAGTTGGTCGTCATAAGTTTCACTTCATCCACGAGTTTATAAACTACCACATTTTTTGTCTTATTAACCCTTCAATGTTTCATATTGGAGCACAGCCGTTACACTCTGCGAGACGCACCCTGTCGCCGAGAATAGACTGAAACACGTTGTAAATGTTTGTAAATTAATAACAACAATAACTACAGCATACAGCAATAACAGACGATTGACGACGATATCGGAATAAAAAAGTATACACACATGAATGAATGATAGAAGCTGTAGGTGCACTACGTAACGTATACGTAACATATTCATATTGAGTAGTTGAAGGTTGAATTAGAAACTGAATTCAAAATCCAATTATTCATCCATGATTACATGAAAATGTCTTTATCGCATGCAAACATACATGCACATACACATACATAACAACTGATTTACACAGATGTACAACAAAATAGGTGTGAGTGCAAATACAATAACATTTCTTCGTTATTTTATAATTTCATATGGATTATGATTTCAGTTTTTATGGTTACGAAATTGTTGTAATATTATAAAAATACCTAAGCATGAGAAGATAACTGAAAATTTGAAATCGAATCGAAAGTAAAAAAAATATGTAATTTTATAAGTCACAATAACAATTCAGCGTGCTGCTGAAATAATCCTTAAAACAGGTTTGGATGTTAACCAAATAAAAATTACATATTTGAAGGAAAATTTGTCGACCTATTATTTTGTTTACCACTGTATGTACATGTTTTGAAGTAGGCAACAACTCCACATGAAGTCTGACAATAGGATATCAGCAACAGGATATATTGTTGTAGTTTGGTCTACAGAGTTCGCTCATTCTAAAACTTTGTGTACAAAAACAACGAAAAGTGGTAACAGCAGCAGCAGCAGCAACAGCAGGATACATACATAATATGGAATACACACATATATGTATGAAAAAGATCATACGTTAAAATACAACAGTTATACAGGTGTGGTGCTCAAAACTACAGACAGGTGGGCATCTAAAAAAAAGAACACACCAGCAAAAATTTTGTATCATACTCGTAAATGGCATTGTTATGTAGAGTAGTTGCAGTAGGAATCAGATCCTTCTTTAGCTTAATGTATGTATACTCTCCTTAAATATCGTGTGGTTCTTTCGAATGTATTGTTGTGTTTTGGTTTTTGTACTTGTATTTTATTGTTCGACTGTGTATGTAGATTTTGCGACGCGCATAAAGAGCCTTATTTGTGTGTGTTTTGGGATTTTTAAGCACACTTCAACAACATAAAATAACAGAAAAATATCCAGCACCGAATGTGTTTTGACAAAAATATCTATCAATACAAGGACATAGACAGCACAGTATGTCGGTGAGACTGTTTATGATGAGGGCAAATCGAATCGAACATTATGGTCAAATATTTAATGAGCATGAAAAAATCATTCATATTTAAGACACAGTGTGATTAAATTCATAATTTCTGTACACATATCTGTATTCGGAAAAGTATATGTACATGATGGACCTTTAACTAGGTCTTCTACTACTTCGCGTACTATGTATACTTGTGGACTACTGAACTAAGGATTACGGAAGAAGAAAACACTTTGCCAAGCTTTCTTTCTCGTTAGTTCTGTCCGAGTTTACCATACAGGTGGATTACCTAAGATTTCTGAAAAAGTGCTTTGATTGGTCAGGGAAGAATAGAATGGGAGGTGGGAGTAGGAATTGGAATTGTAAATAATTGTAGATTTCACTTTCAGATTATGTACCATCTCATCAGGAATTTTGGTTTGGCTCATACTGAGCAATATACTGCGAATTATGAAAGGAAATAATGCAAAAAGTTTCTTAAGATTCATACTATATATCAATTATTTTTTTCAATTTTAAACTATAAGATACTCCTGAACGAGGAATTGAGTAGGGGTTGGAAGTGTGTGAGACATAATTTGTTTATGTATACGTACGTCACACTTTATGCTTCCAACAAATTTTCGCAACATAGTATTTTTTGTTCATTTGCCCAAGTTAATTGAATTTTTTTGGGACACTTCTTTTTACGCTTTCACGGGCTTGTTGTCATTTTGATTGGGGAGTGCTGCTGTTACGGCTGCAACTACTGTTGCTGGTAAGACAACGGTAGTGATCGATAGTAGCAGCAGCAACATCGACAATGTATATACATACATACAATATGTACTAAATATGTACCGACAGTGAACATTGATTTCCAATTGAATTTCCTTGTAATGAAATCGACGGAAGTTTTCGGAAATTGCATGCAAAATTCAATTTTACCAAAGATGAACCAGAAAAAAATGCCAAACAATTTTGAGCACACACAGCAATATTATCATATTGCACATGTATGTATGTAGGTTTATTATGGTATATGTATGTACTTGTTTATGTATGTAGACATGCAGATATTTGATGTTGCGTATGCCTGAGGGTAAAATGTGGTTAAATTTCAATTAAATGCCATATTAATTTAATTTCATTGCAATTTTATATGACCACCATCGAACTATCACTGTACGAGTGTGGGTGTGAGTGTATGTATCTGGGCGTATGTTTATATATACTAAGGGCGTAATTGTCAATATTGAGACAATGATGACGATGATGATGATGATGGTAATGCCGCTGATGATGTTTCTGTGCTGATGATAGTGTTCTGTTGTTGATTGTGCTGTTCTGTTGTTGATGATGCTGTGCTGTTGTTGATGATGCTGCTCTTGATGTCGGCTGATGATGTGACAGCAAATGATAAAATAATTTCAATTCATAATTGAACATGGTGTTTACTAGTAAGTAAGATATTGAATAGGCATACATACAGACAGACAAACGGTTTGACTCATACCAATTAAATTCGCAGCATATTTACATAAACTTATAGGTAAAGAGGATGTGTGTGAGTAAAAAACTTTCCAAGTGCAAATCAACACAATTTAGAATATCAGAAAATCTACCTAACTATTGGATAAGAGAATTTCCAATTGTTGAATGCAGTGACAGATTTGGCTCACGGTTGAATTTGCTACACTATATGACCACACCAAAATATAGACCACCAAAATATAGACCAAACATGAGTCTAAGATAAAAATCATTCGTAAAACAAATTAAATTGGTATCTAAATTCAGACAGAAATATGGTAAAATCAAACCAAAATTCAAACTAAGTAACATCAGTCCGAAAACCTTACCAGAAAAACGGTCCAAAATGCAGATCAAAATTCAGAATAAAAATTTGAAAGAAAATCAGAGCAAAGCTCAGAAAACGTATAGACCAAATATCAAATTGAAATGAGAACGAATCTGAATCTGAACCAAAATCAGACCTCATATCAGTTTAAAAATCAAACAAAAACTCAGACCAAAGCTCAGAAACAAATTCAGTCAAAAAAAGCCCCCTAAAAACAGTGTAAAAATTGTACCATAAATTTTAATTCTGTTTTTGGTCCGATTTATCACAACAAAATTTAGATACAAACACTTACGGACAAGTTTTCAAACTAAAATCTTACCGAAAAACTGATTAAAAGGACACAATATTCAAAGGCAATCAGACCTCACGTTTAAAAACCAAACCAAAACTCAGACCCAAGGTTCACATCTCTTTACTCTCTACTCAAAGAGACCCACCCCAGTTTACTTCAGTCCGATTTATAAACACAAAATTTAGATCAAAAAACTTAGCAAACTTCGGTCCAAATTGCAAACCAAAACTGAAACCAATTGTAGATTAAAAACCATATCAAAATCTAACGAAAATTAATGCCAAAATTCTGTCCAAAATTCAGAACAGTCAATTGATTGAACTCGTCATTAGTGAGATTCCAGCCGAAATGTGTGAAAAGTGTCCAAAATTGGTCCTTCAGAATGAAACTCTTGAAGCGTAGCCACGGGCAACATTTAAGTGAAATTATCTTAAAAAGTAAATGGCAGGAATAGATTTAACGATCCAAATAAAAATTTCATACATATTTTATAAAATTTCTGTGTTAGGTTGAATTTTCAAAATCCAAACTCTTAAAAAATCATCCTTTATATCGTTGGTCTAATTAACATTTTTATATTTCAACAGGAAAAGAAAATAAACTAAAAAAAACTCCAAAATTTACTGTTTTAAATATTTTTTAGATTCATTTTTTAGATACAAAAGGTCTTTCTAAATGATGATAACGGTATTCAGAAAGCGTGACACACATAAAAGGTTCCAATACTGTATTACTTTTTAATCAACGGGCTTCTTTATGCCGAGCATTTCGGAATGTTTCTTTTTTGTTAATCGATCCGTTCCGAAATTTGTCACAAAAACAAAAGTAAATCATAAATTATTCACTTAATTATGTCAAAATAAATAATTTGGCTTTGATTTATACTTACGAGTACAAGAAGCCAAATTTGATTTAACTTATGTATATTTTTGTATTTTTCGTCATCATTGCCAACACTTTACACAGCTTTCTTAATTGCACTGTGTGGCGCTAGAAAAATTATAATTAACACATACAAAATTACATAACACAAAAATAACAAAAAAGCAAGAAAAACAGAGAAAACTTTTAGCAATACTGGTTTATTAACTGTCAAAAATTTATCAAAATCACATCAATTACATAAAACGCTAAAGTAGTACATAATACGCACCTTAAAAACAATAACAACAACAAGCACATCAAATTGGTTCGTAAACTTTCAAAAAGTAATCAATCTAAATTTGTTTTTCTGTTGCTATTCCTTCTTCCGGTAGAGTAGAGTAGAGTAGAGTACGGTGGTAACGAACCATATGATCAGTCAAAAGTACACCAAATGCCACTGTTTTTCAGCTCCCAGTAAGGAAAGAGAACGATTTGATTATTAGAACGATTGATATTTAGTCAATACTGCTAATGATGATATAACATCCAAGCCATAGAAAAAATGGGTCATATAAATAAAATGTATTATGGATAAATTCTGCAGCTTATTTTTAGGCGACAGTCACTATTGTTTTACTTACTTTTAAACTTAATAAATGGGTGGAGAGCTAGTCCGAGTTAATCAATTATTTTCAACTATTGCAGTTGTATAATTAAATATTGCAGTCTTATTCTATGTAACTCATCTTTCGCCACTGGGCATTGTATACCAATAGGAAATGTGTTGGGTTTAATACACATAATTACTTGCTCATTAACGAAAGCTTTGAGCCCTTTTTTTTATCACACAATATGCTAAAGAAAATACCAACCACAGCAAAACACAAACTGCAGATTAACTAGTTCAACTTCTGCATTTACTATATGTATGTATAGTAAAATCGTCTCTGTTGGGCGCAGCAGGAGAAACAACCAACACACACAATAAACCTAATTAGAAATGCGTTTTAAAATCAAATTTAATAGCTTGCCAAAGCGGCAGACCTCATTAACGCCATCTTGTTGCATGATATTTCACAAATTGACAGCTGTCACGTGCTTCTTAACAGCATTGGCTTTTAAAGTTGTCTTAAATGTTTAAATTTTTGCTTGTGCTACCGCATGTTAACATTACGTAGTTGCCTTTCTTCTTCATAACCACCTATAAACGAGTATGTACAAGTATTTGAAACAAACCAAAATGTCACACCCATCATAAACGTGTCTCCCAGTAACCTGGTGTATGCTAACTTTAATTTACACTAACTCAAGAAACTCGTATTTATTTATTTCAAAAATGGCTTAAAGCGCCGCTAGTTTGCTAAATGACTCGCTAATGAATAGTTGACACTAGCTATGTCGTTCAGTGTGAGTGTGTGAAAATTATCATATTATTTTTTGTAGTTACTTAAACTTTAGCGAATTATTTTAGAGAATTATGTGAATATTCTAAGTAAAGAAAATAATGTTGGCATTGGAAACATTTACTACGTGTAACATTTTGGTACAGAACTTTCTGAAATGCCGGATGTGAACAGACTGAATCATACTATTTTCATTGGGTGTATGAGTATATGGGTGAATTATTTCCGAAGGAACTGAGAGACTCTTCTCCACAAAGATTTTTTTTCGTAGTTTCTTCTGCTTCCTCTAAAAGTATAGTAAGTCCTGATGGAGTTATAATTTACATATACAAAAGTTTCCACTTGCATAGTTTATAGTTTTTAATGTAAGAAATCATTTATTTCATGCCCGATTAATCACAAAATTTCCTTATTAGTTTTTATGTGCATAAGATATAAAGAAAATAAAATGAATTTGCTATTTGTGGCAGCATATTTACGATGTATAAATAATCAATTTTCAAACTAGGTATTATGGTGAAATTATAGCACATTTTAAGTTAAACTATAATTCTTTGTGTTTCTTTCTTTTTTGTTTGCTGCTTGTTGTTGTGAACTTTTGCATAATTTTCCAATTTCCATTAGCATTCCATTTAAGTTTTCGATGAACGTTCGCTCTTTTAATGCATCTCTTAAAACTTTTAATACTTAAAGTTTTAAGATGAAGTACGCACATATTTGCTATACCCAGTTGTATGTCGTAGAAGGGGAAAAACGAATAAATAAATTTATAACTAGACTTAAGCTTAAGCTTAACAATTTAATATACGCAATATACGCAATATACAATATATTTTTTTATGTTTATTGACGGAAAAATTACGTAAATTAATTTTCCTTAACTGCATTTAACTGCTGCCTTGTAACTAATTGAATTGCCATAAATTTTAAATTCAATGGCTATACATGAATAATTTATAAACCAATATGGAGATATTTTATCATAAAAATGTGTAAAGTTATGCGTAAATTCCCTCACACCCAGTAGGATATTGCAACAGAGGAATAACTAATTTAACTATGACCACAAAACTTGATGACATAACATTCGATATGATAATAAGTAGTAATTATGCATTTTTGATCTGAACTTTAATAAGAAATCAACTTATTTTTCCTTGATAGATGGGAAGAAGGAGGTAGAATGAAAGGGGGAATGCAATCACAGGAGACCGATGAAGAGATAGACAGCCATTGTGGCAAATGTTATGCCTTTACCACAATGAACTTCAGTTTTATCAATGTCGACTATGACCACATGTAGCGTTTTTTTTTTCTGATTTAACTTTTGTTGGGTCTAAGTTCCATTTAGATATTTATTTTACAATGTCAAATAATCTGTCAGCCATTATAAAATCCAGCTAGGCAAACGCAATTGTGAGATTGCGCGGCAGCTTCTTATTGCTCGTTCGATAATTTCTCGTGCAGTTAAACGGTTTAAGGAGCTGGTTCATGAACAGTTTAAGGACCTGGTTTCTGCCCAGGAAGAATCAAAAAGCCAACCGCCAACACTCTCAGGAATCGCAAAATCGTTCAAAAGCGGCTGCAGCATAATTCAACGGTTTCCATGAGAAAAGCTGCTCACGAAATTGGCATCGATAGTGAATCAGTTCGACTCATAATAAAAAACGAACTAGGACTCAATGCTTATAAGTCAGTTATTTACGGATGAAAACAACCGCGTTCTTAAATATCACCTACTTCAATGTTGTGCCGCAGGAATTGGGTTGGAAAAAATCGTCTTCACAGATGAAAAGCTGTTTGCTGTTGAACAAGCGCATAACCGTCAAAATGACAGAAGCTAGTCAACAGAAGCTCTTGGACTATCATACGTCATTCAACATCCGCAACCATCCATACGCAATCCGTATGGAGTGCAATTCGTCCAAATGGCAAGACACCCTTGATTTTTGTGGAATAAGCTGCAAAATTACCCAAGAAGCGTACTGCCGTGAAATTTTGGAGGCTATTGTACTCCCCTAGGCCACGCCCTACAGCACTTTGACGATAATGAATTGACGTACCAGCAAAATAACACAAAAATGATACAAGGCTCATTTTCCCGATTTTAACACATCTCAAGAATGGCAACCATATTCGCGGAATCTCAATCCGATAGATTAGAGCATATGTACCATTTAAGAGGCCGGAGTCTGTGATGAACATCACAAAATTAATATTCCCTGAAACAGTCATTGCATCGAGAATGGGACCGAATAACGGTGGAGAAGCTGCGGCCCATAGACAAAAATTTTTACAAGCATTTGAAGCTGACTTTTCGTGCCAAGGGTGACCACTTTGAAACCGGCTGAATATTTTTTTAAACATGCATTATGTTATATTTTTCATCAGTCTGTATTTTGGTTTTAATTACAATAATTTTTTTTATGACCAAAACTGTTGTATACACTTATTAATTGTCACCCTGTACATATAAATTTATTATGAAAGTCTTTCAATTATCTGTTTGGAAAAATTCATAGTTTACCCTTGAAAGGCCTTCTCATTGGTAACAAACTTCAAACACAGTGACTAGCAGAGCAGGAGTTGTATGATGCAGATCACTCCGTTTCTAGTCTGATTAACATTTATAACCTTTGAAATATTTTGAAGTTGCGCTTCTTCTTCTTTTAATAGCACAACAGGCCATGGAGGGCCTAAGCCAAGCTTCTCCATTCGCATAGTGCGTGTTAGTGATATATTTGCATACGAAAGGGACCTACAGTTTTATGCCGAATCCGAACGGCAAAGTGAAAAGCTTTTCTTAGGCTAATTTTACTCTTGGCAAAATAGTTTTTCCTACTTTTTAATTTTTGTGCACTACCAAGTACGCCACAATGATCGATGAAATCAACAATATCAGAAATATAAAATAGCAAAAAGTTTTAGCAGTTAAAAACACAAACCGGCAGACGGAACATCTCTTCTGATGAACGAAAGGTCGGGTAGAAGTATGAAATTTAGGTACACATTTATACCGAAGTCGCACATTAAAATATAATAGCAACCCGAATTTTTACGGTCTTCTTATAAATTTATGACCACCACCACACAAAATAAAAACGTATTTTCCGCATATTTTGTTAATTTTTGTTTTCTGATGCACATAAGCAAAATAAATAAAAATATATATATATATATCAATAGAAATTTCTGCTGAAACTGAAACTTAGAGGGGAATGAATTTGAAATGCAAAGAGACAACAATAATTTTTACCATAAAAAATTTATGCATTTCTCACAAAAAAAAAAAAAATAATAAAGAAAAAGAAAATATGTAGCATAGTGTAGCATGATTGCATTATGCAGAGCGCCTTCTGCTGTTGCTTCACTCACTTGCAATTCAACTTGAAATGTTATGTACTTTTGAGTCATTGGCCGCGTTAAAAATATCTAGGAAAATGTTAGCAAAAAAGCATACCAATAAATGAATGAAGTTTGTGTAACACATGCTGTATGCAACCGAGTACCGAGTTAGAGAAAATTTAGAATAATTTCCATTTTTTATGGTGTTATAAATTTTAAAGAGCATTTTTTCTGTATTTTTTACGTACTACTCAGAAACAAACACTGTGTGAATTTTTTAGTGCTAGTGATTAAATAAAGAATGAAAGAATATAATAAAAAAAATTAGTACAATAAATCTCAGAAGCACATTGTTATGCTTAGCAGGCAATTTATACAAGTTGTTTAATATGAAATGATTAAATTAGATATGTATCTCATTTAGGGAAATAAGGAATGGCACTTCAAGGTCGTGTAATTCCACAGAGCAAAATGTTACAAAGAAAAAATAAGAAAAAAAAGTTTTATAGCTCGTACAAAGGACCTTATAAGTACAAAGAAACAAAGTATCTTATACTTTGTGTTTAATTGAGAAAAAATCACAGTAATTGATTTTCACTGAAATGAGAGAAATGGCCCAAAAGACAAGTTTTATACGAGAAATCAAAATATAAAGCTGATGATTCTGGTACTTTGATATATATCTACAGTGTTTAAAATAAATATTTATTTTTAGAAATTTTTCAAAAACTTATGGCTTGATGTAATGATATGTATGTACATAATTTTGTTCGTTTCATTTGAACTGTAATTTTTTCTCTTAATGATTATCTACATTATTTGCTCAATTGTCTACCTTGCCTTGCCTTGATCGGTTGATTGGTTTCTTTTGAATTAACATTATTTTGCGAATATTGAAAGCAACTTAATGTTTATCTACATAGTCTACCCAATTGTCTACATTTTTCACGATATTCACATTTTGCAAAAAGTTTCTGCTGTGTATTATTTTCATTTGTATTGATATTTTTCCGACTATTGACTATACTAAAGGTCTATCTACATTGTCTAGTCTCAATTGTTTACATTTATCATGACATTTAATTTTTTCCAAAATAATATCAACAATTTTATTGTAAAAATATATTTGTATCTTAATTTTGTAATACATGCAAATCAACCCAATTGTCTACATTTTTAACAATATTCAAATTTCCCAAAAAGTTTCTGCTATATATCATTTGCATTTATACTGGTATTTTTTTTAAGGTACTTATGTAAGACTATCTACATTGTCTACTCAATTTTTTATTTATTTATCATGACATTTCATTTTTAAAACTAATATTATTTACCATAGCAGATATTATAAAGGGTGTATTTTCTAGAAGTGTGGTTTTCAATCTGGCAATACTTTTTTCGGAGTTGGTCTTTTTGACAGCTGTCACTTGATTTATGCTCAGTTTGGTTTGCCTTTTCATAATGAATAGACTTACGCTTGATCAATGTTTCAAATTATTGAAATTTATTATCAAAATTCATGCCCTGTGAAAAAAGTGTTTCGCAAGCTACGTCCATTTAGCGACGAGACACATTTTTGGCTCAATGGATACGTGAATAAGCAGAGTTGCCATATTTGGAGTGAAGACCAGCCAGAGGTAATTCACCAGCTACCAATGCATCTCGAAAAATTCACTTTTTGGTGCGGTTTATGGGCAGGCGGCATCATTGCGCCGTATTTCTTCAAAGACGATGAAGGCCGCAATGTTATGGTCAATGGAGAAATTATAACACTTTTTTGGTCAAAAATGCTAGAATTGGACTCGGCCGACATGTGGTTCCAACAGGACGGTGCCACATGCCACACTGCACGCGAAACCATGCATGCAATTGAGAGGCGAATTTGGTGAGCAGTTAATCTCACGTTTTGGTGTAGTCAATTGGCCACCAAGATCGTGTGATTTGACCACGTTAGGCTATTTTTTGTGGGGCTATATTAAGTCTCTTGTCTATAGGGACCAGCCAAACACGATTACTGCTTTGGAAGCCAACATTGAACGTGTCATTTGTGAGATTCCGGCCGAAATATGTGAAAAATGTGCAAAAATTGGACCTTCCGAATGGACCACTTGAAACGTAGCCGCGTGCAACATTTAAGTGAAATTAACTTTAAAAAGTATATGGCAGGAATTGATTTAACGATCCAAATAAAAATTGAATTCACTTTTGTAAAATTTCTGTGTTTTTTTTTTCATTTTTAAAAACTAAACTCTTATAAAAATAAAATTACCATTTATTTGAATATTTTCATTAATTTTTTCTTTCTTTTCTATAATTTCAGGTATGTAAATTATATCTGCTTGTATGATATCTTCTTGGTAAGCAGCCACGTCAAAAATCAGTATACCTTTTTTTTATATGTATATTCCATAAAATGTGTTACATGTAAATATTTACTAAATAAATACATGGGTTTAGAAAGAGACATTATGCACGTTACCAGTTTTTATCAAATATCGATTCCATCGACATACATATTTATTTGCATATATGTGAGTTTTTGTTTTAGATATCTTTATTAAAATGTAAATTGCTTATTTAAACATATACAAGCGATGACTAAATTCAAAAATACATTCATACACACAAATCTTCGCAGCCGATTTACACTAGGTATATACTATACAGAGAGTAGACTGAATATTTCGCCACACAATCATACATACGGGAATGTGCGAATGTACCCAAAGGCCGAGAACTGCACGCTAGAAAACTTCTGATGCGCATTCCAGAATAAATTTGAGTAGATTTTGTTCGTCTTTAAAAAAATTCTATACCTTCATCTCTTTTTAAAAGCATGCCCATCTTATGTAAAGAACCTTTTTACGTATTAGATGCATATGAGAGGGAGTAAAAGATTTAGTAATGTATTCAGAAAAAGAACCCAATACACGGAAAAAAATAATTAAAAATTAATGAATATTATTCGTTAAACTAAAAATCATCAAATAAATGGAAAACTTCAATAACTCAATGAAACCATCATTCAGTTAATGAATTTGCACATTATGTTATTTGAACGCGCATGAATTTTAAGCTATAACTAACTTAAGCAAATACTTCTAATAAAGTTTAATAAATTCGTTAACGAACACATTCATTGATTTTGCCTAAAACAACCGTTGCCAGAATAACTGTACTTGATATTTTCTTTTTTCCTTTTTTATTAAGAAGTACAGACCTCAATAGTACTTGTAGTGGGTAGTGCACAGGACTCACACCCGGTAGGTTAGGGACTTGATTTCCGTCTTGGACCTGTGGTTATTTTTTAATTTTTTTTCCCCCTCATAAGTCTTCTTATATGAAGTGAATGGGAATTATAAAAAAGTGTATATATTTTCTTTAGAAATTTTAATGAACTTACTATATTCTGTTCATTGAATAGCTGTCAATGAAGACCTATAGTATTTATTGATTTTATGAAATATTTCATTGGATGTATTTTAACGAACCTTTTCATTGAATTTTCATTGATTTTCCATTGATTTTATTGCGAGCACTTTCGGTTCCCTATACTTTTGCCGTTGGGTTATTCAGTGAATACATGCAAATTCATACAGTGAGACACGACACACACAGAGACATGGTACATAGCAATTCATGCATACGCACACAGTGAAATAAATTGAGTTAAGCTGCAAATTATTATGCCACACAATGACATTATATACATAAACATGCTCTTACCTTCCTAAAATGTGCCAGTATATGTATGTATGTAGGGATTTCCAACTACATGCAGGCTACATTCACTGAACATACCTTTTCGGTTGATTGTCAGTGTCGAGCAGCTACTACTCCATCTACATCGAGTTAGCTATTAAAAAATGCAAACATGTGCAAAATGAACAAAATTTTAATCCCTACCAAAATGTTGTTGCTGTTGTTGTTGATGCTGTTTCCTTAATGCAATTTAATGTATGTACATACTACGTGTGCATACACAATGATTACTCGTATGTGTGTGGGTAACTACTGGGGGTAGATGCACCTGAGCATACCCTTTTCTCGCACCAACAAATTGTGGTCAACAACTGGCAACAGTAGACTCCGTTGGAGAAAGAAAGAGCTGAAAGTAATCAAAAAATCATTTTTAATCGAAATGTAAATTTTATTAGCCGATGTCGAGTGAATTGGAATTGCTACTTGATGTGTGAAGTGGTGGAAGAGTTGAAAAAAGGAACCAACAGCAGACAGAGAAAGCAGGTTCCAGCAGAAGAAAGTATGTTCAGTTGAGACAGCAATGCTTTTTTGGGCAGTTGTTCTTCTCTCCTCTCGTTCAGTGTGAGTATGTGTGTGTGTGTGTGTGTGTGAGTGTGTGTGAGAAGGTAATTTTGTTAACTCGCCTGAAAAGAAAATACTTTGAAATAATGCTTAAGACGTTCATTTGAGAATATTATATCTGTTCTTTCTTTCTTCGTCTTTTCATCTTTCCTTCTCTGTCTTGTTGTCTATGTTATATGACAATAAAAACATTTATTTTTACGATTGTGGCAAAGTATTTTAAGGCAAGTTTGTTGTTCCATAGAAGCAACAAAGGATTTACGAAATATTTTATTTCTTTGCCAACATTTTGTACACAACAAATGTATTTTAAAATAAAACTTTAATCTCGCCTATGGCTATATCAATGCTGGATAAGTTATGTATGTGGTTCAGTAATCAGAGAAAAAAATATCTACGGTCAGCCAGATTTGTTTTTTCTGGATATTTAAGCGATAAATTTAGGTACTTAAATAATAGTAGTCGTTAGGTGTAGTCATTTTGGTTAATTTTTTGCAAATAACTATCTCTCTTAGATTACTAAAAAGGAAGCAGAAATTTCCGAAATATCTTTATAAGTATTGTCTATTAAGTAAAGGGTGATTTTTTAAGAGCTTGGTTTTTGAAAATTCAAAAAAATACAGATATTTTACAAAAGTGAATGAAATTTTTATATGGATCGATAAATCAATTCCTGCCATTTACTTTTTAAAGATAATTTCACTTAAATGTTGCCCGCGGCTACGCTTCAAGTGGTCCATTCTGAAGGTCCCATTTTGGCACATTTTTCCCACATTTCGGCCGGAATCTCACAAATGACGCGTTCAATGTTGACTTCCAAAGCAGCAATCGTATTTAGCTTGTCCGTATAGACAAGAGACTTAACATAGCCCCACCAAAAATAGCCTAACAGGGTCAAATCGCACATTCTTGGTGGCCAATTGACTGCACCATAACGTGAGATTAATTGCTCACCAAATTCGCCTCTCAATTGATGCAAGGTTTCGCGTGCAGTGTGCAGTGTGGCATGTGGCACCGTCCTGTTGGAACCACATGTCGGCCGAGTCCTCTTCTTGCATTTTTGGCAAAAAAAAATCTGTTATCATCGAACGGTGATTCCTTACGTTGTGACCTTCATTGTCTTTGAAGAAGTACGGCCCAATGATGCCGTCTGACCATAAACCGCATCAAACAGTGCATTTTTCGGGATGCATTGATAGCTGCTGAATTGCCTCTGGCTGGTCTTCATTCCAAATACGGCAATTCTGCTTATTCACATATCCATTGAGCCAAAAATGAGCGTCGTCGCTGAAGACAATTTTACGATAAAAATTATTAATATATATGATAATAAATTTCAATAATTTGCAAACGTTGTTCAGGCGTAAGTTTATTAATGATAAAATGGCAAACCAAACTGAGCATTTTTTACTTTTCACATATCAAGAATCACGCGTGAACTGTCAGAAATATAAACGTCAAAAACCAAGTTGCAAAAAAATCACGCTTTACAAAAGTGGCACGACTCAAAATTTACAAATTGTCAGTAAAAGCAAAAAACTCTGCTCGTAAATAGAATTGAAATATTATAAAAAAAAAATGTTATATCATTGTAAAGAAATATCAGTCAGAAGTACATTAGTTAAACAGTCGTTCGTCTTTTTAGAGTGGCCTCCATGGGCTGTTATAGCATTAAAAAAAAATAAGTGGTATTATTTAAAAAACTATTATTTCTTCAAAACAGCAACAACACAAAATAATTCAATTGAATGATTTCTGTAAATTGTTATTTATTGAAAAGAGGCAGTACTCAGTATCACAACAGCGAACGGATGTACTTCACCATATGGGCACAGCTTAAAATAGAACTCTGAAGTTGTTACTCCGGTAACATAAAAAGAGTCATAGCGGTGAGTTTAAAACGAAGGAGAAGAAATAACAAGGTGTTTACATTCATTAGAAATGTGCACTGTGAAGTTTTTTATAGCAAAAAGTCAATATTTCAAAATTTTCAATTATGCCACTTGTGTTGTCAGGATGCGTATTTTCAAAGTTGGATAAATATATGTATGCTTCTAGCTTTGAGTGATTAGAGGCTTTCAAAGCATCCCACTCCCTACCAAGTGCAAAGCAAATATTTTTTTTTTTTTTTAATTTTTAGAGCATTGCGAGAGCTTTAGACTCAACAATATCTTCTAAGTCGTCAGTCAATGTAATAAATATGTGTTCTCTTACAATCTCAAGCTGGAAACGGAAATGGATTCCTGACCATAATTTCCAGACCATAATAATGAAAAGCTGGCAAATTTCTAGATAATGATCTGCCCTAGACAGACGTGAACTTATTTGCACTAGTTTCATAATAAAAACTGCACCCTGGATCTATTAAGGATACTATTTAATTATCTGATTAGCAAATTAATTGACCTTAAGAATAACTGTTTTGGAAAAAATCAACATCGTGTGAAGCCACGCTTTGCTCCCATTAAAGTGACATCTTACAGGACAATAACAAAAGAAAGTTTAGTACAAATGTAAAAAAGTTTGACGCAAAGAGTTAAGATCATAAATAAAATATATAGGTATATTCTTTCTTTCTTTCAATGGCACAACAGCCCAAGGAGGGTCTAGGCACCCACTCATGTTGTGCGTGTTATATTTGAACATGAGTGGAAAGGATCTACTGTTTTATGTCGAATCCGAACGACCAAGTGAAAAGCTTTTCATATGCAATTTATACCCTTGTAATTTTTCCATTTCTATTTTTTGATTTTGCCTTTGCCGAGATTTGAACCCCGGACGCTCTGCGTAGAGGGCCAACACACTACCAACTACGCTACAGAGACCACTAGATATGTATATTGTCACCTAAAATTTAAAAAATTATTTTAAAAAACGATAACATGTTCCCTTAGTTCTCGAAATACACAAGCCTAGTGTGTAGGGTATACAAACTTTGTTCACGCATGAACTTAACTTTTAAGATTCTTATATATATTTTTTAATTTATCTATTCTCTTGATTGAATCCACATTGATTTACATTTTTATTGAATATAGACAGACGCTAACAAGTTTCTACAGTAATGAAAAAAGTTTGTAATTAATTTTTGTGTACTCTCATTGACATTCAACATTTCACCCTCCACTTGAATCGAATTAACTTTTACAAAACCAACGATATTTCTCCTTTTTAGAGCAAACAGTTTTTTAATACCAAATTGTAAGTAAATATGTATTGAATATAACCAGGAAAAACTACCTACCTATCGCTTTTATTTTCTAAATCGCACATTTAAAAACCGTCAACCAACTGTCAAAAAAAAAGATCTCCCAATATCATCGAAAAAATTAGTGTGTGCAAACTATTGCGCAAAAAAAAAAAAACGCGTGCACTGCAAAAGGTACTAACTTTACGTTTACGTAGTATGTTCGCATGTATATTTTTGTTGAAGAATTTTTTTTGACAAATTTATGATGATGGAATTTTAAGTGATTTTTAACGAGAGTTTTCAGACAGTCAGCAGATTCATCGCTGATATGCGCCGAAAGTACGAATATATACCAACCGTGCCGTACTTGAATTTCTATACAAAACAGTATCAAAGCATGATTTGCTACATATTGCTATCCATCTGCAGCGTACATCGTACACTGACTGCACACCATTGCCATCCATTCATCCACCGATTCACCATCCATCGTGATACCGATGCTGGTATTCATTGCTCGCTTTTCTTTTTCTGCTGCTTCATTCATTTATTGAGGTTTTTTTTTTGTTTGATTGCCTGCATTTTGTGGTTTATATTCAAGTCTGACAAATCACTCGGGCACATTTGTTTCAAAAAACTCAGAGAGGTACTCGTAAGAGAGAAATCAGAGTGTCTTGTGAGTTGTGAATAAATACAGTGAAATTGTTTGGCTTGTGTTGATTCAATTTTGCTGTTAAGGAAATAAAAACAGAAGCTATGATTTTATATGTTATTTTTCTTTTCCCCCCCTTTTCCCCTCCTTTCGCCCCTGCCTTCACCCCTCCTTCTCCTCACAACAACTAAAATCCCCAATTTAGCTTACTCAAAACTTTATGACATCTTTTTTCGTTTCATTTTTCCCGCGCCGTGTTAGTGGGACGCCACCATCGCATCGCGCGCCATCATATCAAAATTTATTATTTATATTAGTGTGCGCGCCCAACGTGGGGTATACCATAAACACTAGCCGACTACGTCATCGTTTTCTTCAAACTTTATTTATCTTGCTCATCGTTTAATTTATGTTAATCGTATTTTTTGGCAGCGCGCGAACATGCGAATCTAAAATTTATTAATCCAGCATTTTGCTGCAACGCGCGATTATGATAAATTACTTGTTTTTTCTCTCTGTTTATGCTACAGAAATAAGTAGAATTTTTCGTCTTTTTTCTGTTTAATTTTTGACAGTTGTTGTCATGTTTTTATATTGAAAACACACAAAAGCTGAATCTGGAGTGGGATATAAAAAATTAGATGTAAAATTTTATAAATGATTGCAATGAAATTTTCTAACAGTTTGTTTTTCATACTTGTTGGAATTTCTTGCGGTTTTCTTCGTTTTGTTTTTTTTCGGCTTAGTTTTTTTTCGTACGTAACTCATTAAAAGTTTTATTTGAAACTATTTACTTTTGACAAAATTTTTGGCAGTATTTGATTGCTGATATTATTATGTAATCAGAGTATTCGCCAATAGAATGTTAAATTAGAACATAGCGGTATGCAACTTCCATTAAGCAGGAGCGTATTTAGCGCTAAACCAAAGGGGTTTGGCTAGAGTACCCGTATGTACCTATAGTGTAAGCAAAATATGTTTTTAAACAATGGAGTACACATTGATTTTATTGAATTGTTTACATTTTGGTGTAAACTAAGGGTAAAAAGTAAGCAATGTAACTAGACGGGTCTGTCCTCATCTCAGATTAACCAAATCAATCTTCAAGCAAAAACAATAGAGGATTTAGTATCGAGTTAAGATTAAAAAAGCTCAAGCCTATCAACAATTATTATCTAATCTTCCATAAAATTAAAAAGTTTTTACATGTTTTGGCGACTTATCTTTTACTCGGTCTTTAGGGTTTTTGTTTTAATATTCTTGAATTAAAGTTTTCAATCCAAAAAGTCAGCAAAGCTTGTTTGGGTTCGGTTTCAGGATTCGTGTGTATTTCAAAAGCCTCATCCCGACACGTTGCTTCATTTGATTGAAATCTTTAAGAATGTTCACTACTTTCTAATTTACTTTTATTATAATTTCCAATTATTGAATGTTCTTTCTGCTCAATTCCATCAAATTAATGCTCAATCAAAAAAAAAAATTTAATGCCGCTATAGCTAAAATTTGATGTTATAAATCTGAAATCGTATTGGTAATTTTTAATTTAATAATTCAAATCCAGGAAATTTAAATTAATTCTCCTGCAAACATTTTTCAGATGACCATGGAAAATTATTGTGATTTATCAACTCAAAACGTCCTTTCATATCATAAATATATGTATACTTATATCCTTTCGAAAGTATTTTTAGCAGTGACGAGCAACCCTTAACTTGCTACTTTTCGTCATCGACTTATACAAGCTTAAAGTTCAATTACATTTTAGCACTACACCATTATACCATATCTGTGGCAATATGACATAGTAGCTTAAGTAGTAGTAGCTTAGTAGGGACGTCCCCTTCTGCGTGTTCCTCCAACATAATCAAAAATTGAGATATTACTTACTTACATACTTACTTAACTGGCAATACAACCGATGATCGGTCTTGGCCGCCTTGATAAAGCTGCGCCAGTCGCCTCTGACCAGTTGGTAAGGCCAAGTGCAATCAGGTTGCTCTGTACCTGGTCTATCCAACGCAGATTGGGACGTCTCCTTCTGCGTGTTCCTCCACCGTGGTTCGAATAAAACACCTTTCTAGCCGTAGCACTTTCTTCTATTCGCTCAACATGACACAGCCAGCGCAGCCGCTGGATTTTTATACGCTTGACTATGTCAGTGTCGGCATACAGCTCGATACACGTCATCCACGCGGACCATAGATCAAACAGAGTATCTTCCCCGCGAACGCTCGTAACAACCTCTCATCATTGGCGGTCAATGTCCATGTCTCAGCGCCATACATTAGAACGGGAAGGATAAGGGATTTATAGGGCGTTATTTTCGTCGGTCGAGAGAGGGCTCTGCTTCTCAATTGAATACTATACTGAACCCGTAAGTAACACCTGTTGGCAAAAGTTAATCTCCGCTTGATCTCACGGCTGACATTATTGTTGGTGTTTATGCTGGATCCTAATTAAACGAAATCCTTGACTACTTGAAAAGTATAATTGTCAACAGTGACATTTTGTCCAAGACGCCGTGACTCTTTGTTTGTTGACACAAGGTATTTCGTTTTGTCCGCATTCACCACAAGACTCACTCGACGAGACTCCCTTTACAGGTTGGAGAATCCTGCTCTGACTGCTCGCTCGTTGGTGCCAATGATGTCAATATAGTCAGCGTATGCTAGCAGCATGACACTCTTGTAGAAGATAGTGCCAGAGATGTCGATATTCACAGCTCGAATTATTTTTTCCAGCATTAGGTTAAAAAAGTCGCACGATATGTAGTCACCTTGTCTGAAACCTCTTTTGGTGTGAAATGGCGCGAGGCGAGAGGTCTGTTCCAATTTTCACTGTGCTGGTGGGGTCGGTCAGTGTCATTTTGCAAAGAAGAATGAGCTTTGCAGGGATTCCTAATGGTGCTGTCAAAGGCGGCTTTATAATCGAAAAATAGATGGTGGGTGTCGATCTGTTTTTCTCGGGTCTTTTCCAGGATTTGGCGTATTGTGAATATCTGGTCGATGGTGGATCTACCAGCCACACTGATAAGGTCCCATCAGTTTGTTGACAATGAAATTCATTCACATAGTATGGTCGATAGAACCTTATATGCGATATTAAGAAGGCTTTTCCAGGCTTATGACGCAGATCGTTGAATCACCTTTCTTATGGATTGGGCAGAGTACGTTAAGGTTCCAATCTCTTGGCTCTTCGTCTACAATCTTAAACAACTCAGCAGGCAGGCCATCTGCACATGCAGCCTTATTGTGTTTAAGCTGAGCGTTTGATGTTAAAACCTCCTCATAGTCGGGCGGAGGTATTTCAACGCCATCAGAAAGGAAATTACATTTTTGTGTTGCTTGCCTAAATCATTTCGGTTAACTCGAATTCTTAATATGCCGACGAACGTCAGACATTAAATTGGAAAATTGCAAATGATAGCACAATATGTACTCGACAGTTTCTTGTGCTTAGTAAAAGTTTTGAAAGCTCTTCAGTATATTCACACATTGTATGATTGTGTTAGTGGCCACCACTGCTGTAAATCATTAATTCAATCAAATTGTAAAAAGCGTTTTTTTTTACATTTCTAAAAATGCAACTATTTACATAAAAGGAAACTTCTGGTGATTTTTAAGTTCATCATCAGCTCGAAGAACAATAATGTTAACTCATTGTAATGGGGGGAAAAAACCAACATAAGTTTTAATGTGAAATTGATGAAAGCTTAAGTAAAGTGGAGGAAATGTGTTATTTTTTTTTTTTCTGGGAAATATTACTGCAGTATTCTATTTTACAAAAAAAAAAGAGCGCCTCAAAAAGCGAGAAAAGAAGAAGAAGGTGTAACTGAAATATGTTTTTCTAAGATTGAAGGCTGAAGAAGAAGAAGAAAAAGAAGTGTATAGGATTGAAGCGAGGGATGGGCGGGGGTATGGGGCGCTGGAAAAGTGTATTACAAAATATGTACGTGTACCCAAGAATATATAGTTAGTTGCACATATTCGCATTTTTGTGGCAGTTTGAGGCCAAAATTTATTGCATGTAAAAACATGATGTATGGCTTTGATAGTAAACAGCAATACTAGCTTTTGCTACTAGCTGATACTACTGTTGCTACTATTTACTAACCACTACTACTACTGCATACGAATATACATACCTGGACAAAATAATAGGTGTGAACCCAAAAAATTGTAAGATCAACGAAAAAAAATTGATTGGCATGGTCTACAATCAAAAGGCAAATTTGTGAGTTTGGTGGCACTGTTTTGGAATGAAATGGGGGAATCCCCGCAACAAAAGTTCTTCTCGATAAATATTGCGGCTTGTTTATTTGTTCAACCTTCAAATTGATCTGGCCAATAAAATAGGTGTGCTTTGGTTTAAATTAAAAGTGAATACATTTAAAGCGTTATTTAGTTCCAGAAGGTAAGATTTCGATGAAAGTGAACTTAATAAAGGTTTAATTATAATTTTTAATAATATTAGATGGGTCGTGGAGTTCATTGCAGTACAGAGGAGAGAAGACTTGTCCGTCAGCTCCGAAACAAAGGAAAAACCTACAAATTCATTGTAAGATCGATGGGACGGTCTCAGAATTTCGTTACAAATGCTCTCAAGCCAGACTGCAGTAATGACAGACAATCGTATTGTTATATTAGCTAAACGTGACCCGTTCAAGTTGCACAGAGCAATTGCAAGCGAAATTGGGAATGTTGTATCATCACGAACCGTTTCAAGATGATTAGTAAGCGCAAATCTACCCGGTAGGATTGCTCGCAAAGTTCCTCTGCTTAGAACTGTAAATTTGAAGAAAAGGAAAAATGTTGCGGAAAAATGTTGCATTAGTTTATTAAACCTGGTGCGGATAACAGGGAGAAAAGAAATGGCGCAATATTCTCTGGAGTGATAGAGTGAAACAAAGATAAATTTGTTTGGTAACGATGCGGAAAGAAAAGTTCGTCCGGTCCGGAATTCGACATCCGGTTCACAAAGAAAACAGTGAAGCACGGAGGTGGCAGCTTAATGGTATGGGGCTGTTTTTCTTGGCAAGTTATTGGTCCGATACACCAAATTAATGGCGTTATGGATAGATAAGGATTTGTTGGAAACGGTAATGTTACCATATGCCGAGGATAATATGCCGCTTTTGTGGAACAATGATCCACATTCATTCATCGCGAGTTGTCAAAGCATTGTTCCAAGAGCATAATGTAGACGTCCTTGAGTGGCCAAGTCAATACTCAGATCTAAATCTTATTGTGAACCTCTGGGGAGAACTTAAACGCCAAAACAAAACGCAGTTATGGGAAAATATTCAAAAAATTTTGTACAACATTCCTGTAGAAACTTGTCGGAAGTTGATGTCGTCAATGCCCAGAAGAATCGAAAAAGCCATCAAGAATAATGGTGGATATTCTGGGTATTAAATGCGTTCTTACTAATTCAGTAAAATACGGGACCATAACGAACCAAATTTCAATATTTATTCCTAACTTTTTTGTACACACCTATTATTCTGTCCAATCGCAAATCTGTATATTTTATGAATTAACCAAAATTTAAGTTATCTTTTAGAGTTTTTAAAACCTTTTATGTTTTGTTATGACGCTGAAGTATGTTTATGTTGAAAACTACTTCATTTTTTTGAAGGGTAATAAAAAGTATATGAAAAAGCCAAGCTTTTTTGAAGAACATATGTTTACACCTATTATTTTGACCAGGTGTGTAGCTATAACAACACCAACAATTGCTGCTGTAACTAATTTTTTACGCTCTTCTTTATATTCTTAGAGTTTTCTTTTAGTTTTTCTTATTCACTTTTCTCGTGTGCTGATTGTAAGAACTTTACAGTTTGTTGTTGCTGTATTTTTTTCTTCAATCTCCTGAAAACAGAAAAGTTTTGTTTTGTAAAGTTAAAGTAAAAGTAGAAGTAGCCAAAAAAAAAAAAAAAAATAAAATAAAAAAGAAACCAGAACAGTGATGATGAAGCAGAAGAAAGCGTAGGGGTGCAGAAAAAGCTACAGCGAAGTACAGGAAAAAAGTTATGTTACTTGCCAAAAAGTTAAAGTAAAGTAAATAAAAGTAAAATTTTTTTTTTGTAGTTTTGCTTTTTTGTGTGTGTGAAGTTGGCAGTTCTTTGTATTTTGTTGTTGCTCTGTTTTGTTTTTAAGCGGCGATGGTTTAAATTGTTCTTTTCTTACCACACATATACACTCACACATGCACACACATTCACTAAAATCGATTTACAGAGCAGAGACTTGGGAACAAAATTTAACCGTTTAAAAATGTTGTTGTTGAAAACAATTTTGTAAAACACTAAAAAATCATTACCTCAAGTCAGTGATATCGATTAAAACTTTAAAGCTTAACATTTTCTCTTTCGAGCATGGAAATTTATTGCGTTAGCTAGCATAAAAGCTTTTCGATCGCAAACATTTGTATTACTGTCTTAAATCAAACTATGCTTCATACATATAAATATTTTTTGAGTATGAGACTTGGAGAGCCTTAAGATATTCATTCGGAAGCTTTGAAATTTTCATTGGCGAGCAATTGAACTGGTTACGCTTTTACTGCATCAAACTAGTTTCTAGCTTCAGGGTTTTTGAAAGCAGTCATACCCGGTCTCAGTTCTTCTCAAAGTTTTTCGATTGTGACCATATGCTAATTTTTAAGCGAAATATCTATTTCACTCTCTATTAATATGGTAGTCGGTATTGCCTGCTTATATTCGATTCGCTTTGATCTTTTCGAAACAAAACATGATGATTCTCCACAGAAAGCTTAAAGCTTTTTCCTTTTATACATAGAATTGTTAAGTCTTAGGAATTTTGCACTTATGAGCAATTGAGTAAGCATCACTGTTTTAAATCAAACTATACAAAAGCAGATGTCCTTTTCTAATTTAATTACGCTAATTAATACGAATCGGCAATTTTGTAAAACATTAAAAAAAAACATTACCTCAAATCAGTGATATCGATTAAAACTTTAAATCTTAACTTTTTCTTTTTCGAGCATGGAAATTAATGACGTTAGCAAGCAAGCGATAGCTCAAATAACTGCAGATATGATTTATCATTTATTAATTTACAGCTTGAAATCTTCGCTTTATTCACTTGTTACAAACACTTTCGCGCCTTTCTAAATCGCCATATAAAATTGCCCATGAAAATTTTATAATAATAATTTCTTTCTTTTTATGGCGCAACAGCCCATGGAGGGCATAGGATGAGCTTTCGCATTCAGTCATGTTGTGCGAGTTATATTTGTACATGAATGGAATATCCATCCATTCTATTCATGTAATAATAATTTCAATACTCATTAAATTACCTTGAAACTTCTTAGCTTTATAGTCTTCTACAAAATATTTTCTTCTCTTTTCCTTCATCTGTCATCTGTTGCTCAAGCAAATATCTGATCCTCAATAAATTTTCAAAATATACATACAACATTAAAATATATGAATAAGTCTATGTAAATTTTAAGAGAATCAGAAAAGAAAGCGAAGAAGCAGAAAGATTTGCTCTTTTATAAGCTCTTTTTTATGACTTATGTATGTAAAAATGTATTGACTAGCGCGCGTAAAACAGCAAAATCATTAAATTCATATCCATATATGTGCCGCCTATAAAAATGCCTTAAAATTATTTAAATTTTATTTATTTAAAACAACAACAACAACAGTGACAACAATAAAAATGTAAAAACAATGAAAGCCACGTGCAACCGCATACCTTGTAAAGATGCGGCAGCAACATTAAGCCGCATTCATCAAATCATAAACAAAACAAAAATAATAAACAATCATCATTAACAGAAGACGTGCATATGTACGAGTATGTACGAATTATGCAAAAAAAAAATGTGATCATAGTCGAGTAGAAGTCACCTTACGGTCTACCCTTCGGTAGATGTTTTGCTAAACTGAATTGGGCATCTCTAATATTGGACCCCCGCGATTAAGCACTACTACGTGCTCAAGAGAACATTCAAAATAAAGAGAAGCTAGAGGAAGATACCAGATAAAAACTAGTAATAGAACTTCAATAGTCCGATCGCCTGTAGTCGATTTAGATAGGAATTCAATGCAGTTTCTCAGGAAAAATTCTACCAAATTCAGTTTTGCTTTTTGTTGCATTGCAATTCAACAGGACTGTAGAATTTTTTACTGCATCGGACCCAGAACTTAGAACTTTTTGAGAATCTAGTCGCATTATTCTTTAACTTCATCAACATTTCGGGATATTCTAACCAAAGGCAGATTCAGGATTTCCCGAAGCGAAGTCCCAACATATTTCAAAGTTCCTACAGTCAAAAATATTCCAATTTCAAAAATTTCAAATTTTAAAATGTACTTTAATATAAATAAATGATTTACCTAAAAAAGATATACAAGAAATAAGGAAACAGTTATTTACTTAAAATATGTTATTTATTATGCCCCCATGGATACACACTTGATTCTAACCATACAATTTTTAAATCGTTCATAATTCACTTGGTTTCGTAGAGATTACGACACAATTTGACTTGGATTATTCCAGTAACATTTGAATTGGAATTTTGATGCTGATTCCGAATCTGTTTGCTGAATTTCTCTATTAAGATTACGGAATATTGTAATTTCAATAAATTCTAATATTTCATTTTGCTTCCTAGCAATTACTCAGAAATTTAAGTAAGTACCTCATCCTAAAACCGAAGTAGTAATATGCCATCGATTTCAAATGTCAAATCTAAATTTGATCGCATTATTTTTTTTTATTATTATGTAATATGCATATTATGTTAAATTTTTGGAGTATTCTACCTAAAAAGTTTAAAAATAGTTCATTTAGTTTTGCTGCCATTATACTGAAATTTTGGATTGTGCCAGACCTTTGGGCCAAGGAAGTTGCAACAACTAAAATTTGGTAACTGATCAAAGATCTGAACTTTAAAGTTTTAGTTTTTCATTTGAATTTTGATGCTGATTTCGCATCTTGGTATTAAGATTTCGGGATATTTTCATTTCAAATGTTAATATTCCATTTTGCTCTGTTGCGATTTCATTACTTAGCTGGCGCTACAACCGATGATCGGTCTTGGCCG
This sequence comes from Palloptera scutellata, assembly GCA_958295655.1. NCBI lineage: Eukaryota > Metazoa > Arthropoda > Insecta > Diptera > Pallopteridae > Palloptera > Palloptera scutellata. The sequence goes on along the minus strand of OY282452.1, from coordinate 49,933,355 downwards.
CCTCCACAAAGCTTCGCCAGTCACTTCTGCTATGCGCGCGCTGGCGCCAGTTGATAAGGCCAAGTGCAGTCAGGTTACCCTGCACCTGGTCTTTCCAACGGAGATTAGGACGTCCCCTTCTGCGTGATCCTCCACCGTGGTTCGAATAAAACACCTTTCTAGCCGGAGCGCTTTCTTCCATTCGCTCAACATGACCCAGCCAGCGAAGCCGCTGGAGTTTTATACGCTTGACTATGTCAGTGTCGGCGTACAGCTCATACAGCTCATTGTTCCATCTTATTCGAAACACGTCATCCACGCATACTGGACCGTAGATCTTACGGAGTATCTTCCTCTCGAACGCTCCTAACAGTCTCTCATCATTGATGGTCAATGTCCACGTCTCTGCGCCATACATTAGGACGGGAAGGATGAGGGACTTATAGAGCGTTATTTTCGTCGGTCGAGAGAGGGCTCTACTTCTCAATTGCCTACTGAGCCCGTAGTAACACCTGTTGGCAAGAGTTAGTCTCCGCTTGATCTCAAGGCTGACATTATTGTTGGTGTTTATGCTGGATCCTAAATAAACGAAATCCTTGACGACTTCAAAAGTGTAGTTGTCAACAGTGACATTTTGTCCAAGACGCCGTGACTCTTTGTTTGTTGACACAAGGTATTTCGTTTTGTCCTCGTTCACCACTAGACCCACACGACGAGACTCCCTTTCCAGGTTGGAGAATGCTGCACTGACTGCTCGAGCGTTTTTGCCAATGATGTCAATATCATCAGCGTATGCTAGCAGCATGACACTCTTGTAGAAGATAGTGCCAGAGATGTCGATGTTCGCAGCTCGAATTATTTTCTCCAGCATTAGGTTAAAGAAGTCGCACGATAGGGAGTCACCTTGTCTGAAACCTCTTTTGGTATCAAATGGTGCGGAGAGGTCTGTCCCAATTTTCACTGCGCTGGTGGTGTTGGTCAGTGTCATTTTGCAAAGACGAATGAGCTTTGCAGGGATACCAAAATCAGACATTGCGGCGTACAAGTGATCCCTAATCGTGCTGTCGAAGGCGGCGATTTCATTAGACAATGGAAATTTGTGGACTATGTTAGACCCAGAACCTGAAAGTAGCCACACGCACAATAAATTTTTACATTATTTTTCTATTAAGGAAGAACTTTGAACGACGTCGGCCGTTTTTAACCAGCTTTGTTTTTGGATTCGAACAACGCAGTCTAGTGTAATTAGTCCATATTTAAGAAGTATATCATTTATCTGTTTTATAGACTATTATTGCTGCAAGTATAAGTACATAATTAATTAAATATACACGTAGTTAAAATTTTAACTCTTTAAAGAGAGTAATTAGTAACCATTTTAAAACGAATAATCCATTTTCACACATGTCAAATTTACATATACTCGTAGTTCAAAGCTAATATAACAAACTTGATAACATGAAACTAAATTGTAAAAGTAATGTTTTTTATGCAGCGTCTAGAAATGAAATTAACATGCAAATATGTAGATTTTTTTTTTTAATGATTGAATTTAACACTCCAAGGGTGTACCCCTATGAATGCAGAGCATTGTATTGAATGGAAGGAAGATTGATAGGTGGGAGAAAGAAGGAGGGAGAATCAAAGAGGGAATGCCATCACATAGGACATCGATAAAGGGATAGACAGCCATTGTGGCAAGTGTTATGCCTTTACCACAATGAACTTCAGTTTATCAGTGTCGACTATGACCGCATGTAGCGCCAAAGGCCAAGCTTTTCGCATCCACTCATGTTGTGCGTGTTATTTTTGTACATGAATGGAAGGGACCTACTGTTTTTGCCGAATCCGAACGGCGAATTGAAAAGCTTTTCATAGGCAATTTTTACTCTAGTAGGTTTGCCATTGCCGGCCAAGAGGTGGTGCTGCGTATAAATTTTGTTACTAATGATTTTTTTTTTGCCTGTGCCGAGATTCGAACTCCTGAAACTCTGCGTAACAGTCCAACGAACTGCCGCTACGCTACAGCGAGCAAAGATTTAGTGTCACTTGTTGTTGTACCTTTTATTTGTACCCAATTTTACACAGCCATTACAAAAATTAACACCGCTAGCAGCAATACAAACACTTTTATAGCCTAATTAAAACTCAGTAAAAAATCAGAAAAAGTTTTAAAAATTGAATAAAATAAATAAAAAACTAATTTCCATATTGTTTAAGTATACATTAGACATAAAAAACAACAACAACAAAAAAGGGAAAGAGAAAAAAGAAGTGGTCATACATAGCACCTAACTAATGTTGCCAGCAATTAAAATTGTGTTAAAGCACGTGCCTTCTACATAATATTTTATTTTTATAGGCGGGAGAGAGATATTTCTCCACACAAATAAGAATATGTATGTAAATTTAAAATTTTCTTACTTCACTATGCATATATTTATTGGTTTTGTTTGATTTATGGCAACTGCTCTTTAGCGTAGCTTTGAGCTTCGCTTCTACTATTTAAAATAATAACTAATTCTAGATTCTATTTTTCAGTTGATTATAAAATAATAATAGGAAAGTTTATCTCTCGTCGTTGGCTGTTGCCGTCATTTGATAATTTGTAGTTGCGGCTGACTCGTTCGCCAATTAAGGTGTAATTTAAGGTGTGAGTGTAGGTATATATACATATGTGTATGTGTACGTGTGTGTGTGTGTGTGTGTGTATATGTTTGTGTGCTTATGTGTAACGTATAATTTAACTTATATAATAATAGTGGTTTAGCTACAAAAACAGATGTATTTAATAAGCGTTTATTAATGCCTTTAGTACGCTGCTAATGATGTATTATTATGGTATAATATGCAAATTATTGTATACATTTATTTTCCATTTGGCTTTTTGCATTTTGACATTAATTAATCCAAGTTGATGGAATCTATGACACTTCATAGTGTCTTCAAAATAGATTAATTGTTTTTTATATGCTCAAGGAAAAACAATTTGTTTTATTCAAAAGTGTGGGAGTCATACTGTCATACTGTCATACTGTCATACTGTGTTACTACCTACACCAATGTTTCGGTGGTAAGACGTTAAAAAATAATTATTTATTTAACCCTTTCATAATGGCTGTATAGCCTAAGCGGTAAGACTTTTTTTTAATATTTAGCTATTCCTGGAAACGCATAATGTATGTAATTCAATTCCAGGTCGTTGGTTTTATAGTTTATTTCCGCATTTGGTTTCGTACGCATTAGTTTGCTGTCCAGGGAAACACTTGGGCCAGAACGACTAACAGTTTTACGACGGTTCCGAACGATGAGGTTGCAATTTATTATAATATGCTAGTTTCCCATTGCCTTGAAAGAGTTCTCATTCACTTAATTCACTTAATAAATGTAGAAATATAAGAATTTTACGAGAATTAGCCATCAGCTAAAGAGAGGAATGGAACTCCCAACGTCCCGGTAGAGCACTAGCTGCTAGCCTATCGAGGCTTTTATTTCTGGATTTAGAACTTATTGGGTAATATGTACTTTGAAACAGCTTCATTTAGTCGATCAATACCGGGTCGAGAATCTTTCTTCTTTTAATGGCACAACAACGCATGAAGGTGCTAGGCCCAGCTTCTCGCATGGAGGCCAAGGATACCTTCAATTATTTTAGAATGTTGAGTTCACTTCCGATTGCATCAGTTAATTGAGGAGTCTCAGAATTTTTATCTACTGGTCGTAATTATCTTGCCAATTCGATACCCACATGATTGCAACAAACTATGGAATTCGATGGTTGCTAATGATTTCACAAATTGCTTAAACCCTTCGTCTCTAATTTTGCTACAAAAAACAACTTTTTTTTTAATTTCTTTGTACGTTTTGACTTACATATATGATCATATGTGTGTAATGTTGAACGGAAAATATGTAGGGGAAGAAAAAATACCGTTAAATTCAATCTCATACGTCAAATAAAGAAATTAAAACTCGAAGAAGAGAACTTTACTCTGGAAAACTTTGCAATGAACGTCAAAGTGTTGCAAAACTTTTTGACAACATAGTCCCACTGGTAAATTCAGTGCAGTGCTACGCAAAATCATCAATGAATTCTGAGAAATATTTCAACAATATTTAAGTAGTTTGACCGTGATGTGGTTGGAAAGAAAGAAACTAATTAGTACGCAAACTTTCTTAATCCTCACTTATCGTACAATGTAAGCCTGGCCAAATGTGGAGGAAATAAGGCTTGATTAATTGAACTGAAACTGAAAATTTCCCGTACATTCATATATTTCCCCAGTAGAAAATGCAAGCAAAAAAGGCAATGATTGGAAGTGCTTGTCTGAAGGGAATTTAGATGCAGAAAGAAGCGAGTTTAATGATGTCGAAATGTGACGGGACAGGAACGAGGTTCGAAAATTCTTTAAAAGAATAAGACGCGTGATTGATGGTTTGAAGACCGCAAATATGAAGACGGAAATCTGACGCAAATGTCCAGTGCATAATGAGATTATGGAGGCAGCACTTTTCGCAGCTGCTTAATCCCGCCACTGCGGAATCTACTCCGGAAACTCCAATCACTGACCGCCGCCCGACTATGAGGTCTTAACAGACTTATGATTCTATCGAGCGTGATGTGCGAAAGAATAAAGCGCATTGTCAACAAACTGATAGGACCTTATCAGTGTTGCTTCAAGCCTGGTAAATCCACCATCAACCAGATATTGGCACTACGCCAAATCCTAGAAAAAATCCGAGATCAGATCAACAGATCAACACTTATCATCTATTCGTCGATTATAAAGCCGCCTTCGACAGCACGATTATGGATCACTTGTACGCCGCAATGTCTGATTTTGGTATCCCTGCAAGCTCATTCGTCTTTGCAAAATGACACTGACCGAAACCGCCAGCGCAGTGATAATTGGGACAGACCTCGCCGCGCCATTTGATACCAAAAGATGTTTCAAACATCGTGCGACTTCTTTAACCTTATGCTGGAGAAAATACATAATTCGACCTGCGAACATCGACATCTCTGGCACTATCTTCTACAAGAGTGTCATGCTGCTAGCATACGCTGATGATATTGACATCATTGGCAAAAACGCTTGAGCAGTCAGTGCAGCATTCTCCAACCTTGAAAGGGAGTCTCGTCGTGTGGGTCTAGTGGTGAACGAGGACAAAACGAAATACCTTGTGTCAACAAACAAAGTGTCACGGCGTCTTGGGCAAAATGTTACTGTTGGCAATTATACTTTTCAAGTTGTCAAGGATTTGGTTTTCTTAGGATCCAGCATAAACACCAACAATAATGTCCGCCTTGAGATCAAGCGGAGATTAACTCTTGCCAAAAGGTGTTATTACGGGCTCAGTAAGCAATTGAGAAGTAGAGCCCTCTCTCGACCGACGGAAATAACACTCTATAAGTCCCTCATCCTTCCCGTCCTAATGTGTAGCGTAGAGACGTGGAAATTGACCAACAATGATGAGAGGCTGTTGGGAGCGTTCGAGAGGAAGATACTCCGTAAGATCTACGTTCCAGTATGCGTGGACACTGTGTATCGCATAAGATATAACGTTGAGCTGTAAGAGCTGTGCGTCGACACTAACTAAATCCAGCGGCTTCGCTGGCTGTGTCATGTTGAGCGAATGGAAGAAAATGCTCCAGCTAGAAGGGTGTTTTATTCGAGCCACGGTGGAGGAGCACGCAGAGGAGGACGGCCAAGATCGATCGTCGGTTGTAGTGCCAGCTTAGTAAGTAAGATTGGAAGTGCTTCTCGCGGATATGGAAGGCCGTATCATCTCGATGATTTCCTTAATTATTTTTTATATAAAATAATTTTATTCTCATATCACTCTTGGTTTGCTTGTAATTTTGTTGAGATGTGTATTGCGCTTGCTTAGAAACAGTTTTATCATGCGATCAAAAGACCTTGAGAAATTATCCACTGGGTATATGCACCAACATACATACTTTCTGGCACTTACAAGTAGTGCTAGGAATACGGAAAAAGTGTCTTCAAATATTTTTCAATAATTTCCATTAAAAAATACCAACAACAACAACAACAAACTTTAACAATTATTTTAATTTTCAGCACGAACACATACATACATGCACAGACACACATGTACATATTACATACATAGAAACCACGAAGTATTTCAATTCTTCCACTGCCAATACACAGAGTCACCAACCAAAGTCACCAAAGCAACAGCAACAACATGCATCAAGAACAACAACAACAACTAAAAATATTCGTTCATCTTCTTCTTCATTTTCCTATGCTTGATAACTTCAATTACAACTATACAGCTAAAAAAAAACTTTTTGCCTAAACTACATACTTTCTTGTAAGAAGGAAGAAAGATGTTATAGGAGCGAAGGTGCTGGAGCGATGCAAGGGGTGCACTTTGAATCCCGAGAAAAGTGGGTGTGCCTACCTTTTCCACCGTTCTTCTTCGTCTTCGATTAGAGTGCGTTTCTTTGGTAATATTTTGTGTCAAAAAGTGTTTTAAGGTTTTACACCAACAACAGCTACATATATAATGTGTATTTGTAGTTGTAGTTGTAGTTGTTGTCGTTATCTTAAACGTGTTTGTGGCGTAGCTGTTCTAGTTGTTGGTATTGCTTTTGCTGTTGCTGTTTTGTATTGTGCTGTTCTTGTTCGTATTGTTGGGCGGTATGTTTGTTGTGCGGTACTCTGTTAGAGATGTTGGGAGGAGGAAAAAGTTTTTCGCTACAGCGAAAATAGTTTTAAAAACTTGAGAGCGAGTATGACGAGAAAATTTCTACGAAGGACTGTGCGAATATGTTGCGAATCGCATTTCTTCATTCAATTTCTTGTTGTTTTTTACTAGATTTTCTTCTTGTTGTTGCTTGTTTCTCTTTTCATTTTGGCCTCCGTGAATGAAGAAGAACTTAATTGAATTACACAAGGAAACAATACGAAAAAGAACGAAAAGAAATTTGTTGGAAGTGAAATTTTTGAAGTGCATTGAAGTGTTAGAGGGACAATATTAAAAAATCGAAAGGTGGAGGTGGCGTTGTTGGTTGAGGATGAACGGGAAGGGAGGGGTACAAGGGGTTAATAGCAAAACTGACAAGTAAGTTTCGTATTTGTTTAGCTGTTTGTTTATTTGTTTATTTGTTTTTTTTCATCTCTTTCGTCCTTCGATGAGGAGGAAATACTAAATTTCATCACTTAGCCCATTGAAAATTTCCAAATTCAGAGAAATGATGAACTTTGCTGAACTACTTTAAATCAATTTTAAAACAATTTTTGTTAAATTTTAAATTCGATTACTTTTTACTGGATTTTAAATCAATATTACTCAAGTTTATTATAATTTTGATAAGTTTTAATCATGTTCAATTTTAAATAGCTAATTTGATATTATTGTTATTTAAGTTTTTATCAATTTGATTTATAAGAAGACCAGCTTCTATTGAAACTTTCCCCAGAACAAGCAATGAAATCGTATTTCGAAGATAGTTTTAAGTGCCTCATAGTTGCTCAATCCTACCTCGATATTTTAAATCATGCAGTGACTTGTATTTATGTTTATTAATTTGGAAAGAATCATAGTTTTGAGTGGCTATAGTCAGTTATTTTAGAGATAGTAAAAATATCTTGAATGTTTGAAGTTTGAGTAGATTATAAGGCGTAGTAAAATCTAAATTTATTTATTTTGGTAAAACTTTTGAAAACTTTGGACTTTTACGTCATATAATTAAATGAAAATACATATTTGCTGATTATATAACAAATGTTACTAATTATCTGTACATTATACAAGGTGGGCCAAAAATAATGCCATAATATGAATGTGCCGTAACTTTGCAAATGGCGTCAAATGTCATTGAGCTTTGACATTTATATTGTAGACACAAATAGCGATTTTGTTGACAATTAGCAACTAACGATACACACCTGAAGAGTGATTATGTGGTAATTGGCACGTATTTTTTTTGAGGACGCCAACGGCACTACCATTAGTATAACTGGAGAGCGATATCGACAGATGTTAAATGAGTTTTTTTAGTCGTAAGTTGGTGGATTGGGTCTCGAGCATTGTTAATTCCAGTAGGACGGAGCAACCACTCACACAGCTAGGGCAACGATAAAGATTTTGAAACACTAATTTCCGAGCCATGTAATCTCCCTTTTTGGCGATTTAAGCTGGCCGGCCAAATCGCCAGATCTGATGGCGCCAGACTTCTACCTTTAGGTTTCTTTTTAAATCTCACATTTACCGCAACAAACCACAAACCTTGCAAGTCTTGAAAGCCAACATTGAAGAAGAAATTACCAATTTGGAGGCAAATATTTTGCAATTTAAAATGCCTTAAAACGAGCTCAAATGTGCATTAACTAAGGAGTTGACAATTTGACCGATATAATTTTTTTAATTTAATGTCATAAATTTTACAATTTCAACACCTTTCCGAAAAATATAGCTCAATATTTTTCATTTCTAACAAATGGAATTGGCTAAATCACATTATGGCATTACTTTTTCCCCACCTTGTATATATATATATAGGTTCATAAATTTAATTCCACTATTGAAACAAAACCAATTAAGTATCTATTTAAAAAGAATTTAGTGTACATATTTATTCAATACAAAAATCAAACAAATCAAACTGAATTGTAATATCACAAACAAAACTGCAATTATCCACAAGACAAAACACAAATTACAACAAATTATTGACATTCAATAAAGAGCATATACTACATATGGTACATACATATAACTGCCCTAATTTGCAAAAGCCCTAACATCAAATTTTTCAAAGACTGGTTTTTGATGGATTATCATTAAGCATATCCATCGGCATCTCTGCCAAAAATTTTGAAGCCAACAACCAAATACTTAATATTTTTTTTAACGTGTATATTAAAATTTTGAAAATTTTGTTCAAATTTTTTATCTTTTAGAAACACGCATTGTTTAAATTGTTTTTTAATGAAAACTTTAAAAATGCGTATTAGGATTTTTTGCAAATTAAAGCAGCGAATTGTATCGACATATGTATTTAAAATTGATTATAATTATACTAAATACATTTTAAATTTACTATTATTTTTCCTTTATCCATTTCGAGCAGTAATAATAACAAAACGCAAAAATAATCATATTTAATAAAGCATAAACAAAATTTCCATTTAAATCCTATACTGCAAAAATAAACAATAATATTAAAAACAACCATAGTTATAAAAAGTTATTAAAATAAAATAAAAAAACACAGCAGCATGTACCACAAAAATATCCTTGATTCCGTTGGCAATCCGTTTTCTACGTATACGTTTTCGAGATAACGACATGTGAATTTTCTATATGTCTCTTAATTAGGATTATATTGTGTTTCATATGCTATATCTTTGCCCTTTTTCTAAGGTTCAATAATATCCAAACAACAATTTCACCATTTACTAGTCCGAATTACATTACTTATGGTACTTACTTAGTTGGCTCTACAACCGATGATCAGTCTTGGCCGCCTCGATAAAGCTTCGCCAGTCGTCTCTGCTATGCGCGCGCTGCCGCCAGTTGGTAATGCCAAGTAAAGTCAGGTCCCCTTGTAACTTGTCTTTCCAACGGAATAAATAATGCCTCGAATAAATCACTCTTCTTCCATTCGCTCAACATGACCCAGCTAGCGAAGCCGCTGGATTTTTATCCGCTTGACTATATCAATGTCGGCGTATAGCCCACGATTCCATCTTATTCGATGCACGCTGTCCACGCACATTGGACCATACATCTTACAGAGTATCATCCTCTCGAACGCTTCTAACAGCCTCTCATCATTGGTGGTCAATGTCCACGTCCACAGCACCATACATTAGGACGGGAAGGATGAGAGATTTAAAAAGCATTATTTTCGTTGGTAGAGAGATAAAGAGAGGGATCTGCTTCTCAATTGCCTACTGAGCCCGTAGTGACACCTGAACGAAATCCTTGATGTCTTCAAAGTTATAATTGTCAACAGTGATATTTTGTCCATGACGCCGCGACTCCTCCTACATTATAAAATGTTTTTAATATTACCGGTAGCTGAAGTAAACTAAAATCGTAACCAAGGTTCAATACTCTCCCTAACTACAAAAATGTAGAGGCGAAATTAGCAGAGATGTGAACTTTGTTTTGAACAATACTTAAGGATGAACGATTGTCATTTTGCATATCCTTTTCAGTAGAAATATTACACATAATAGTTTTATAAGAACCTTTTACTTAAGTCAACTTGCCTGTTCAATTATAAAAAAGAATATACATTTCTTTCATATATACCCGTACTAAGTATAGGGTAATGGTGAAAAATAAACAATATTAGGTACTCTCATGACTCAACAATAAAATTGATTCTTTTTTCGTTTGCTTTTAAATTATTTGCAAATCTGGAATTAAATTACGTTTCGTTGAATGAAGTCGTCGTCAATTTACGAGAGCACAATGCGAAATTCATAGCAGAATATATTGAATTGCATATAAAATATTGATGCTGAAATAAACCTGAACTAATGGCATTTTATTATTCACATTTCCATTTGCATTCCGCTTACAAAGTTTCATATGAAATTGCTTTTATAAAATGGGGGGCAGGGATTGAAATCGTTGTAAAATTGTAAAATTATTATTGCTATGAATTATTAACTTAATTGTTAATATATTAATATGTGTAAACATTTTCCTATATTTTGAGCTTAATTATTGTGGCAAATACTATTCTTATGGTAATATTCTTAATAATTAATAGTGTCTTTATGGTACTACTTATTAACTATTTTATTACTTACCTTCGTCATTAATGTATTTATTTATTTCTGTTTTGACGATATTTGTGAAAATATTTAAGTATTGAGTCTACACACATAATTGATATCAGTAAATCATTTAACTAATTTAATTTAAGCTTATTTCTTCAAGTCATAAAATTGATTAGTTTAATGGCCCTCCACTAAAAGCCACCAATCTATTATTTGTGTTAAACCCTCAAGTGTCGCTGTGGCGTAGTGGTAGTGCGTTGGACTGCTACGCAGAGTGTTCGGGGTTCGAATCTCAAAAAATCAAAATCAAAAAGTAGAAAAATAAATTTTCTACACGGCACCACCTCTTGGCAGGCAATGGCAAACCTACATGAGTAAAAACTGGCTATGAAAAGCTTTTCAGTTCGCCGTTCGGATTCGGCATTAAACTGTAGGTCCCTTCCATTCATGTAGTGATGCGAAAAGTTCGGCCTAGGCCCTCCATGGGCTGTTGTGCCATTAAAAGTAAAGTAAAGTAAGAACCCAAGTAATTTTTGTACATTTATCAACGGATTTCGTAATTAGTCCAAAACTTTCTCATTTTAATATAAATATGATACATGATTTGTTGCCTACAAAAAAGATCCTACCTTAATTTTCTTTTATCTGGCAATGTCAAAACATCATTTAAGGTTGACATTTTTATCATGGAGTAGTTCAAGAATGAACAACGTTTGGTGGGTGGTCCCAACTTGCTCCAATTTTCTGTCGTCCCACCAGCTGTACGTGCAATAGTGGAAAAATTCGAGTCAACATATTCACTATTGTGTCAGTTCAAAATAAGCCAAGTAAGTCCACGCCGTTTGCAAGAATTGAGAATCTCTCAGTCCCTCCCCATTGTAGCGAATTTTGTTTAAAGATACCCAAAAGATAAAGACACCCTTAAAAGATCAAATTAACACAAGAAGTAAAGCCACGTGATCATTTGAAATGCCGAAACATATCCGGTTGTACTCTGTAAAAGTTGTTTGAAAATCCTAAATTTCATCGAAAAATCATCTTCAGTGATGAATCCCATCTTGGCTTAATTGCTTTGTCAATAAGCTAAATAAGAGATATGGGACAGTAACAAACTCAAATGTGCTTCAAGAGATTCCATTGCATACACCAAAAGTGACCGTGTGGTGTGGATTCCAGTCCGGAGATGTGACTGAACGATATTTTTTCGTCGTTGAAAATGATTGCCAAGTACCCAAACGGTCAATGGAGGTCGCAGTTGTGCCATGTTGGGACACAATTGGATGGACCTAACAGCAGTGATATGTGGTTCCAACAAAATGAAACCAGTCACATGCCACCCAGCTGGTCAAACAATTGATCTAATGATGGTCATTACTTTCTTCTTTTCTTTACTATATGTAAGTCATTGGTTAATGCCAACAAGCCAGCCACGTTAAAGGAGCCCAGGAACAATATCGAATGCAATATTGCCAACGTTCCAGCCGATATAAGTATGTGTAAGAGTGGCGGAAAATTTACGCAAAAGAGTCGAATCCAACTAAAGTGCTTGCGGTAGTCAGATGAGCGATATCGAATTCTAAACATAATTGTATCATGTGTAATTGTAACCTGGTATAAATTTCAATCTCAATTATTCTGTGTTTTATTTAAACACAAAATTGTTATCTTCCTACTTATTGAGAAATCCTATATTTACATGGTAACATTGCTCTCATCATTTTCTGTACACTGAAATTTAATGAAAGCCATTGCCTCCAAGTCAACCTTTTCAGGTCAATAAACCAGAACTCATTAAAAAACTTTCTACTTTTTGAGCGTTCTTTTCCTCCATGAAATATATTTTACAAAAAACTATGCATAAACTTAAACCAATTCTGTGTTATTAAATTTCATTATCTCATTAATATTCAAGTTGCAAACTACTCGTCTATTTTGAAATTACAATTGCTTATTTTTGACGTCATACACGTATTACGAATATAATATTAATCTGGTTTGTGGAAACAAAACAATTTTCCTGAGTCATTCAAAAATTAGCATTTCAATATTATTCAAAACGACAACAACAAAAATAATCACCAATTTGAATAAAACAAATGCTTTGGATGCAATTTCTCAGAAAAGTTTGTTTCGAAAATTGTTTTAACAAGCTTTTGTAATAAAAATATACTAATTTGCTGTTGCGTCATGACTCCATTAAGCAGGAAACGGTATCAGGTGGGAGTTAAATAATTGGGGATCAGTGTACAATAAAAAATCAATTAGCTACGAATTATATATGCAAGTATATTAAAGTGTATATTAGTGTAGGAAATTGAGTCTTTAATTGAAGGTTAAGGTGTGCTTTTCTAATTCGGTGTATACAGGGACTTTAACTCAGCTCAATAAGACTGAGATTGAATCTGTGATACTTATCAGGAAGAAGATACCTATTCGAAATTTATATTTTTGGGCGCGGTGCGATATGATAAGGAAGATAGCTGCATCAGATTAATTGTTATATGGAGATTGAAGATGGAACTGAGAACGAAGAACCCAAATACTTTGGATGCGTTGAAAAATATCCTAGCTAGATTCCGAATGATTAAGAACTTTTCTGACTGAACCGAAGCTGATAAACGGCTATGGGAATATTTTTAGCAGAAGCCGATGCCCATACCGATGCCGATATGTTTATATTATTATTTAAAGGGTGATTTTTTAGCTACTTGGATTCTGACGTTTATATTTCTGACAGTTCACGCGTGATTCTTGACATGTGTAAAAGTACAAAATGCTCAGTTTGGTTTGCCATTTCATCATGAATAAACTTACGCCTGAACAATGTTTGCAAATTATTGAAATTTATTTTCAAAATTCGTGCTCTGTGAAAAAAATTGTCTTCAGCGAAGGGGCTAATTTTTGGCTCAATGGATACGTGAATAAGCAGAATTTCCGTATTTGGAAGGAAGACCAGCCAGAGGCAATTCAGCAGCTACCAATGCATCGCGAAAAATGCACTCCTTGGTGGGATTTATGGTCAGGCGGCATCATTGGATCGTACTTCTTCAAAGAATAAAGGCCGCAACGTTACGGTCTATGGAGAAAGGTACCGTTCGATCATAACAGACTTATTTTGTCGAAAATGCAAGAATTGGACTCGGCCGACATGTGGTTCCAACAGGACGTAGCCACATGCCACATGGCACACTGCATGCGAAAGCATGCATCAATTGAGAGGCAAGTTTAGTAAGCAGTTAATCTCACGTTTTGGTGCAGTCAATTGGCCACCAAGATCGTGTGATTTGACCCCTATAGACTACTTTTTGTGGGGTTGCTGCTATGGAAGCCAACATTGAACACGTCATTGGTGAGATTCCGGGCGAAATGTGTGAAAAAGTGTGCCAAAAATGGACTTTCAGAATCTTTAAAAAGTAAATGGCAGGAATTGATTTATCCATCCAAATTAAAATTTCATTCACTTTTGTTAAATTTCTTGGTTTTTTTTTTTTAATTTTCTAAAACCAATCTCTTCAAAATACACCATTTATTAATATTCTTTTCGTCAGTATTGAAATAAAGAAGATCTAAACATAAAAAACGTGAATCACATACCAAAAGTGATTCAGCAAAAGTATCGGCTAAATATTCGGCCATTTTTGACCAATGACGAACCGCTGCGCTGCCCATAATGTTAGGCCGATTTTAGCCAATACCGATTAATCGGTCGGACTCTAACGCTAGCGTCGTTCAAGCAGATATTCATGCTGAACTTGACTGGACTGACTTCTAGTCTGTTTTTGGTTTGTATATTGGTCTAGTTATCGGGCACTGCTTTTCCTAGATTTATTACTTCTCCTGAGTGCCTGTCTCTCTCTACCTATCTACTACCGTTAATTTCATATTTAAATCAATACCCTAAATCAATCAAATTAAACAATCTTATTAAAAATGTTATACTTTATAAAGCAAATTTCGTGTTAAGTTGGCAAAATATTCCTGCTACATTTGCATACATTATATTGATATCCTTGTACAAATTTATGTATGTAATCCAGAAGAGTAAGGATCTAATCAATTATGCAATATCAATGTGACTGACAATCTGAGAAACTACAATTCTATTAAAATTTGAAATAGAAATATTTTTGACTTGTGACAAAAAACTTAGACAAGATTAAGTATCTACATACATACTATTTCCGAAGAAAAAACAATAATAACATCATTCTGCTTATACTAGAAATATTTAAATTTCGTATATAATATGTAGTAACATTTTCCAAGAATTTCAAATAAATTACTTTCTCACATTTGATGATGATGCATGGACGAAATGGATAGGGAAATGTCCCTAATCACATTTTAGTGTACATTCATATGTACGTACATATGTACATATGTACATATATGTACGAGTATACTCGTATTTAGATAAAGGCTAGAAAATATCATTAAATTTGCACATTATTGCACAAAATTTACATAAATTTTAAAAGCATACACACATGCACACATGCACACACACTTGCACTTTTGTGTATGTAAATAAATATGTATGCATAAACTTATTTGGATGTATTTTATGACACTGTTCGACATAATTAAATTTTTGATTGCACACGTCAGAAAATCCAATAGATACTGAAAGATTAAAAATAAAATTCCCGTGTCTCCTAGTGTTTTTGTGTAAAATGCAAATTCATATTTAATTCAACTTACTCATAACACCCCTATTCCATACAATGAATTTATATGAACACAAATAAACATTGTTCAAAGCTTGCAAATGATGTTGGTATGTTCTAAATGAGTGCGCAAAATTAAAACATTTCTATTTTTCCGTTACTAGCAATCAGGTAAATTTAAAAATATAATAAATAATAAAAAAAAAATTAAAAATAATTGTGATATGGCCAAAATTGAAAGCAGATTCAAAGGAAAAGAAATTCAATATATGCTCGGTAAAAGTCCTGCTGGTCTCAGGGACGTGAAGGGACCGAAATTCTCTATGGAATAACTAAATTAAATATTTCCATTTGTAATAAGTATGTAAATTAATTGTTAGAAATTCATTTGTATCAACGGAATGTCCTTTACTTTATAGATATACATAAAAGGTGTCTTTTTTTAGAAGTGTGGTTTTCAGTCTGGCAATATTTTTTTCAGAGTTGGTCTTTTTGACAGCTGTAACTTGATGTGTGCTCAATTTGGTTTTTGGAAGACTATATTCGGCGCGTTATTACTGACATACGGCCCCAATTGCTGGAAAAAGTGGTCGAAAATTGGGCCTCTCGGCTGGAATTTATTCGAACCAGCCACGGCGCAGCGGCCACTTGCCCGAAATTGTTTTTAAAACATAATGGCAAGTTCTTTATAATAAAGCTAAATTCTTGGCCATAACATTAAATTATATGCGCTTTATTTCTTCTTGAAAGCAACACTTCTAAAAAAAAACACCCGTTACATATACATACTTTATATATACTTTTTTATATTGTGCACACTTATTATTATTTTCATTTGATATTTTTGAAAAAAAAAGTTCAGAAGATGTTTAATCGTCTTCAACAAAAGACTTAACACAAAAAATTCAATTTTAAAAGGATTGTTAAATGTAATTGTATTTGGTTACAAATGAAAAGAGTAGCTTTTCTGAAGATTGTTAATATATTTTATATTTTCAATATACATATTAAGTGGCCTTTGATTAGGTATTTTTAATTTATGATACTTTAACTTTATATGTTACTTTACTTACTTACTTTACTTTTGATGGCACAACAGCCCATGGAGGGCCTAGGCCGAGCTTTTCGCATCCACTCGTGTTGTGCGTGTTATATTTGTACATGAATGGAAGGGACCTACAGTTTAAAGCCGAATCCGAACGGCGAAGTGAAAAGCTTTTCATAGCAATTTTTACTCTTGTTTTGGTTTGCCATTGCCTGACAAGAGGTGGTGCCGTGTAGAGAAATTATTTGTTCTACTTTTTGATTTTGCCTGTGCCGAGATTCGAACCCCGGACACTCTGCGTAGCAGTCCAACGCACTACCACTACGCCACAGCGACCACTTAACTTTATATGTCCTTCATAATATTCTTATTCAGCTTTCCATAATTTCATAATTTTTTATAAAAATAAACAAAGTAATTCATCATTTGGAACACGGGTGGTATGAAGAATTTTAATTATTAAATGCGACAACGAATTGCTCTAGAAAAACTCAGAGCCACACGTATTTGATTTTGAAACCATATTTCAGAATATATTAGATTTTCTCATGTGGGCAAAGCAGTGTCCAACGGTGTAATCAATAGTTCGCTAATTGTAGTGGTGTGAGTTCAATTTGTTAAAATTATTTAATTAGGGGTGTCATAAATTACAAAATACTCATACAACAAAAACAACTGCAATAATAATTGTCATAACAGCAGCAACTTATTCCCACAGCACCAATTTAATAAAAACGTAATTTGTTTGTACATATATATCTATAATATATACAGGGTGTTTTGGTTGGACATTAAATTAAACGGACAGACTTCGTAATAATAAACAAATTTCTGAATGGCTATGTAACTGTCAAAGAATATGTCCTATGTTATACATGTCTATAGGAGGGTAGATCAATAAGTACCCGTGTGTGAAGACAGGTGGCGTTGCTGACTGAAATTGGCATTACCGTCATGTACTGCCATCTGTCACACGACACCACACTAAATGATTCAAACTGATTCATAGGTTAGTTTTTATTCGGCAACCATTAGTATCACAAGTGTTTGTTGTTTCGCGATAAAATGGAAAAAGAACAATATCGATCCGTAATTCGATTTTTATTTTTGGATGGAAAAACATGCGAAGAAATAAAAGCGATGTTGCACGCTGTCTATGGGGACCCTTCACCATCTATGACAACCGTAAGATATTGGTTCAACGAATTTAAATTTGGTCGTACATCTGTTTTTGATGAGGAGCGCCCAGGCCTCCCGGCAGACGTGGTTACCGAGGAAATCGTTGACGACATGATTCTCGCTGATCGCCGATCGAAAGTGCGCGAAGTAGCAGAGGCCGTAGGAGTGTCGTACGGAACGGTAATTAATATTTTACATGTTAGGTTAAGCATGACAAAGGTGTCGGCCCGATGGGTGCCGCGATTGCTTACGGTGGACAACAAGCGGATACGGAATTGTCGCGGCCAAATTGCATGAATTGAACTACGAATTGCTGCCGCACCCACCGTACTCGCCCGACTTGGCTCCCTGCGACTTCTTTATGTTCCCCAACATGAAAACGTGGCTCGGAGGAAAAAAATTCAGCTCAAACAAGGAAGATATCGTCGAGACAGAAGCGTATTTTGAAGAGTTTGACAAATCGTATTTTTTGGATTAAAGAAATAGCAGAAACGTTGGGCAAAATGTTTTGTACTAAAAGGAGATTACGTTAAAAAATAGGAAAAAAAATTTGTGAAAAACTTGCCTCTTCATTCCTAACACGGGTACTTATTGATCTACCCTCGTAAGTACTTATAGCAGATAATGAAACTCCAGCCTTATTGTGCTTTAACTCAACCGGGATGTTCTGCTTAGTCTAGGCAATCCTTCAGTGATAAAAAAGAATTTAATCAACTTTGTTGAAATTTTTAAAAACCTTCGCTCAATTCAAATCACCTTGAAGTATAACTTCACTACTAGAAGTTATACTAGATACGAAACTCAACTGGAAACTTGGCACTTGGAACATTGGTTTTTGGAAGTCTTGTATAACCATCTCCTTATATAGCTGTGAAGGGATACTCACTTCATTACAAAAGCCCTGTGTTGCTCCTGCATCCACTCGACGACCCTCTTAAACGTATGTTACATCTACTACTTATCAAAATAACAAAATCATTTCTATAATTGCTATATATAATAAGCCTTAAGAAAACTGGGTACTGGAGCTCCAAACCTCAATTTAGCCAGATCTGCACAGCTGGAGATAAGTGTTGAAGAATGGGAAGGAAAAACGAGATTGGTAAGATTGTGAAGGATTGGGTATAGTGGGAAACAAGGCCGAATTTAGGGAGGGGGAAGAGTTACTTGAGTTCTAACATAGTTGATCAGGTGAACTCTTTTTCTAAGGAAATGAGACTGATTCATGTGAAACCTGAAATGTTCTCACGTACGTGTGCTTTGGAGTGGCCACCACTGGTTTAGATATTGCAAGAAAGATTGAGATGTAAAGTTTCAGCTTCAATGGCAAAGTGCACTTTGCACGTATGTGCTTACTTACTTGGCCGCCTCATGCTTCACTGGGAGACATTTTAACATGCTAGGTTCCAAGTACAACCATTCATTCAAGGCCACGGATAAGCCCGCTGCACACATTAGTTAGCTCACTGACGGGTATCAAATCGCTTGTCAGAGGACGCCACGATGAGGCTGTCTGTCGGCTTGAGACGTAGAGCCGCAAGGATCGAACATGAACGCACCCTTACTTTGCGACTGTAACGGACTTTAGCTTGTGTCCTACGACCCCGGTCCCCTGGAGGCACCAAAAATTTAATTCGCTTATGGCCAAACTCAGTGTTCGGCATATACTACACTTTCGCCACTTGAACAAAAATCTACTACTACCCAAGTTTATTTTTTTATCATTTACTACGATATCAGATTTCGAAGGTCGGTACCCTTACCGAACCATTCATTTAATAGAAAGATACAAACTTCGTAATATCGTCCCAGATAGAAAGTATGATAATTTTTATATCAAACAAATTTTTGTAATTCAGTAGCAATGCATACTTAATAGGGGTCTTCATGAAAGCTCGCAAATATAGTACATACTTACAAGTATATCTCACAAGTTGGCTCTGCATATATCAGCTGTTCTCCATATAAAAAAATGTTGCGAGGTGCGCACAAACTTATCAGGCAATTTAAGTGTGCAAATCTGATATACATACTTACATATATTCAACTCTGTTCTCTCTCTCTTTCATTCATATTGAATTTGCAACACTTTAGTACAACAGCTGATTTATACTGTAAAAATTTACAGAGTGTATGAAACGGCGTATACAAATTTGTACAAATACGAATATACGAGATTGCGATTTAATGAAGACCACTAATGTAATGTAAAGCAATCATAGTATTCTAAGAAAATCATTTATATACCAATGCAATACCTACATATTTTTGTATTCACCTACAATATTTCCCCCAAATTCTCTAATTTTGCATAATTCGAGTTTGTATGCCGCGTAAATAGTCAACCACATCATCAAAATTTAACCACAAAAACCCGCAGACGCGCCACAAAATACTAATGCATACATCTACTTACATACACACATGGTATATGTGTATGTATGACAGAAAACCACAATTATATACATATCTAAAATTGGGTATTAAAATCTAGTACTAAGTAGATAACACATACAAGTAGTACATATGTATGTGTGCACGTATACAAACATACATGCATTCCGCCATTTCCTCCTGCTAAGAAGCCTCTAATTTGACAAACAATGAGTATGAGGAGAAGCTCAACGTTTACTTAAGCTTAAAATTGATGACAAGGAAGGTAGACAACAACGACAAACAGACAGTAGCAACAGGGACGGCAGCAGCAATAACCAACTACAACAATAACAACAATTCAAGCCTATTTTATTAGCAACTTAACTAAACAATACGATTATGCAATGGCATTGTATATATGCTATCGTATGTATAGTAGTGGGTGAATGGGGTTTGGTTAAGTAAGTGAGTGACTACTGTAGGCCGCTATAGGTGGTTGGGATGTGGGTGCAACGTATTTAGATATGTACAGACATATGTGTTTGATTGTAAGTAATAATGTGTGTATGTATGCATGTGTGGCATTTGTGTGTATATATGGTTGCATCTCTAAGGTAAAGTTGTATAATGGTGATGATGTGGTTACAGCTTATGCAACAACACATGCACTTGAAATGACAACGACACTATAATGTGTCCATGTGTAGTATGACTAAGTAGTGATGTGTGTTTGTAAATATGTATGTATTGTTTATATTATACATATGTACCTACATATACCATATTATGCATATATGTATCGGGCACATACGAGTATTTAAAATGTATTATGATTATTATTATTATTATTTTCATATATTATATACTTATCAAATGGAAAATGGAAAATGGAAATGAGAAATTTACATAAAATTTTCAGAAAATGCATTGATGCATGTTATGTAAAATTTGACATTATTGCGGTGAAATTGAAATAGTCATAATTATTATTGTTGTAAATCATGCCATTATTGTTGTTGCTGGTATTAATTAATTTTACTTAAAACGTAGCATGAAGCCATAAAGATTTGTGTTGTGCTTTGTCTTCAAACATCATATTTAAATTCTAATTGTAAACAGTAAACCCCGATTAAGTACAACTCTCTCTAAAGTGCATACATCTTAAGTGCCTGTAATTTGCTACAGTTTTCATTTCAGCAAATATCCATGTAAATTTCATCTTTCAAGTGCCTTCCCGCTTAAGTATCTTAAAAGCCAAGCCTGACCTAAACTGGGGTTTGCTGTAAAATAAATGTTAACATTGATGAAAATAGTATTATTCTGGTGAAAATAGTATTTACTTAATGACTAAAAGCAGAAATCATTCATCATTCAAACAACTAATGAATTGGCAGGTACGCAGTTGAAAAACACTGTGCGACACATGATTTATATTTGTTTTAAATTCGGATTTTAAATGATAAAGCTTACCGTGCATTAGTCTTACATACCCAGTTTTTCTATTTATATGTAAATTAGTATGGTAACGTTAAGGACATTTCTAGCCTTGTAGAATTGAAATGTTCACCCTCGGTCCGAGTTGAAATATAAATAAGAAATAGAAATCATTGCTGTAAACTTTGTAAACTTGTATTTATTTGAAAGATAGTAAAGTGAGCAATTTTCTAATATGTATAATTCTTTAACCGACAGATGGCCCGTTCTACTGTTTAACTTACGAAAAGAAACAAGAGGAAAATCATAATGAATGTGGGTAGGAGCATTTGAGAAATATCTATCTATTTTTTCTAAATTAGATTAAAACTGAAAAACGCGAAGAAATTCTGTTAGTCCTGTTTTAAAAATATGAAGTATTTTATGCGAAAATCACATGCACTCTGTGTCTCTGCCCAATATTCGTAATTATTTTTCTTTTCAACTCTTTTTTTATCTTTAACTGCTTCAAATGCACCGTCTAGAGGTGGAAAAAAAAACAAAAATTATATGAAAATTTGCTAATACTTTATATTTATATTAATTTTTTTACTTTTCCAACAAAATCCCAAGACGAAAATTTCAACAACAAAAACCCTAGAAAAACTTGGGAATACAGAGTAGTGATTTATTTCTCTTTTAGAATCCAATTTAAAATATATATCATGTTAACGACAATAAATTTAACTATTTCGAATAGTGTAATAATTCATTTGCAAAACATTTAATAAATAAATATTAATGTGAATATGTATGTATCACTTGAGATGTTATTTCAATATGTCATAAAGCCAAAAAATCGAGTTGGAATCGTTCGTCAAGTACAGTTATAGTATAGTTATTTAGTGCTTCATTTCTTTTGACGCGTATATACCATTACTTAGCAATGCGGCATAATAAAACACACATCCACAATTAGGTATAAGATATCAAAAATTTTCCATCACTATTGAAAAATTGTCACTACTAACTACACTAGTAGCTGTTGTAATAAAAATATTTATTTATTATTTATTTTATATATATAATGTTAGTGCTAGAACTCGGGCCAAATAGCGATTCAAAAACAAAATCACATTTTATAAGTACTTAGCTTCCTTTAAATAAATCAAAATTTCAATTGTGTACGAAGCTTGTTCTTTTCGCGGCCATGTTGCATTTCCTCTCTCATTCCCCTCCATCTTCCTCCCTCCTATCAATCTTCCTTCCCATCAACACAATGCTATGTATTCATAGGAGTACACGATTTGTGTTGACTTGAACTTAAAAAAAAAATTGCTAAGTAGGGAATATCGCCGCTTAGCTTTTCATACAAATAAGAAACGGTATCATATGAACTATTCACGCGAGTTATTATCTTTTAATTATTACGATAAATAAAAACCATATGAATCTTTAATTTAATTTTATTTTATTTTTTATTTCTACTCGTATAATGGCCAAATATTTACGACTTGTGTCGTTGAAACGAACCTTAAGACTAACTTATATATCAATTTTGATTTGTTTATAATATACTGATCGCAGATCAGTTTCTTTATCTTAGTTTGTTTTTTTTTTGTTTCTTCAGTATGCATTAAACATATATTGTTGGCATATGTTATCACCAACAAACAGAACCTATTTACAAATATCCTGATCAGATTCTTAATCCTAGTTTGTTTGTTCAGTATACGTATGTTATCAACATATTTGTAAAACTATAAGGATACTTCCTTATCTCTGGAAATGCCAATTTAATATTTATTTAGGATGAGTACATCCTGTTTGCGTTATGTAGAATTTATATATAATATAAAAATGATCAAAAGGATCAGGGTGGAATTTTGATACGTCGAAGCAATAGTCAAAATTGTGATTGTTTCATTGCCGCTGACGTAACTCGCGAGAGGAGTATTTGCCGTTCTCAATAGTACATATGAAGTGATAGGTACATAAATTTAAATTTGTTCTTGTCACCATTAACCTCCGTGGCTGCAATAAAAGCTATTTTATTTGTATTGTTTTTAATATACAGACCCACCACTTAATTTTTTTTTTTTTGGTATATCTTTTTTATAATATATATAATAGTAATTGTGTGCGTCAGTGGGACGCCGTACATAAATCTACTTCTTCAAAACGTTTACGTTTTGAGTTTTCAGGTTAGGGTTAGTAATCTTGTAAAAACCAGAGTCAATCACAGACATTACAGGCGTAGCCTAAGGAATTTTTAACGAACATGTTTTCAAATTGTTTATATGCTGATTTATGCAAACTATAAGCCTTGTATAAGTAGTTCAGTTTGATGATTCTATGATCCCAAGTGTGCTACATCTGGAATAAGCTCATTTTGATCGTTTGTATTTCGAATGCAAGCAACGCCCTCTGCAAAATCATCATCTCCATCAAAATATTCATACTCAAAGCATTCTAATTAATTTGCTACATCATTATAATTATAGTCTTCATCATCATTATTATCATCATTATAACAAACATCATCAACATCAAAATATTCAGGTTGTATGATCTCAAACAGGTTGAAAATTTGCCACTTGACGGTCTGAGAACTTGCGAATGTTATGAGGTTGACTAGAAACTTGGCAAATCCCGTCTATATTTTGCTGTGCTTATGCGAGTCGTTTTCTTTCCACAAAGGAAATGTTTTCAGGTAAATTTTCTGCCCTTCTCATTCGTTGAGAAGCTGGAAATTCGGACATTTCAACGACTGCCTGGTGCTGTATACTCTGAGGACCTTCGTCGAAACTCAATGACATGAGCGTTGTTGCAATTATTCGCTCTATTCAACTCATTTGCCATTCATGCTGTCTCTCCGCATTAGTCTTTGGGAGTTGTTTTTCAATGAAATTCGAATTCTGTTGTTGATTCAAGTTGCTTGCGAAGTCCACAATCTCACGATCTCTCGGTGCTGGTTATTGTATTTTTTTTCACGATAGCAGAATCTGAATTTTGTTTAGCCTCCATTTGTAGACGAAGTCTTCATTCTCGCTGGCCCTCAGACGCAGTTTTTGCTGGAAATTGTAACACAATCGCCATTTGTGTCTGCTTCGCGTTTTTTTCAGTCTATACTCACTTACTCCTTCAACTCTTGAAATTTTTTTTTTGTTAGAAATGGTAAAATTTTTGTTTGAAATGTCAAATTTTACTAGAAGGTGATGTGCACGACCTCTATCAATAGAGTATGAAAAAAATTTGACCTCAAAATGATTGATATAACGAGTATGAAAAGAACTTGACTGATAGAGAGCGCTGGCCATCATTTCCGTAACAATTTTCGCTGCGGCGATCATCTGTTACCCCCAGCGTTAATATAAAAAACTATTCTAAAAAGTAAACTTCAAAAATATGGCAGCACAAAACTTTCGTTCGTTTGTGTCGAAATTTTCCGCAATTAGTTGCGCCAGTGAACATACACGAATTTCGACAACTTCAATGCAACCAATTTCAGATACATAATTGTTTTGCAATAGCATTGCGTTAAACGTTCCTAAATTATGCCACGTGACAGTATTATTTTTTTTATTACGGCAAATTGTTGAATTTTTAAAAAATACGACAAGCTTTACACGCCGACGAGAAATAATTTATTGCATCTGTCATTTTATGCAATCAATATCCGATGAAGAGCAAAAATGAGAAAAAACCAAAGTTTTGGGTAGGTCCGTTTATTTTTAAATTAAATTTTGCGCCTGTACAAAAATCACAGTACGAGTATACACAAAAATATTCTTCTTTTTCATGCTGAGAGTATATAGAAATGAACATGTCAAACTAGAAAATGACAGTTCATTGCAAGTAATAAATGGCAAAAGATATTGCCAACAATAAATTGCCTGCCATCTACCATAAGCAGTCTCCACTTAACATTTACGATGTTTTACATACAGAAAACTTTTGTATTTCACTACACTATATTTAAAAAAAAATAATTAATTGTTAAAAGAATTTACGAAAAAAAATCGTTTCACAACTAAAATTTCGTCACTTTTTCTGTTAGCATAAATTTGTTTTAAAATTGTGTCACGGGCGAAAAAATTATGTCAAAATGATGATACTTATTTCCGTCACTTTGGCAACGCTGGTCAGTGATTTTGCTGAAAGTTGATTATAAGGCCGTGGTTATATTCAGATTTTGCTCGGTGCAACAACCATTTCATTGCGAGAGAGAGAGCTTTGACTCGCTCTCACAACGACCACAATATGCTCGGAGTTTGGTATGAGTTATTTTACAAAAAGGAAGAAAATTTTACGTTAAATAGTACGACAACATGCAAATAATTATTTTTATTTGCAGAAAGGGCTAGGAATATTTTTAAGGTTTGAAAGTGGATATTATTTTCTTCATAAAACTATGAAAAGTAATTTATTCACCATGTTAGCGGTAGTCACGATGTTATGCAAATGGTATTTTATCATTGCAAAATATAAACTTCACTCTCCATTTGATTAAAATTGTTTGAAGTTTGTTTGTATACCATTTAGTGTTGCCATTGCACACAAAATAGAATTAAAAAAACTGGATTTTGACCAAAAGCTACTCTGTAACGAGTTCAATGTAACCAGCAGACCGAAGACCCGAGAAAAATATGATGTGCTCGCCAAACAGCAAAGACCAACATAAGTACGGCCTAAGCAATAGTTTTGAGCTTAGAGGCTATGCGGAATCAACCACTCCTTAAATGAGTCAATTATCAACAAAGTACCAGTTTAATATCCGATATCGATTGCAGTGACAGTAACTTTTCCAGCAGTCTTTACTGCGAGATGCTTCGACAGATTTATAATTTCCACTATATTACATTTTATTAAATATGTATGTATGTATATGACAAAACAAAACTGTACAATAGATCGGATATAAAGTATAGCTACGTGTGATTTATAGTGAAAAAAATATTGCAGTGTTATTTTCAACTCTTAGCCTTTTCGATTTAAATCTTCAATCAAGATACCGACTTTAGACTAAGGTTCAATTTCTACTATATTCAACATACATATGTATTTAGGGGATTTCCACGGAAATATGATTTTAAGAATTTCATAACCACATGTGATTAGGATTGTATGCACGATTTAATTCAATATCAATATCAAATGACGACAAATTCCGGTGAAAAATTCTCCATAGATTACTCAATTTTATTGCCGTTTCCAACTCTCGCTTAGCAACATGTTTTTGCTTTGTTTCTGAATTTGTTTTCATACAAATATAATATGTATATATGAGTATGTATGTATGTGTGGTTTATATTATTATTATTTCGGTTGTTGTTGTTGTTGTTGAACCGTTAAATCATGACGATTTGTTTATATGGCTATACTATTATGCCGCCGCACTTTAGAACTTTACAAAGCAAATATTTAAATATTCGCTGGATCGTTCGTTTGTTCGTTCGCTCGCTCGCTTGCTCGGCCGTCTCGTCACCCCTTTTCTGTGTATGTATTTACTAACTGTGATTCATAGGTTTTTTCCGTTTTGTTATTATACACTTACCATATACACTATGCTGCGTATTCAATGATGAATACGACGATGTACTTACTAGTTATGTACGTACATACATTCTAGTATGTATGTATATCCATTCGTACGAGTACAAGTGTGAATATTCTGCCAGATACCATTTGACACTGCTAGACTCAACGACGGACATACTATACCATATACACTATCAAAGTAGCAACAATGTTGTCGTCTTCGTCTTCGTCGTCGTCACTTTTGTAGTTGCCATATTTCACAAGAGCATTGTAAAATTTCAAAACTGCCCCTATATTTCCCTCTCACCACCTCTCCGTGCCATAGTAGCAATTTTCGTTTCAACCTGCTGCTGCTTGCGCGTCTCTCTTAAACGAGCCGAGTGCATAGACCGATTACGATTATCACACTTTAGCAACAGTCAGTCCCAGTCGTTGTCACACCACAGTGGAATAAAAAAGCAAACGAAGAAAAAAAGGTGGCTGCGGCATTTAACACCGTACGCTGCTATTGCAACAATACAGTATGTATGTACAACACTACGTCCCCATACGTTTTACAAAGTGAACCTACTCGTATTCGCGCACACATGGTTGATTGAAAAAGGAGGAGAGGGTCAATAGAGCGCAGTGTCGTTGCTGTTGTCGTTGTATGTCGTATGTCGTCGTCATCGTACGTTATGGCAAGCATTTTTAATTTATTCAACACTTGTGTATACAATATACTCAAACACTCCACTCACCTCAAATTTTTTCACTATACAACAACAATTACACACATATGTACTCCTATCTAATACATATCTACTACTGCAACCTACTAGCATGTATTGCTACTACATACGAGTATGTATGTAGTGCTGCTATTTCTACTAATACTTCATACTATTATTATTGTTATTTCATTTTTTTTCTGTTTTTGTTTCATACCTACTATTTTATTATTTTTTGTTGTTTGTTATTTCTTTGCAGCTCACTTACTCACCGTTTACGCTCCGAGTCGGCTTACAGTTGCATTTGATGGTTCATTGTAGTTTGTCGTGCCGTTTTGATAATAATTGATTGATAAGTACATTAATACATGCGACGACGGCGAATGACTGTGAACGCGGCAACGGCGGCAACAGCGAAACGTTAATAACGGTAGATAGAACATCGAAAAGAGTTAACAGATTGTACGAGTAAGAACACAGTGATATATGCTCAAAAATATATTACTGTCATTCAGTTTCAATCGAAATCGAAATTGAATCGCGAGTGGTGTGTGTCTCAAAAATGACAGATTCATTAAAATTGGCAGAAATGCAACGAACAAGCATTGAATTTGAACGTCAACGTCATTTGGCCAATTGGTTTATTAAAAGTAGTCCACATATGGCAACGCCGCCGCAAACAGCAGCAACAACAACAACAGCAGCAGGAACAACTGCAACCACGACAGTTTTAAGTGGTAAGTGAGAATGGGAGAAAGATTGTGCGAGACAGAGAGAGAGAGAAAGAGGAAGGCCGTTCAAAAGTGACAGTGATAACAGAGTATGACAGAAAGTGCAAGAGTGAGACTAATATTGCTTGTAAATGAAGTATTCTGTTAAATGTTATTGTTTTTATCGGTATAAATTAAATAATCTGTGGAAATTGTACTAATTAGAATTAGTCATTTTGTCGTTACTATTTTCATTGTGTCGCAAGCAACATATCGAAATTTGCTGCGGCCGTCATCTTGTTGTCATGATGCAATGAAGCTGTCGCAGTCAATGTATTTGTACCTTAAACCCAACCATATCGTTCCACCATGATGTCATTATGATTGGTATCTCTAAGACGATCGACATTAAAAATTTAGATATTTAAAAACAAAATATACATAGGTACTATTTTGATAATAAGGAAGAAGCGAAAACTTAAACTAATTTGTACATATGAATGCTCACAAACAGGAAGCTTTGAAATTTAAAGCTGTCTATATAGCTATATATACTATATCTGACTAACTATATCAAGCCGGAAATTATTTCTATTGAATCGGGACAGATAGATATTTCATATTTACGCAATTGTCCAATATTTAGAAAACGTGATAATTTTAAAAGTTGTTTACTTCATATCTCATATCTTCGCATTTCCAACAGGTGGTGGTGGCATTACACCAAATGGAACTGGTCATAGCAATAACGCAATAAGCAATAATACAACATCAACAACAACAGCAGCAATAACAACGCAGCAATACCAACAATCAAACACGAAACACAACAACAGCAATAACAGTGGTGGTGCTGGTCATAATTCCAACGTATTCTATCTAATGTCTAGCAATGGCAATACTGGTGCAGTTGGCGGTGGCGGCAATAGTAGTGGACACGCAAATGGCAAGCACAGCAATGGAGGAGCGTCACCAGCAATAACAGCAAACCCTTCTTCAGCAGCGACAGCAGCAATGTGTGCAGTGTCTGGTTCAGGTGGCGCTGGCGCTTTAGCACACCTGCATGTCGTCGAGGGACGCAAACCAAAATTACGACGCTTCAATTCGCATGACACTAGCTCGAATATGTTCTCGGTGGCAGATTTCGAGAATGCACGTCTAGCGCGGCGAAATGAAATCGAAATGAAGCAACGTTTACAGCGTCGTATGCGCATGAGCGCCAACGGCGGTTATGCTGGCGGTTGTGCTGATCGAGTTAGTGGCAGTAGTAACGGTGTCAGCAGTGGCGGTGGTGCTAGTGGCGGCGGTGGCGGTGGCGGAGGTTTATATGGCAGTGGTGGCGGCAGCATGGGTGGTGATTATTCAACTGGTGATAGTAAAGCATCTAAATATAGCAATGATGTAAGTATCTATCGGTTTTTTGTTTTTTCTTTAACCGTAAACTATTTCTCTACCTCTTTTTCTTTTTCCACTTTCTCGTTACAGTCACACCATGAACCTTTAGCTGCTGATATTTTTCTTGATCGCTATTCATTACCTCGTGTCGTTCGCATTTCATATAAAACGAAATTCTCCGATGAAACTTTGCAATCATCCTCATCGAATGGTTCATCTACGGTCACGTCCACCTCTAATTCATCATCTGCTGCCAGCGGTACAGTTGGTATTAGCAGTGCTGGCGGGAACAGTAGTGGGGGTGGTGCTGGTGGTAGTGGCACAGCCACATCTTCATCGACTGCTTCATCAAGTGTTAATGTAAACCATCATCATCAGCATCATCATAATACCACCGGTATCAGTAGTGGTAGCACAAAAAATATTAACAACACCAATGTTAATGCAGCCTCAGTAACGGCAGCAACTGCAGCACAACAATCAACAATTAATGGCTCAAACATAGATGCTCTAGAACATCACGATCATGGTGTACTATTTTTATTATATCGATTAATACGACAACGTCATATTTATCATGGCTATAATGCAAAGACAGCGGCCACCAATCGCAAGAAGGGCGTTCTAATTCCACAAGAATTTCCAGGTCAGTGTGATAATATTTCTCTAACGACGTTTTTTATACCCTCTACGATCTCCAGCTGTGCTTTAGATCTAATGTATGGCAAACTAGAAGGAAACTTTATGTAGCAATTCGGTATTTTTATTAGTAAAGAATATTACAGCATGCTTCACTTCATCTCAACTTAACGTTTTAACGTCGTTTACACATAACAAAATGTCATTATATGACCATAGCAACACGTTACATTTATTTAATACGGCCACAGTGTTAAAATAATAATTCATATTCTGCCTGGTCAGAAATAAACCCGGTTTAAAAAAAAAACAAATAAAAATAAAGTTCAGGTTAAATAGCGTCAGCAAGTCCTATCATTGTGCCTATCATTGTTAACGCAATAACAATAATAATAGTTCAAATTCAAAATCACATATGGCAGCCTTGGCATCACACACACATCCATATGTACAAACACACACAACCATAAGTAAGTATTAAAACTTCTGCCGTTTTAATGTTCATTTTTATTATTTGCATTGTTCTTATTGTCTTTGTTTTTGTTGCTGCCTCTTGTTTAACACTGGCTCAATGCATATGGTAATGCCATTGGCTAAAAGTGCTTAACATTAATGACAACCAATAATAAAGCTAATGACTTTCAGCTGCGCATAAATTTTGACAGCAAAATTGTTTTCCTTACATATTTACTCATACATGCAGAAGAAGCTTCTTCAACACCCAGGGAAGGCAATGAGTTGAATGCTTTTAAGCCTTTGATATGTGTATAGGGTATACTACTCTAATTTGCTGTTATCTGAAATTTTGCCAAAATTTGCTTCTCGGCGTAATGCGTATAAATTGAGTGCTGTCCAAACGAGCATAATTGGCATGCGGCTACTTTCAACTTACGATAAGACTTTCGTTGCCAGTTTAGATATAGCTACCTTCACTGGGATTCTCGGAAAACGAATGTCGCTACTTCTATTCTTCTACCACGTTTATCCATTTTAGACGAAATCGAGATTTTTGCATTGTATATGTTCTCAGCAAGTTTGTATGATCGTTCACGGATGAGACGATTCGACCCCAGTTCTTCAACTTTGAAGAACTGGCTGAACACTGAAGCTTATGCAAAATGGTACTTTTGTAGATATCAACGTGGTTGAAGAAGAGACGTAGCGATATATATTTTTCAGTTGATCTTATTCCTCGTAACTTCGCTCAAAGTCAGGCAATTTCACTTACAAGTGTATGTTTGCTATTGTCCCTGTAGGATCGCTGAGCTGTGATTTTATCTTATAGAACAGTACCTTCAAATTTTCAGAGAGGAAATTTAAATTCAATTGTCAACTCATAAACCACTTTCTTCCGTCCCAAAAAGTTATAAAGACAGTAGCTTCTCCAGGTCCATTAATTTCTTGGAAATCGAAAAAGAAGTTCGTATATTCCTTAGAATTACGCGAACTGCATGTAGGTCGCTATGGCGTAGTGGCAATGCGTTGCACTGCTACGTAGAATGTCGGAGGTCCGAATATCGGCACAAGCAAAATCAAAAAAAAAAAAAAAAAAGTAGAAAAAATAATTTTTTTACACGGCACCACCTCTTGCCAGGCAATGGCAAACATACAAGAGTAAAAATTGTTTGTGAAAAGTTAGAAAATTAAACTGTAGCCCCTTCCATTTATGTACAAATATACCACGTACAAAATGAGTGGAGTGCGAAAAGCTCGGCCTAGGCCCT
Organism: Palloptera scutellata; assembly: GCA_958295655.1. Classification (NCBI taxonomy): domain Eukaryota; kingdom Metazoa; phylum Arthropoda; class Insecta; order Diptera; family Pallopteridae; genus Palloptera; species Palloptera scutellata. Next base: position 49,901,202 of record OY282452.1, on the reverse strand, counting down.
CCATGGGCTGTTGCGCCATTAAAAGTAAAGTAAGCATGCGGAACTCACGCATTTCACGTGGATACAATGTTACAATGTACTAGGCTCTACAGAGCCTTTATTCTGCCGACAACGCTCGTTGTTTAGAATCAGATACTTTACTTTACTTTTAATGGCATAACAGCCCATGGAATCAGATGCCTGCAATTATTTTACTTTACAATTTTCACCTTCTCTCCTCCTTCCTATTTCCAATCTCTCCTTCCCAATCAACTTGACGCTTTTCATTCATAAGGATGTTCTCTGTGTGTTGATAACTGTATTAAAAAAAGTATATTTTGTTCTTTCCTATTTGAAGTTACTTATACTATATATCAGATAATGTGGAAGTAGTTAAGATCTCAAATCAGCTATTAGGTGTAAAGATTTAGACTTCAGTTCATGCTCAGCAAGTTATATTTGTGCATGAATGGTAGGGACCTACGGTTCTATGCGGAGCACAAATGGCGAAATTAAAAGCTTTACTTTGGCATTATTTACTTTTGGAAGTTTTGCCAACACCATCTCGGTGGTCTAGTGAATGAGTGCTTGACTGGATATCCAATTGAACAATGAAAGTTGAATTGCAATCTAAGAAGAAAATATGTTACATTTTTTTAAACTCGTTTGTTGAGTATTTAACCGTGCCGAGTCTCAAAGCCGGACATCCTGCGTACATCCCGATGCACATTTATTAAAATTAAGTCTTTGGTGCTGGGACGGCTATTGATAATATTTTAAAGCTTTTTCTAGGAAGCTGAGACTGATGTGCGAAATATGTAGGAGATAGCGACAACTAAGCAGCTTATGCAAGAACATCAACGCATTAAACCCCTTTAACCTTTTTTACATATTTTGCTATAACTGCTTTATTCTCTACACTTTCCACGGAGTAATTGAAACAGAAAGACTACCAAGTGTCATACTGACGATATCGAAGCTCATGCTGAAGAGGTCTATCGGTATACGCTCTGAAGGAACCACTCTATTTACTGACTGACTTATCATTTAGTTTTTATGTATGTATTTTTGTTAACTTTGACACTACTTCAAACTGTGGTCACTTATACTTACTTTAAAGGACGCCAGAAATGGTATGTACCCATACATGGATATGTCCAAAGTGCCAAAGACACATCATATGCGCAGCTCAAACTGAAATTGTTGTATTCTTTCATAATATTTTTTATTAATTTCAATAGTTTTTCTAAATTTTTGTTTATTTTATTTGCATGCACTTTGTGCAGTTGGCAACAGCAGCCGCCAGCGCCAACATCATTGTCATTAAAAAAAAGCGGAAAATAGTTTGTTGTTGATGTTGTTATTGTTATTTTAACGATATGATGAAATGACGATGATGTTATCGTTAAAGTTAACGTTAACGTTATGTGTTATGTTTTTGGCAAATTGTGTGCAGACATGCAGATTTTAATTAATATACACAACCATAGACCACGACTATATAGAACCTAAAAGTCGACGAAACCATGCTCATCGTAGCTGTGTATGTATAAAATATGTACCATATATATTGTATATGTGTATGTATATATGTATTAGTAGTAGCAGTACTGCCAACTTGTGGGTACAAAAAACTTGAAGAGCGAACAACAACAACAACAACAACAACATCGCTAACAAATATGGCGTCTGTCGACCAAGCGCGCGAGTTGTTGGTGGTGTTAGTGATGTTTCGATGTTGGCGATGGTGTAACGGTACTGCACATGCACATACAAATATTGCAATTTATTCCCATATGCGCTTACCGCTTTGACGTTTTTCCCCTATTAAACCGTTCGGTTTTGTTTCCTTTGGAATGGCTTCATCGTTGTGGCTTTTTGTATGTACAATCGTTTTCTTTCATATTTATTATTGCTTTGATGAGCGCCAAATTACTTCATTTTTAATTTGTTAAAACTTGGCAGCGTGGTCAATTTTAATTCATTTTGTTCTTTACACATAAAAAAAGAAGAAGAATTTATTAATATGGCAACAACGACGACTATGGTATTGCTGCTTGCAACATGCAACCACTATAGCCGCCCACCTCCACATGATTGCCACATGATGGTAAACAAATTGCTCGCTTATGTTTATGACTGCTTTTAACTGTAACGACTTAAGTACTTTTAATATATGCTCGCACTTGTGCTTCTACAATTTCGCAGCGTTAATGCGAGAAAAGGGACGAGGTAGCAGGACTGCAGAATTTCGGGGTAGCCAGAAGTGAATGGAGTAACACAACGCAACAAACGTTGAGTGTGCAGTTCGTTGGCTCATTCAGTCACCACTTACTGCATTCTTAATGGTTTCAAACTAAGTCAACTTATTTCTAGTCCTTTCTGATTTCTTGCACTCTACATACCATATGTGCATTAAGGGGGTCTTCTAAATTCTTGCCAAAATTTTGAGGCTACACTTAGTATACCTTTTTTGATACATCCTTCGAATTTCTAAATAACAGTTTGAAACAAAAATTATAATTTTCGCACCCTCGACCTTGAAGCGTTGTTAACCGCACCTCTGTAATAAACGTCACAGTCATTCGTGTAAGACTTTTGCCATTTAAGTTGAAACAATATTGAAATAAATGTTGAATAATTATTAAGTTATTATTAAGTTGGCTAGGCTTAAACATAAGTTTATTTGGGAATTTTGATACCTCTCAGAATAGCAAACTTTTCTACAAAACAATTTTTTTCTAACCATTTTTTTTTTTTTTTGGGCTAATAAATGCTGTTAAAACAAAAACACGAAAAAACATCTGAAGCAATCTTAACCAAACTTGACAAATACATTTCTTACAATTAGGAAGAAGTTAAGTTCTGAAATGGGCAAAATCGGTCAAGTGGATGTGGCACCTCTCATACGAATGAACTTTTTAAAAAGAGCTATTGAGAAATGTTCTAAAGTAAACTAAAGTAAATTCGATACACTAGAATAAAATAGCTTTAATAACTTTTCCTAAAATTGGCAACATCGGTTAATAGCCCTCGGTCAATACCTTCTATACAAGTGATATATACTTAAAGCGCCATATCAAAGGAAATAGTAAAGGTGCAAATAGTTATACGGTGCATACATTTGAAATAGCTTCAATAATAAAAATTGCGAAAATGATCAACAACGAGCAATAGCAACGACTACCTCTCATACAAGTGAAATATTCAGCAACAATTTCGTTCAATGCATTCATTACTTACTGAATGCTACTTTTCCTTAATACATAAAATATTAAAAACACAAGCCTGTCCACTCACGATGCTTTTACTTACATATTATGAGAAACTGACTAACTGCAAGGTACAACGCCTGCAATGCCTGGACACATTGTATGGTAGTGGGTGATAATTGCGCGTGTATGCTCAAATCAAGTTCTACCTTACACCACAACCACCACCACCAACTAACAGCAAGTAATGGACTTTCTCACTGAACATATGCGCGCGCTTTAAAACACAACGGCAACGGCATTTCACCAGCGGAGCAACCCAAGCAACCCACTTGTGTATGTCAAAACTAATGACATAAATGCACGCATCTTCAGACGTTTTTAAAACCAGCACATGAAATGAAACAACGCCAACAACAGCAGCAACTGAAACAAGCAATTGAAGTAAAAAAGTGAAAAAAATTAAAATAATTTTTATAAAGGATTTTTTAATGGTGATGGCATGTCATTAAAACAATGGATTTTAATGCACCAAACACATTCATACGACAGTTTTTCTCTACCTTTCTCCCTCTCTCTTTTCCTTCCTTTCCTTTTTTCCTCTGGCGCTACGTGCTCGTTCCATCAAAATAAAGAAAAATGTGCATGGGTTGCAAATGAAAGCGCAATGGTGAACGGACTTTGGGAATGAAGAAAGAAACTTTCGAAAATGAAGGTAGTTGTGGCTAAGGAAGAGGGAGTACGAGGGTAGCATTTTTTTAATTTTATTTTTTTTATTAAGAAAATTTAATTTATTTTATTGAAATTTTTTATATTGAAATTTTCACATCATAACGTAGAACAAGTGTCAAAGACTGTTTAGTGCAACACTTGGTAAAAGGCGACAGATGACATACCGATACATACTAACTACCACACACATATGCTGCATACAATGTCTAATTTATGTTGTTTGTGTGATTTTGTATGGCTGTGTTATTTTCTGTGCTGTCATATGCTTTGCAATATTGTTATTTTTATTCTTTTGATTTTGTGTTTGCATATTTTACATTTTAATAAAATTACCAAAAATTCTACATACCATATTTATGTATTATCCATGGGATAACATAAGTAAATGTCATTACAGTATGCCAGAAAGTAAAATGTTTCCTAAAATAAATTGATTGACGAACACTTTGAACAATATATACTCAGACACTAGCAAGCAGATTCCTTGGCAAAACTAAAGTAATAACATACCTCCTCCCCTTAAGCTCTAACTAGTAGCTGCTAACATTGAAAATTAATTTTTCTCTGGAAGTATTAAAACTTTTTTGTTTTATTTATTACGCTTGTTTAAGGTACTACTCTCCATTCGTTTTGTGTTTATCCCTCTCTCGAATAAGTTAAAAGACTAAATTTAAAAGGACTAGATTTAAAGGACGCTGTAACTCATACTTACCTTGTATATAAGTACCATATGTATAAGTGTGTAAACCAGGTTTACACACTTCTCAACCGCCTCCTTTCATCCCAGATCTGAAATGCTAGAAATATGTCTTCAACACTTCGAATATATGAAAAAGACAGCACTTCAAATAACTGAAAAATGGAATTATTCAAGTTTACATTCTAGGTTTTTCTGTCTCTGCATATTACTCATCGTATGTAGCCTCTAATATATACCCTGCAATTACCAATACCTAAAGTTTACCATGCTCAGTTCATGTTTAATTTGATGACACTTTTTCCATGGAGTGCAGCACACTGTGCCAATGGACAGTATTGCAACACATTTTACCATTATTCTATACATGGCTACTTACATGCACACCATGTGTATGTATGTATGTATGTATGTGTGTATGTAAATGTTTACTAACTAATAGCATATGGAATAATCTACACATAATTTATGCAACAAATTTTTTGACAGCTGACATTTGACAGTAGACAACTTAAACTTAGTATTATGAAAACGACATAAGCGTGTTGCCTTAATTTGATTTATGATGCTTATGCAAAATATGTTGATGATTTTGTGGGTTTCATACTCTACTCATTTTGCATAGTGTAACTTTATACATACATATGTTGGTGCAAACGAAAAAGTTTTCTTAAAAAACATGAAAATTAATTTAAAAATTATGATACTACGACAACAACAAAAATATACCAACATATTCGTACATAAAAAATATTCTTATCATAAATGTTTTTCAATCAATTTTTAAATAATCTCCACCATGTAAGCGGCTTTAAGCGCCCGCATTTCATTGTACACTAATAAAAATATTGGATGATGGTTTTTTTTCAAAAAACACCAAAACAAAAAAATTTAAAAAAAATTTACGAAAAAGTTAAAATATTAATATCATCAATACAACCTACCTTCATACAAGGTGGAGCAAAATTAATATCATAATGTGAATGTACCATAATTTTATCAAATGGCGTCAAATGTCATTGTGCTTTAACATTTACGTTGTAAACAGATGAGGAATTAGTTGACAAAAAGCAATGGAGCGATACATAGCTCGGGCAACGATGGAGATTTTGAAACACAAATTTCCGAGCTGTGTGATCTCCCGCTGAAGCGATATAAACGGGCTGGCCAGATCGGCAGATCTGACAAAGTCAGACCGCTTCCTTTGGGTCTTTTTGAAATCTCACGTTTACCACAACAAACCACAACTCTTGACAAATCAAGTCTTGAAAGCCAACATTGCAGAAGAAATCAGTTATTTTGTGAGCAACAATTCAAAATTCTGTAAAACGAGCACAAATGTACATCAACTCAGGAGGTGAATATTTGACCGAAATCAATTTTTCAACTTAGTGTCGTCAATTTTGCACCTACAAATAAACTTTCCGTGAAAACAGAGCTCAATTTATTTCACATATATGGTAATAAAATGGCGGCCGATTCACATTATGACATTTCTTTTGCCCCACCTTGTATATGTACGTTGTATTTTCTTGTGGAAGCTGGAAAGTATTAAAATTATTAAAGCAAATATGAAAATTTTGACTTCCTCTAAAAATTATGTAATGGTTTACATACATATATTTTTGCGTTAAATATGAAACAATAAATTATGTGTATACATAGAATATATGTAGTCTGAGTTAAAAAAAAAATGGTCAAAATAAGTCTGTCGTGACTTTTAATTCGTTCTGTTCTTTATTGATGCTCAGCATTTGAAAATATCATTGTTAGCAATAAACAAACTAATCTAAACTCTGGCATTAAAAACATTTGAAAGAAAACAAAGAACCTCACCTACTTACTCCTAGAAATTCGGATTGAGTACGAAATTCCCGAAACCGAAGTCCCCAAGTCCCAAATTAAAAATTCCTAAAATAAAAAACCCCAAAACCAAAATCGTAATTTTTTCTTTCTCCAGCTCTTTAATAAATTCGTGTAGGCCACAGTTGCATATGTGATCAGTGTTGATTTAAATAGTTTTGGTTGGGATGGGAGAATAATAAAGAACTCTGTTGATTTATGCATGCGGTATACCTTGGCACTCTACGCTATGCATTTAGTAATGTGTAGGTTGTTCGTATGTCCAGTATTCTTCATATTTGTTGTGAGATCCTTTCGTGTATCATTATAACACACACTCAGTGCATGATTAAATTTTTATTTGTATCTACACAAGTATATTATGTGGTATACAATATCGAGAAAGAATCCCCCCCATATCCGAAGAGCATAGACCTGGAACCACTAGCATGCACGCCCTCTCGAGATATTTCCACTTAAAAAAAAAATATACAATCAATCTATAAACTGCACCTAAGATTGGTATGCAACTAGAAATTTGCAATGTAGTTATTACAAATAAAATGACAACAACTTTAAGTCCATGGTGCCAAGCCTCCTTTGAGTTTTGAGTGCGCGCAAAATTATTTTTGAAGTAAAACTAAGATCATGCTATCGAATAAGGGTTTATTGATATAGTTTATTTACTTGAAACTAGAGTCCGGCCGATTACTATTTTTTTTTTGTTTGGGCGAACCGTTGCTGAAGCTGATAATCGACTATCAGAAAAAATCTGTTTTATTCATTATTTTTTTTTTAAGATATGCTGAACATAACAAACACGAATTACATTATTAAACTATAAGAAAAAAAATTCAGTTTAATAATAAATATTTGTTTTTAAATTATTAAATTTAATTGATTAAATTATTGACTAAATGATCGACAATCGTCGGATTCGATCACATAATTTTAGGCCGACACCGATGCCAATTCCGTTTAATCGGACGGATTCTACTTAAAACGGTAAATTTGAGCTTGAGGATTATGAATTTGTGGTTTTTGTAATTTGGGATTTAAAAGAGAGAGCGTTGGTTGATTGGAAGGAAGATTGATAGGCGGGAGGAAGAAGGAGGAAGAAGGAGGAATAATATGAGATGGAATGCAATTACAGGACACCGATAAAGAAATAGACAGTCATTGTGGCAAGTGTTATGCCTTTACCACAATGAACCTCAGTCGCCCAAAGGTGCGTGTTATATTTGTACATGAATGGAAGGGACCTACAGTTCTATGCCGAATCCGAACGACGAAGTGAAAAGTTCATAGAAATATAAACCTTTTTGAAATCCTCAATATAAAAGTGAGCCGGTTGAATAACAATTTCCTATTTTTGCACTGAGGAGATTTTCTTAGAATACTGTTTTCAACATCGATAAAAATTTATTAATCCACCGACATTAATAAGTAGAAAAAAATGCTGAATATATCATTTTTAGATTTAGTAGAATTTACTAAATGAAATAAAGTTTAAGAAACACACGTTATTTTATTCCTATTAAACTTAGCACACGCAGAACCAACTATGCTCAAAATGATCCTTCCCTACATATTCCACGTAGAGATTTTAACGAACATCACCTAACTTCATAACATTCGCGAGCTCTCAGGCCGATAAGGGAAGTTAATAATTTGCAATGATGCAAGGCCATTTGTATCACATAGTGAATACCGCTTATATGATGTATTAATACTTTTCATAGTTTTATAAAGAAAATAATATCCAATTTAAAACCATAAAAATATTCGCAGCCTTTTCTGCAAATGAAAATAATGGTTTGCATGTTTTCGTACCATTTTACATATATTTTTGTTCCTTTTTTGTAAAATAGCTCATTGCCATCTTGAATACTCGGCGTGCTCGGTGGTCTTTCACCCAGCATATCGTATTCGTTGTGAGAGTGAGTAAAAGCTCTCTCTTCGTGTTCAGTGCAACAACAATTTCATGGTGTTCGCCGAGCAAAATCTGAACATAACCACGGCTTAAGGAGTGGAAAAGTGTATATTTTTGTGCTTCGAAGCCTTTATTGGATATTATGGTGTATGTTAGTGCATACATACATACTTATATACTGAAGTTGATACGTTATGGTTTATGGTAAAGATATAATCTATTCTGCATATCCGATTCTCTGGAACACATTATAACAAACTTACTTATCATATTAAACCGATAAACAGCTGATGATTTCATATCTGTAGTTGTAAAGAATTCTTATTTGGATTTACGCGGTTCAGAGATGATACATGTCTATGTTCTTTTTTAGGTCCAGATTGATCCCATTTACGTGTGATATTAAGCTTCATATTTAGAGATAACATTTATTTTCTACATTCGTTTATTATTATACTCATTTCAAAATATATTACTGACGAGTCTATGGTATTGCCAGAAGCATTCTTTGGGATTAAAAACTCGTTTCTACCCGATGAGTACTTCATACATTTTTATAAATCAATTAAATTATATGGGGAAAAAATTAAATTGCAATCTTTGGATTCGATATAGATAGATATAGTTTTATATAGTCAAATTAATGAAAACATACACACAAAAATACATTGCTCAACATTCATCCCCTATTAACTGAGCATGGCTTAATTGCATTCTCAACTTAACAACAGTTCTCTCTTTATTTTAGTTTAAGATTCTTTAAAATTCTCCGGTGAACTACATTATGGGCTTAATTGAATTGGATACTACATGCATTTTGTCGACGTACTTTTAACCAGGGATTACTGTGTTTTATTTGTTTTTATTGTATATTACATACATTTTTATAATCCACCTACTTCACAACACAATTGCATTGCATCATATATAGTACTACATGATGAGTACTTTGTGTATGTGTACGTGTGCCGTCACGAGTAGTATATTTTATATGCATAAATTTTATACAATTGTTTTTATAATTTATACAAAAATCAGTATAAAAAAATCCAAATTTGTATACTATACTACTACATGAGTAACAACAATAAGGCAAAAGTACATATATGCATATACATAGCATATATATATCTGCGAATGTATATCTGCGAATGAAAATAGTTATATGCTTAGGTATGTACGATGTACATATGTATATACTATTTAGTAATATCTGTGAAAATTCACATGATGCTTTTAACATAAATTACCCACATACCCACATACTAATGTACCCTAATATAATTTAATTTTCATTTTTTAAAGAAAAGATAAAACAACAACAATAAAAAAAAGAACAAAAATGCAACATTGCAATATTATAACATCCCTGATATATGGTACTATGCGAATGTGAGCACGTGTTAGTGAACGCGTACTTTTTTTTGTTTTTGTTGTTTTGCATCTATAATACAATGCTGCTGCTCTTGGTGTTGTTTCCCACGTGTCTGCTGCAGGAAAGATGTCGTCCCTTTGATTTGCTCTGTAAAATTAACTGAATATATGTATATGTTTGTTTTTATATACTTAGTATCAAAGATGAACCGAACCATCCGCAGTTTGAGTTAGTTCAACTGAACCATTAAAAAAAACCGTTTTTATTTAACTTGAACCAAATGAAACCAGTTTTGTTCGAGAAAAACAGTTCGATTCAATCCAAAGAAATATTCCCCATTATTACTCTTTGCAGTTGTAATTTTTTATTTTATCTTTATTAAACTAAAAGCTCTATTTCATTAAGTCAATTTCCAAAAGTTGTACATATAGCCAGGAGGATAGAGATGAAGGAGGAACAAATTGAGCCAGAGTTTAAGCAGAAAGTTCATATAAAGTTAAATACTAAGTAACTAAACTATCATATAAACAAACTTAAAAATCTAGTAATAATAATGTTCGCTGTTTGTTTACGTTTGTTCACAAATCTAAAAAATCGGAAAAAAATTTGTATAAAATAATAATTTTGTAGGTTTTTGAACCTAACCGTTTTTGAACCCAACCAGCGGTTCGAAAGGGTGAAAGAACCAGTTTTTGCTCCAAACCAGTGGTCAAGGAAGACCGTGAATCGCTAAACCGTACCATACTACAAAATTGTGTTGGTTCTTAACGCTTTCATGTAAAATGTTTAAAAATATTGCAAGAAAAGTATGAGGTGTTGTGGTAGCGAAAAGCTCGGCCTAGACCCTCCATGGGCTGTTGTGCCTTTAAAAGTAAAGTAAAGTTGTGGCAGCGTACTGTACTGGACTGATTTCGCACGTGACCTTGGCCACCTCTCACATGTACATGCTTCAAAGTTGATTACAGGAAAGATAAAAGTTTAGTAATGAAATCTAAATTATTTTTCTTAGCATTTTTGTTCTAATTTAAATACACAAGTAGTGGTAGGTATTACAAAATTTGAAAGAAGGAGGAAAGAAAGTTTTATAGTACCTATTTTTCGAACTTGAACCAATTTTTTTATATGTATGGATGTCCTGGGAATATCTAGCCAACGTTTAATAGTTTCTGTGTGTATCTTCAAATCCAACCAATTCTACTTAGTTATAGTGTTTATAACAACAACCATATTTCAACCTTGTTGGTTTTTCTGTACTTTGCTGTTGTACATTTTTGTCTGCAATTGTTGACACTTTTTATAACTTTCAACCTTCTTCCACTTAACATTCTTCTACACCACTACTATACCCTCTTCTTCGCTCTCCCTCTCTCTAGCTCTCTGCCTCTCTCCCTCTAAAGTCTGAACCTTCTTAAATATTTACATTAAAAAGTTATAAATTTTATTTCCTGTACCATGAATATTTGAATGTATAAACTGTATATGTATGTGTATGTCTATGTGTATGTTAATGTTTGTATGTACAATACTAACAACCGCTACAACAACAACAAATAAAAGTCGTAAACTTTTTAGGTGGTTTATGTTTGTTGTTGTGTTTTTTTTTGTTTGTTTATTTTTCGTCAGCAAAAACAACAATTCTGAATACTGCGAAATAAAAATAAATATTTCTTTCGCATTTTATATGATGAAGAATAATTTGTTTGTTTGTTTGTTTGTAAAAAAAATTAAAAACTTTTATTGACGCAACAACAGCAGCAATAAGAAAAGAGACAACAAAAAGTGGCACAAGTCACTTGACACCCTTGCTACCATTGATTTCCCCTTTCACTATTCTGTCTCGTGTTCAGCTTCTCCTTCTCCTTATATTCTTTATCCATGACACAACAGTATCAGCCGTAAAAAAGCAGTTAAATTGTCGACACTTTTTGGGTGTTGCTGTCACAACAGCAACACAGCAGCCGAAAACAACAACAATAGTAACGAAAATATTTTTAAAAATCAACAATTACGCAACGAAAATCTTTGCAATTTGACAAACAGTTAAAAATATGAAAGCGCACGCACTCAAACTCACATCACCAGCAATAATTGCAATTCTGAAAAAATATTTGGTTCGTTAAAAAGTCGAAAAGGGATTTTTATGGCCGTTTTAAAATTGCTTTACTCTTTTTTTTATTATGATTTAAAAGGTCGTTTTTCTGCAATTGTTTGTTTCTTTCCTTTATTTGTGTGCATAGATAGAATCCTTTTATACCCTACACACTCTGTGTACCGGGTATATTGGTTTTTTATTGCGTAACGGTTATATGCCACGCCCACTATTAGACATCGTAGGTATGAATGAATATAAATGATCACCTTGCATAGAGTAGTCGATTTAGCCATGTCCGTGTCTGTATGTCAAGAAGAGGGTAATTTCTGAATTGGGAAAGATCGGTCAATGGTGCGTGTTACCTTCATTTTAAACAAAACTCGTTACACATTGTTGAAATAGTGTAAATTGTCGAGATTGGGCAAAAGTCACGCCTACTTCTCATACAAGTGAAATATTTATGTAATAGGCAATATCAAAGGAAATAGTAAAGTAACTAGAACAAGATTTTGTATAAATAACTTCAAAAATATCTGATGCAAAAATTACCATCATTAGGCAATAACCGCGTAACCTTACTTTATATACAAACATTTAAAAAAAAAAAATGTAACCCACCGTACAATGTTAAGGTTATTTATTTCTGAGGGTGTGTAGGGTATATTAAGTTCGGTGGCGTCCGAACTTTCCTTTCGCAATTGTTTTTGCTTAATTTCGTAAAGTTTGTTTTGTGAAATGCGATTAAAATGTCAAAATTGCGTAATGCAGACGTAAAAAGTATTTTGCTGACATTTTGTAATTTGACTATTTTGCGAAATGGATGTTGTGCTCTTTGAGTCCATACAACGAATAAATATTGTGAGTTATGCTACAGCAATTTGTGTTTTTCTTTAAAATAAATTTAACAATTTTGTGTCAATTTCCATTATGGTGTCTGAAGATACTAAACTCTGGAGATAATATTGACTTCCCAATGAAAGTCAAATTAATTCTTAAATGTAACAATTTATAGATAGAAATTTTTGGTGTCCGTCCTAATAATCGGTCAAATATGAATTAGCTGATTCCCCTGAAAGATTACCTTGAAGAAGAAGGCACTGTCCTGAAATATTTCTCGGAACGCACATAAATATAAACTGCCACATCATATCTATTACCTGCGGTGAGTTGCTTGACTGTTATTAGTGGGTAAGTTTAATATTTTGAAAATTGAAATTTGCTCAGTTCCCTTTTTTCGATAGTTTTTGGTGCAAATGTATTAGAGTTTTCAGTTGTTCGGTGTGGTATGAGAAGAATTGTGACGATAAAGTATCGCGGTACCTCAACTGCTGCAACTACGTACTTCTACCTCTATCGCCTATCACACTTATCCAATACCATCCCCTTAATTTATCTCCTATCACTATTTATCAATATTTCACTATCTCCCTCCATCCTTAATTATCAACTACCTCTATATCCAAACATCATGTTACTCTCAACTACTCCCTCCTCTATCATCACCTTCCTCTCCTCTATCATCATATATTCCTACTATCTATCACCACCCACTGCTATTATTACCTACTCCTACGCTTCATCACCATCTACAGTCTACCCCCTAGTGCTACCGTTCTTCATTTCCTCTCTGCACCTATTTCTATCCCCCTAGCTCCAACACCACCCCAATCCACTATCATTATCTGTCTACCTTTATCCGTCATCATCACCAATTCATGTAAGATTCTAGCAAAAACTACTAATTATGTTAGCATAGTTTTAGGCAATACTGCAAAACTACAAAAATATTCAGGAAATATTTCAATTAAATACTAAAATTTAAGTTTCTTAAAAGCACAGCGCACAGGCACAAAAACTTACTCTGATGTGAAACTCGAATACAATTTCCGCCGCGCACATAATTACAAAAACCTCGAATAGGGTTGCATATCCACCTTTCGAGAAACAAAAAACTTACTGTCCAAATCGGTTTAACAGAAGAAGAGAAAAATAGCATAAATTCATGTCCCAAACAGCAACAAACCAAGCGAAGAATACGACGACTACGACGACGAAAAATGACATTTCCATCGTTGTGTTGTGTTTTGACTATCGTTTTTGTTTTAAAAATATCGTGTGTGCATGGGTTTGTGTTTGTTTGTGGATGTATTATGTACTAAACATACCCACACATTGCCATCTAAAATTCCCTCTTCAAACTAAAATAAACAGCGCAGCTAACTAACAATACCAACGCAAACTAATGCAATAGTGCATTTTAGTCTTTCTTGTTGTTCGTGTTGTTTGTGTCGTTGTTGTAGTAGTAGCAATAGTAAAGCTGATGGATTTGCGGATCCAAACAGATGATGTTCCATTAGTCTTACTTTATAACCCTCACTGCATGCAAACGTACAGTCACTCAGAGTTTTTGTGTAGTAATTTTTTTGTTGCCGGTGCCACCATGATTTTTATTACAATACCCGTTGATGTTGTTACTGCTAACACAGGAACTGTGAAGAATTTTTTTTGCTTTATATAACTACATAGAATGTTAAAATTAAGTTTAAGTTTAAGAATGAAAAAAATTATTAAACAGCATAAGCTGTTGTTTAGTATGCGTGCCTAAATGTATGCTTTTTATTTCATTAGGTTTTCATAAGATTTCAACATGTTTAATTTTTGGTCCATAAAAACTAAATCAAAATTGGAAAAATACCGTATTACATGGTTTTATTAATATTTTATGTATAAATTTATCGATAAGTCATTAGAAACACTCCAAAAATACATAAATTCACATACAACAATACATTTATGTATTTTCAATTATATATGCATTTTTACAATAAAGACGCATATAAGATTTATTTATGTTTACTTTAAAAAACGAAAGTACTTAAGCGTATAAAAAGTTATCATCTCTAAAATCTTTCTTTATTTTTATTTAAATGTCTGTTAAAATTTTAATAAATTCTTGATATTTAAAAATATTTTTTGCTGCCAAAACACAAAACTACAAATAAAAAAAAAAAAAATAATGATGGTAGTAGTAGCAGTTAGCCGAGTTAAGTAAAACTGAAGAATGAAGAAATTTTAATCAGTCATCTTCATTAGCAGCTTTTACTCGTAGCTTGTGCACAATTTATTTACAGTCTCTGCATTTTTCATATACCACACTCCACTTAACCCCACGCTACTGCACTTTCGTATTCATTCATTTATGGTATTCATGCATTAAATGCACTGAAGGAAGATACTGATGGTGGCAAGCAGAGGCAGACATTGAACAAATGAGTTTGATGGGTAAAGAACTGTGGACTGAAACTGGTCGCTGCTTCATGATGTGCACTCAAAAATGCTCTTGCTGTTTTTTCTGTTTTGCTTTTGCTGCTTATTTGTCACTTTCTTCTAATGTTTCCAACTTTTTTGTGTTGTGCAGCAGCATAGTTTTATAAAGTTTTTTTCTTTCTGAGTTTCCTTTGCTTGATTATTTCTGCTTCGATATTTGCGTCTATTTTTCGTTTAAATTATTTGTGCTTCACCTCTTGTTAATTGAATCTCACACAGTCGAGGTACAGTAAAGCAAAAAAAAATTCAAAGAAAGACAGAAAAATAATTCCTTTTTCAAATGAACTTGACTGAACTGATTATATTTTGGACTGACATTTCCCATCCGCCTTTTAACCAAACGTGAAAGTGACAAGCACAGTCAGTAAACCGAAAAATAGTGAGGGAAGCACAATTCTGAAAGCAACACATGAAATGGGGGAATAAATATTGACTATTGTCCTTCTTTCTTTGCTTTTTTTCAGTTCTCCGCTGCAGCATTGTAACAATTAAAACCGTGTAATTAATTGATACTCATACATCGCATCAAACACACACACTCATACTTTAGAAAAAAAAAAATCCATACAAAGTTTAAGTTTTTGAAGTGTCAGTCAGAGAGACAATTTTTAGCTTTACATTCAAGTTATTTAAAGCTAACAAGATCTATCGACTCAGCCATGAATGATACCCTGCTTCTTCAGTGAGATGGGTTTAAGTAAAGTACACTGGGTATATGGGTAAACAGAAAAGAAGAGGTAGTACACATATGTCTAATAGGTTACTGAGCAATAGCTTCTCTATTTCAGACGCATACAGTTGTATGCGGCCACGAGATTATAGCGGCAGTATTTGGCAAAACCTGAACGCAAGTTGTTCGAAGTCTTCAACAATTAGCTCATAAAAACTAACGATACCAAGGTTTAATGCAAGCTAAAGTCTTCACAAGTCTGCGCTGCTCAGATGTCGCAATCAGTTCAGTAATTTCCATTACAATTTTTGATGTCCTATTGAACTGATAGAGCCTTTTTGTTTTAATTGCAGAACGTAGAAACTTCAACACGTAAGTGCTTTAAGGTACAATACTGTTTGTCGTCGTTGTAGTCAACGATAACTATACTGACAGTGAGGTCGTGGTTATGCTGGTGTTCGCTGTTCGGTGAACACATGATATTTTTCTCTCGTGCTCGGTGTGGTGATTATATTCGAGTTCGTTACAGAGTGGCTTTTGGTCGAAATTCAGTTTTTTTAAATACTTTTTATTCGAAACGGTAACGCTAAATTACTTACTTACTTACTTAGCTGGCGCTACAACCGATGATCGGTCTTGGCCGCCTCCACAAAGCTCCGCCAGTCACTTCTGCTATGCGTGCGCTGGCGCCAGTTGATAAGGCCAAGTGCAGTCAGGTTGCCCTGCACCTGGTCTTTCCAACGGAGATTAGGACGTCCCCTTCTGCGTGTTCCTCCACCGTGGTTCGAATAAAACACCTTTCTAGCTGGAGCGCTTTCTTCCATTCGCTCAACATGACCCAGCCAGCGAAGCCGCTGGAGTTTTATACGCTTGACTATGTCAGTGTCGGCGTACAGCTCATACAGCTCATCGTTCCATCTTATTCGATACACGTCGTCCACGCATGCTGGACCGTAGATGTAACGGAGTATCTTCGTCTCGATCGCTCCTAACAGCCTCTCATCATTGATGGTCAATGTCCACGTCTCTGCGCCATACATTAGGACGGGAAGGATGAGGGACTTATAGAGCGTTATTTTCGTCGGTCGAGAGAGGGCTCTACTTCTCAATTGCCTACTGAGCCCGTAGTAACACGTGTTGGCAAGAGTTAGTCTCCGCTTGATCTCAAGGCTGACATTATTGTTGGTGTTTATGCTGGATAAACGAAATCCTTGACATTTTGTCCAAGACGCCGTGACTCTTTGTTTGTTGACACAAGGTATTTCGTTTTGTCCTCGTTCACCACTAGACCCACACGACGAGACTCCCTTTCCAGGTTGGAGAATGCTGCACTGACTGCTCGAGCGTTTTTGCCAATGATGTCAATATCATCAGCGTATGCTAGCAGCATGACACTCTTGTAGAAGATAGTGCAAGAGATGTCGATGTTCGCAGCTCGAATTATTTTCTCCAGCATAAGGTTAAAGAAGTCGCACGATAGGGAGTGATAAAAACTTTAAAGATTTTATCAACATGGAGAGTAAAATTAATAATTTAATTTTCATTGTTGTATAAATACTTTTCATACTTACTTCTTCAATGGTGTTATAAATAATATACTTAATATTCACTTTTAAACACTAAAAATATTCGGTTTTCTGCAAATAAAAATAATTATTACAGGTTTGCATATTTTCGTACTACTTTACATAAATCTTTGTTCCTTTTTTGTACAATAATTCATTGTCATCCTGAATGCTCGGCGTGTTCGGTGTACATTTCACCCAGCATTCCGTATTCTTTGTGAGAGTGAGTAAGAGCTCTCTCCTCGTGTTCTGTGCAACAACAATTTCATGGTGTTCGCCGAGCAAAATCTGAACATAACCGCGGCCTAACAATACCAAAAATATGTTTACTCTCTTCACAATGACATTGACTACCAACACAACAGTAAACGTTCAGCTTATACTAGTACATATGGTATACACACATACATCCATATACCAAATACACACAAAAATACATATCTACTTTACTCATATGTCACTTTTTAGTGAGGAAATGTTAATGGTAGTTGTACTCGTATGTGTAGTTATAGTGCCCCTAATGTTGTTGCAAGTTTCTATTGCTGCTACTTGGGTTTGAGCATATTGGATTTTGTCAGCAGCAGTCATCGTAGTCGCCGTCATCATTGCTGTCGTTGTGCTTTCATATTTATGCCTCATTAAACAATTTCATTTTACGTGGCAATTGCAAATTACTTAATGTTGCAGCAACATATCACATTGATTTTGCATGAGTTAAATGAAATCTGTTCCATTCACACACATACATAAATAAGTACCTATTGTGCATTGTGTGAGTAGAAGATATCCATTGACTTTAATGAAAACATATGCCGAATATTGAATTGACTTCCTGCCTTTTACCTCCCTTCAAAGTCATAATCAAATAGAATTTGAAATTTTTTGTTGTATTTGAATTTAAGTCATATATGGTATAATCCTTAGCACTTAATATACAAGTAAATAGAGAGACTAATCAATGATCAATGATTATTCATATCAGGAAATAACTTCTCCCTGCTTCATTTTTTTCAGGTTACTTCTCGCTGCTCAACGAGAAAGGTTTACCCACAGCCACCCTCTACACTTCACTGATACAGCTGGTGCGTGAGCGTGTATTCAAATTTGTTTCCGTTGATAATATGCCCGCCTTTACGGAATCTCAACCCAACGTAAGCAACCCATCAACCAGCGAGAGCTGCATGCCGTCAATGTACACTGCACCGCCACCACCACCGACCAACAGTCGACCGCAATATGTGAAGACGACAGCACGAGGTGGTCAGGTATTTCGATTGCTTGCTGTCTTTGAAGATGGCAAACAGGATCACAATGCAATCGGCAGTAGCGGCACGTCCGCCAGCATTAATGCAAAAACAAATTCCAGTCATGGGCGCGAGAAGGAGAAAGGTCGATATGCACAAATTTTGAATGAGAATCGTCAGGTGCTGTATGTGTCGCTATCGACAAAGGGTAAATTCTACGAGATCGAACCGGGTATACCGCAAATATTGCAAAAGCTCGGCGGCATGACCAACGATGCCAACAAGAAGGTAAATTCCGATTGTGTCCACCGACTTACCGCCATGGTGACGCCGAACAAGGAATTACCGCTGACTTTACGTTACATTTCGGGACCAAATGCTTGCGCTAATGCGATACCCGAAAATGTTTGCATTACACGCATCACTACGGAAAATGTAATGATCGCTTGCCCGATCGAGGATCAAGTAGAAGTGCAGAGTCCATTGCATTTGCGTAAGCTGCATCTAACCAAAGAGATGAATCTGCTGAAGAGCTTCTTGGGTTTCGAGAGTGAACAGCGCATGTTCGCCAATCCGAATGTGCAGAATATACTTAAGTTTTGTCAATTTAATTGTGATCAGTTCTTGAAAATGGTCGAAGTTGAGATATTGCATCGTCCAGAGCGCTCGGGTTCAAAGAGTCGTGTGGATGGGCTCAAAATTCTGAAGCCGCTGCACCTACCCAAGTTGCTGCGGCGTGAAAAAACGACAATATCAGCGCATGAAAAAGAAGATTCCATTATATTTCTTAGTAAATCAGATTTGGCGAGCCTAGAGGCAAAAGAAGCAGCAGCCGTTGCAGCCAATACGACAATCGAATCAAGTGGCAGTGGTGGCATCAGCATGCCCGTAGCGGCTAGTAGTAGCGGAAACCGTATCTCGGAAAAAATGAAAGTATTCCAGTCAACCAAGAAGAAATGGTTTCGCAAACAAGATAAACATGCCGTGGTCAACTCATCGCTAACGTCATTCGATTTGGATGTGCAGGCGAAACGCATGAGTATGGAACGTTACTCGGATATGTCGAAGCTGCTGCAAGAACGTTTCGGCGATAAATCGAACAGTTTGAGCACATCACAAGAACACGAATCCATTTCAGAGCCCAGCGGCACCTCGGATATTGGAGGTTGTTCCGACACGGAGACCACAACGCTAGCAACAATCCAAGAGAAGCTGAAAAAGTTCTCATATTCACATCACAAATGCACATCAAGCACAGAGCCAATGTTACAAAAATCAATGTCACTGCAAGACATCGAACTAATCAGTGGCGATATGAATGGATCCCGACGTAAACCTGATATACTAGCACATGCTGATACGATTTCTGAAGCCGGCACTGACTTGGAAGATCTCGAAAATCAAGCGCCCATACCGCAGTCATTCATCACGGAAAAACTCTATAATGAATTCCATGTGAAAACGCGTCAGTACAGCAAATCATCATCGAGCTTACATCAGCTCTTAAATTTCTCGCTACCACAAAAGCTGCAAACGCACCACGACACCAAGCGTACTCTCTCGCAAATCAAGCATAACGGTGCCGGTACCGGGGCAGGTGGCAGTAGCAGTAAATTTGATAGGCGTTTAGATTTCAACATTGGCGAACCGGTGACAGGTCGACGCGCAGCTGGCGGTCTCTGCCTGCTGGCAGCAACTACTGGTAGCTTAGTAAATTCAGGTGTTAACAGTCAGAATACATCGTTAATATCACCGTTAACACCCACCAGCCTCATCGAAGATGATTTACCTTATTCAAGTGTGCGTGACTCTTTAGTACTCTCCAGCGATGAGTCCGCATCGGAGAATGCTACTGGCAATATCTGTCAGGCTTTAAATATTATCGATTATGCTAAAGAGAATATCTATGCGGAAATATGTCATGATGCTGGTGCAATGGGTGGTGGAGGTGGCGGAGGCGGCGGCGGCGGCGGCAGTACAGCCAGTGGTGGCAGTGCTGCTGGTGGTATTCCAAACTCACAAACGCGTGATACTTTCTCAAGTGAAACACATTCCACGCAGATCTCTGATGATTATGGTGATTATGCATCATTAACTTATCCTTCATATACGGCACAAAATCAACAGCAACAGCTTGCTGTCAACAATGGTGTCGGCAATGGTTTTAGCAGCACAAGCAGCACTAGCAATAGTAACAACAGCAGTACAACTGGAAATGCTATAAGTCGTGTACAAATTAATTGCTCTTCAAGTCCAGTTAGTTATCATACAGTGTACTTGGGTGATGAACCGTTGGGTGAACAATATTATCCAGCACCAGCAGCAGCAACAGCAACAGCAGAAAGACGTCATCACCATCATCATCATCATCATCATCATATGCGTTCCGATCGTTCGCATGTGACTACTGTCGAACTGGAAGGTAATGGCGGCGCCAGTATCACTGGTGCTTCACTGCGTGGTGCTGCTATCTCCGATTTGGAGGCAGTTGACAATATTTACAATACACTCAAATGATGACTAATATGATTTAGTTGGAAATTGGGAGCGTCTGTGTTGAGTGTGATGAGTGGCGGGAAGGGTCTATTTTAATTTTAAGCTCGTACTTTACGTTTATTACTTGTACTTTTCTGATTTTATTTACATTCAATATGTAATTAGCAGTTAGCATAGGTACATAATATACATGTACTTCTTCTTATGGTTAGAGGGATCAGTATTTATTTACAATACTTCTTTTGCTTTTCGTAAATGAAAATGGTATGTATGTATATGAAATGTTTGTATGTAAACAATAATTGCTTTTAAGACTTTTTGGTTGAACGAATTTAAACAAAAAAAAGTTTATGATGAAGGTGCAAACAATAAACGTGTAGCAGTTAATACGGGTGCGATAAATTATATTCATTACTAATGAATGAAATTCACAAATAGTTGTAAAATATTATAATATGACATTTGTTTGTTACTAAGTACTTAATTGCTTCTATCAGAGCCGTAAGCACATATTTTTCTCTTACAATTGTTTCCTAGTATATCTGGACAATAGAAAATCATGTGTAATCTTGAAGCTACTTAATGCCATGAACGCTTAAGTTTTCTTTATCTAAAAATCTCTATGCGGGAAGCTAAAGCCTATTCAGTGATTGACTATTAAGAATTTCAAAAGAATGACTTTTCCCAAAAGTTGAACATTCTCATTGAAGATTCCATTGTAAAACTCGCCATTAACGATTATTGCGGTCTGTAACCCTTTCTCCGCACCCTTTATTTATGATTACTAAGTATGATAAGTAAGAGCTACTGAACTATTCGATTCTAAATGTTTTTACATACTTCTGAATCGCAATACGGAGAAGCTATTCTAGTTTTGATAGTTCCTCCCCCGCACCCTTTAAATGTCGAGTACTAAGTACAACCAAATAATTGTAATTTTTAACAACTATTATACAAAACAATTTTTATTTTTGTTGAAAGTTAACAGGAGCAAAAAGTTTACCTTTATAATTTTCTCTATCAAATTAAATAATCAAAACTAAACGCGCAAATTAATGTAGTATTTTGAACAAAATAATAAATATCAAATCGATACATACATACGTTTAAAGTAGACAAAAAAGAATAGTTAAAACTATTGTACATTTTAACAATAATCAAGTAACAAATTTATTAATATTATTTGAAATAATATTTACATACATTACGAAAAACAGTCACATAGTCAGAATATATGTAGCTCTGCGTATTACTAATTCTCACATACACACACACACGCATAAATACGAGCATATGAATATACATATGTATATGTATGTATATGTAAATTGCCATTTTTGACAATTTTTTGAAAACAACAATCGATTATACTACTATATAAAATACGTATATTAATCTGTGAAAATCACTCATCGTCACTCATTCACACATAAAGAACATCAAGAATAATAACAAAAAATCAACAACGATAAAAGCCACCAATTTACAACTAAAAAAGTTATACTAATTTTCAATCCTTCCCAAAATCCAAAAACATCAACCATTCGCTTGCTCACACAAACAAATTTCTTATGATTTTGTTTACATGAAGAATATCAAATATTAGCCTACAGTTCATTACTTTAATGAATGCATCCATAAATATAATGAAATATTGGTTAACATACAAATTAATGAATATGATGAACAATATTCATATGAGATTTGTTTGTGTGTATTCTACAATGCTCTTGCTCAGCTAATCACACACACAGAAAATCATTCATTATATTAAAATTTGTAATCTTAAGTAAATATACATACATAGGATATATGAAAAATTTGAGAAGAAACCTTATGACTTTAATGAATTTCAACATACACACACACTCACAATAAAAAATAAAAACAAAAATCTTAATCTAACTTAACTATTTTTCTAATATTAAAACAAACAAAATGAAAGTATTTTTACACATACAAACAAAACAAATGCTAAGAAAAAACCACTTGTAATTTGTATATAAATATTAGAATTAACAATTATTATTATAGAAACATATAATTATCAAATAACAAACAAACATTGTAAAAATATATAATAAACAAAAACAGTATATGTAACTAAAAGTATATTTAAATTTTTATCTTCAAAATTTTCATAAACTTAACACTTAAAGTATGTATGTAAGTAAATAATACAAACAAGCAAATGTATGTAAGTAACTAAAAATCGAAATATTGTATTCTATATAATTTTGTAAATTACGTCAAAGCCGACGAAAAAAAGTAGAAATGACAACTCAAATTGTAATATTAACAATTTAAGCCAATTACATTTACAAAACTAAATGTATATGTATATACATGTATGTATGTACTAACAAATTGTAAAAACTATATAAATATAATAAGTATTTTATAAGCAAACTAACAAACAGAAATCGATATGAAAGTTTAAACAATTTAAGAATAAGTATCTAACAAGAAAAAGAGTCATTTAAATTGTAAAACTCTCATACATACATACACTCTCCCTCTCTCTCTCTCACTCTCTTATGTCTTTTGATAGGTATTATTAGCTTTTAGGCATTCTGTCGCATATAAGTTTTTTCTTTTATAAATTTGAAATTTCATCAAAATAACATAATTTTTTATTTATGAGTTAGTATATGTACTAAATGAAAGAATATAAATTCAGTGATAGCTCAGAAATTAAACTCTTAAAGATTTAAGTTGTAGGGCGTTTTCCATTCACCATACTCAACTCACTCAAAATCGCTTATTCTCAAACGTATTTATATACATAAGAATACAATCACAAAAAACAAAGCCCGCAAACACCGTAATCATAGCGAGTACTCTTATAATAAATCAAGATTAAGTACTTCAAGCGAGCAGTGAATGATGAATTTAATTTGGCTACTTTGTTTTTCAATTTGGAAGTGAAATAATTTGCTATAACAACTACCATATGATGTATAACTAGAAAACTAATAATGTTGTAGTAAAACTAATCTAGAGATATCAAAAAATGTATCTTCAAGGAAACAAACTATTAGATTCAGCTGTGGAAATGTGAATGTTTGTTTAGATCGAACTTGTATGAGACAATAGTTAAAGTTCATGAAAGTTTTTGCAACAGAACATCATGCCTGAAATATTCATTCATCTATTTACTTAAGTTAACTTCTAAAATCAATACTTGAATTTCTGGAATAGTCCTAAAAGAAACAACGCACTATTTATTTACATATAATTAGCCAAACTTGAATGATTTTGCCTTCAAATCGAAACTTTTTCATATCTTCCGTCTCGAATACTCGCATACAGACGTGGTATTTGGAAGCAGTGGCTCAGAATCATGTTGAAAATTTTCTGGAGAATACAAGTGAGAGCAAATTTACTTCTTTGGTTTTAAATATTGCAACAACAAAACATTCACATATTATATAAATAAAAAAGATATCCCCAATTAAACATTTATTTAAATTACTTACTAAAACAGGAAAATATTGTAAAAACAAACAAATAAACACAAGAAACGAAATAAAATTAAAGTGAAATTTTGTACAAAGCAAACACTTTCTGTTCTCAAAAAAGATTTATTTTATATACAATACATAGTATATTGTATTTACTTACATACTATTTAATTTTAAAATCGTAAAAGAAGAAGAATGAAGAATATCTAAAATTGTAATTGTATTATTTCTCTTTTATTTTTTTGTTGTTGTCAAAACAACAACATTATCTTATAGTTTTATCACATATATGCATATACACTTCATATATCTTATTATAGAATATCTATAATACGAGTATATATTATAGTATACACATACTTATAGAAAGCTTAAAACTCTTTGTCATTACCTAAACACAAAAAAGTGGAAAAACTTAAATTAAAATTGAACAAATTTTTATTATTTGAAATTTGTTACAAAACATTCAAAAACAAATACACTTTAATTGTTTTTATATATATATGTCTAATATATTTCAGTTCTTTCAGTTATCTATTATCAGTTTTCAGTTCATTTTCATTTCTTTCACACGCGAGAATACTAGAATAGCGTCAGGCTCAAGTAAAGCGACTTAGACCGGATGGTGGATATGATGTGCACCTAAAAAACAAAAAACAGAAACAACATATTGTCATGGCACTCTTTACCTCTCTCCGTTTTCTTCTTATGTTTGTTGATATGAAAATCGTTGAGTGCAAGAAACGTTCATTTGAAATATTTATGATGCCAATGCCAGTTCATCCAATTCATAAATTCCTGTTATTTTCGATAAAAGAAGAAATAATTTTAAATATTTGATTTGAAAACCTCGTTTGGACTTACTTGGCGCGTTGGATAGTTTAGTATGAGAAACTTATTGTAGCAGCTAAAAATGAAGTGGCTTCCGAAACTCTGCCACGTATCAAACATGCAGTGGCCGCAAAATCCTCAAACTTTTTCTATACAATGCAAATAATACACTAAAGCAAATCAGAGTTTATTGTGCTTAAAATTGCTTATCTACTAAGAGTATGACGTCTCAACAAAGCTTGCCACTTTGCATGCCAGTCGCTCACTCTGATCACGAAACAATCTACAATAACGCCTCACAATACCGAGTTCAATTGTAAACCAGTTAAGGATTCTCCATTGCTCTAAATTAAAAAACCACCACTTGCTTTACTTACACTATCGGTTGCATACCTACAGGCGCAAGAAATTTATTAATAATATATGTACAGTGGTTGTGCATTAATAACACAAAAACTTGGATAACAGTTATTTGCAATGATTTCGTTGAGTTTTTTATTACAGACGTGCTCGTTTGTTTAAATTTTCTTTTTAATTACTATGTTTATTGAAATTTACGACATCTTTCACTCATTAAGATGATAACGACTTATTTATATGTATATTAAAAAACAATCTCAAGATTATGAGCGTGTAAATGTGTTACCGGTAGGCAATGTTTTGCGACATTGAATGAAATGTATGTAAATAATTGTCTTATTATAAGAGAATTAATTTAAATTTTGAATTCATTCAAAAACGACAGAAACTTTAATTCACATTTAATTGCAACATAAAATAAACACTAATTTTTTAATTAGACGAGGTTCGCCGCTTTGCAAGTAAAATCGCGAAAAAAAAAGAACAGAAGAATATAGTAAGCGACGAAACACGTGATACAACCGAGGATAACATACTCAAACAAATATTTACTTAGATGAAAGACAAAAAACCAACAACAACAGATGCATTCATAATAAAACGTCAAACATTTGTAGCATTTTCAAGTGCAGACAAAAGAAGGAAGAATCAGTAAACATTTAAATTGGAAAATACTACAAAAAAGGTGAGTTGGATTTTGGTAAAGACATATACGAGGTACATATGTACTGGGTGTTTTTTTTAGAAGTGTAAAACGCATATAATTTAATGTTATGGCCAAGAATTGTTATAAAGATAAGGATTTGCCATTATGTTTTAAAAACGATTTCGGGCAAGTAGCCGCCGCGGCTGGTTCGAATAAATTCCAGCCGAGTCCCAATTTTCGACCACTTTTTGCAGCAATTGGGGCCGGATGTCAGTAATAATGCGCAGAATATTCTCTTCCAAGGCGTCAATCGTCTCGGGCTTATCTGCGTAGACAAGCGACTTGACATAACCCCACAAAAAATATTCCAGCGGTGTTAAATCGCACGATCTTGGAGGCCACGCCACAGGCGTATGGCATGTAGCGCCGTCTTATTGGAACCAAAGGTCGTCCACATCAACATCCTCCAATTCAGGCACGAAAAAGTCATTAATCATGGCTCTATAGCGTTCCCCATTGTACTTACTTACTTTTAATGGCACAACAGCCCATGGAGGGTCTAGGCCGAGCTTTCCGTTCCCCATTGTACACTGTAACAATATGACCTGCTTCATCTTTGAAGAAATTTGGACCAATGATTCCCTCTGCCCATAGAGCAAACCAAACAGTGACATTTCGAGGATCTCAACCAACTCCGAGAAAAGTATTGCCAGATTGAAAACCACATTTCTAAAAAAAAAACCCTTTATAAAAAAAATAAATCCATAGAAAATAATTCCTTATGTGTTAATGTGCTAGGCGTAAAGGCAATGCCAATACGACCAAATGTCGTATTTTAATTGGGATTTGGCTAAATCGGAACTGCTCGATATTTGAGAACAGACGCCGAACGACCTGACGTTTGAGACACATACAAAATCATAAATAAGTTCTACACTGAGAGAAAAAATGCTGTTATATCAAATGGAAAGCATTAAATCAACAGATTTGGAAGTGAAAAGTTTTTCATTTTTTCATAGGAAATATTTACTCTTGTAGGTTTGGCATTGCATGCAAAGAGATGGTGCCGTAAGGAAAAATTGTTTTTTCTTCTTCGACTGATTTTGCCTGTACCGAGATTTGAACTTTATGGTTTAACAACTACGCCACGGCGACCACATTTGCCACTCTTCGTATTTAACGACATGATCACCTTTTGAAAAATAATTGCAATTTTCCGCAGTCAGACCAGACTCATTTCTGACCAGTTATCATTTACATTATGTAATTTATTACATTTATGTGGGAATGGGATTGGTGCAACGTCAATACAACAGTCGAATCAGGACAGGGTGGCAACACTCAGATCAGGAAAACGAACAACAGCAACCGAACGAAAAAGCATTTACACGTATAATGAATTCGCGTGGAGTCAGTCCGAATAAAAATTGCATTCAGTTTTGTAAAATTTCAAAGTTTTTTTTTTTTTAATTTTTAAACTAACAACAGATTTTCTTAACGACAGTGATAAGCTGTTGAAATCACAGTTATTTTTTTCTTTTCTCGGTGTATATTTTTCATTGGAAAAGGTTTTCCGCTCACTGACAGATAATTTTAAGAAAGAATGATTTTATCTATGGTGCAGCTAGTGTTTCCAATTGTTAAAACTTCTGCTTGGAAGATACAAACTATATTACATAACTGTATACAAATGTTTTTAGTTTCTTCATTTGGGTTACAACTTAGTTCCTAAAATTTCCAAGGAGGAGGTAAGGGCAACTTTAGTTTTATACTATGACATATATCGTTACCATTTGTGCCATTTGCTAAACTCCAATCCATTCACTTACCGAGGCTTGAACCTTCACCTGGATAAACTGAATGTGGTTTATTGCGGAATGACTTTTACTATTTCTAGTTCTCATCTACTGCTTATGTTGCAACTCTAGTCTTCAACTATTCAAACATACTCTACCCAGTCCTACTTGCACAACTGGGATTGCCTATTATAACTGGGTTTAAAACAAGTAAAACACATTAACCCCACTTCTTGACCAATTTCTGATTTTCCCTAATTAATTTAAAAATTTTATTGCTATATAACTTTCTTCTCTTAATACTTTACAGGATCTACAAATAAAAATTACATCAAAAAAATAAAAGAACAGTGACGAAATTCATCATCACATCACATAAAATCATAATTCAACAATAAAATAGCAAAAATATTATTAAATAGAATAAATATAAAACAAAAATTTAATAAATCATCATATCATAATTATAGTAAGTTAAATTCTTTGCAAAATGAACACAAATAAATTGAAATAAAATTCTGAAACTTTAATAATTAGTTAAATGGAAAAAGGAAAATGTAGCAATACTAAAACGAATAAATACTCAATATAAATACAAATAAATATAAATTGATTGACGTGAAAAATAATTGAATTAACTACATGCAAACAAACAAGAAGAACAAATTTAATGGCAGCTATTTTTATATTTTCACAACAAAAATATAAAATAAACTAAATTAAATCTTTTAAAAAAAGGTCAATAACATAACGAAGCGTAAAACTGAAGTAATTAAAAATTAATTAGTAATAAATATGTAAAATAAATGCTAAAAAATAGAATTTGAAATCAAAATAGACCACAACAACAACAAGAACAAAATAAATATGGATAAAAACAGGAAACAATAATAAACGAAATAAATAAATATACAATGTTTAATTTTTAACAAAATATTAAACTTTAAAATGCAAAATGACTCTGTAAATAGGAAAAACGGAATATTAAATATTGATAAATGGCAAGAACAAACTAAAAACTACTTAATAATATTGTATTGAAAAACAACAAACAATAAACAACAAATTATTATTAAAGCAACAAAGCACAAATCTCTTAAGCTAAGGTTTTTAATAAATAATTTAGAAATTCTGTTAATTAAATAGTAATGAAAATAAATTACTGCAGTAAGACTTTCGCATTGTCATTCATAAATAACATTTTACTTTTCTTTTCTCATCAACCGAATACATAAGTATTTACACAACATACATTTCTTAACTATTGTATTCAGAGAGACATTTATGCCCTTTCGAGCCAATTTTTGTTTAGCTGCTTTCAAGGATATGGCTGGATTAGCTTCGAAAATCCTCTTTATAACCAAGT
The DNA here is from genome assembly GCA_958295655.1 of Palloptera scutellata. NCBI lineage: Eukaryota > Metazoa > Arthropoda > Insecta > Diptera > Pallopteridae > Palloptera > Palloptera scutellata. The sequence goes on along the minus strand of OY282452.1, from coordinate 49,871,575 downwards.
CCTCCTGTTTCGAGGTAGCTCTGGAAATGCCGCGATTTGGCAAGTCGCCCACATTTTTGTGCATCAAAAAGTGTTGGTTCCAATGCTGAACAAACGCCTTCTACTTTTTTAAGTACTTCGAAGCACTCAACTGGGACAGCTTGGGACCTTTTGGATGGGAACAAAGAAAGACTGCTTCAAAACGTTTCGCGTATACGGAACTCATTTCTTAAATATGCTCTTGAGACGAAAACGTACAATGGACTGTTTCTACAATTACATTGCGAAATTTACAATGAAATCAAGTTTTTTGAAAATCAAGGCCTACTTGATATTCAAATTATTTCATGCGAAAAAGCCGATTGCTTTCTTCTTGAAAGTACTGTATTTGTTGCCACTATTTTAAGTTGAAATTGTCGTCCCCTTCTGAGGATTTGCTTAGATCCATAACGGTAATGAGAGTTGAATCCGTCAGGGCATCTTTTTTTTTGAAACTTTTCTCCTATTAGAACTTATAATAATCGATTACATTGTCCCTTAAGCTTGCCACTCACGATCCACTACATATGTTGGAAAGTATTTTTCTCGTGTATAAAATTGTAGACGCCCGAAGATATTTGAAAATTTTCAAGTTTTACACAACGGTCGAACACATACATATGTATGTATGTATGTATGTTGGGAGTGGCTAGCTTTAATTCAAGAACATTTCCCTCATTCTTCATTTAAATCAGTGATGGGCAAAGAGCATAGAACATAGAACATATGGCATGCTCAAAAATCATGCAAGGCGTTGCCCTGCAATGATTTAAATATAAGAAGATGTACAACTGCGAGTTCTCAAACTCTTTTGCTTTAGGAGCAGGGGAGTGAGTATTCTCTAACGCAGTTACTTCATCCTAGATGAAACAGTCTCCTTTACTTATTATTCTGTTAGGTCAAACTAATCCTAAGATGTAAAAAACTTGCCTTAGGATTTTCTCCCATATCATAAAGATCAAGTAAAAAAAAAAAGAAAGGAGAAGAAACTACAATTAACATATGTTAAATTCATCTGTAAAAACAAATGTACCTTCTCAAAAAGAGTCCTTAAAATCTTTTAACCTGTTGCTTTAGGCGAAAACGTACTAGGGGAGTGAGTATTCAGCCAAAATTAAAAACTCAATGCTAATTTTCCGAGACTAGGGCGCCTAGACGGCCTCGATAGTCTAGTGGGTAGAGCGCTAGACTTTCACCCGGAAGGGTGATCTCTTGATCTGATGGTTAATTCTCATAAATTTCTTTTTTCTACTGATATGAAGTGAATGAGAATTACAAGAATGTATTGAAGTACACCCTTTGGTAGGTAATGACAAAACTATCAAGTGATAACCAATTTTCACCCGACGGTTCCGTTGGTTTGCGTTAAACTGTAGGTCTATGTGGTTTCACTATGGGCCTAATGGGTTCTGGCCTAAGTGTTCCTGTGAACAACCACTAAAACTAACAGGACGCCAAAATGCTTTTAGAAAATTATAGGATAAGAAAATGTTTTATTTAATGCTCCTTTCTTCAGGTTCATGTATGAGCTGGTAGGTACTAGCTGTTTCGAATGGTGGAAGAATTATTTTTGATAGGAAAACCGGAATCTCCAAACAAAAATCTAAGTCATTATGACCATTGTTCCAAAATTCAAGGTCGTTGCTGATGACCAATCAAATTTCTAAAGGTTTCCTTTACTGAGTTCGCTATGGACAGGGTGTAAGAATCAGTACTAAAAGCTCTCTTCGAATGTATTGAATATTAAATAAAAAACCCACCCAAATAAAAAACCCAACCCATTAAATATTTAACAAGTAGAAAGTGATTATAGTTGATCATCAACAAAATAAAGGTTCTGTAATATGGATCCACTAGGGCCAGAGTATAAAAATCGGTACTGAAGAAATATCGCAACTAAAGTTCTATATAGAAATATAATATGGAGAAAGAACCATCAGAACAAACCTTAAGGTCAAACTCCATAATACGCAACGCTTTTCTAGGCATTCCGCAATTTGCGATATTGTATGCTCCACAACAAGCGCTTTGCGCGTCTGAAAATCAGCTGATGATCGAGAGCTATATGGCTTTGTGTTTATTCACCTTCTCTATTAATTTTTCTTCCATAATTTTTTTCTCTTCTCAATTATTTGCAGACAAATAATCGGCAGTCGAACTTTCATTTGAGCGGAAACAAAGTTTAATCTACCAGGGTCTTAGCTTAATTTTTAGTTTTTATTTATCATCGCAGGTTAAATAATTATATTTAAAATAATTGTATTAAATCTTTTCGATAAAAATAGTCTGTTATCGATTATGCCCATTCCAATAGCAGAATTGAGCATACCCTGTTATTACCCAATTGTTTATGAAAGCTAACCTCAAAATTGTGTCAGCTTTCACCATGGAGCGGTCAGATAATGAAAACCGTATCGCTGTTATAGCACTTTTTAAGTGTGAAATGATGTTCGTCTAACGGTGCATAAAACTGTCTGAGGAGACTGGAGATATCAAAGACCACCACTGGTCGGGTCGTCCACGTACAGTTCGCTCGCCGCAAGTCATAAAAACCGTCAAATCAAGAATTCAGCGAAATCCGCTCCTAAAACAGAAAATCATGGCATGTGACATGAATATATCGCAAAAGTGCATGAGTCGAATTATTAAAAAGACTTGGGACTTGATGCCTTCAAACGCCGTATCGGACATTTGTTGACTGCAGCTCTGGGTAGAAAAATCCAAACGTCTTTTGGTGGAGCATTTGTTGACTGCAGCTCTGAGTAGAAAAATCCAAACGTCTTTTGATGGAGCACGCTCATAGCTTGCACAGAAAAATCTTGTTTACGGATGAAGAAATTTGTACCGTGCAGGAAAAATTTAACAAGCCAAATGGTAGGATATATGCACGGTCATCTAAAGAAGCGTCTGAACTGATCCCACGGGTCGAAAAGGGTCATCAATCAGCTTCAGTCATAGTTTGGTGGAGTGTCTCTTACGATGGGGTCACTGACTTGCATTTCTGCGAACAAGGGGTCAAAACTGCGGCCAAAGTTTACCAAGAAACCGTTTTAGAATCTGTTGTGAAGCCACTTAACCATTTTCTGTTCCAAAACCAGCCGTGAACTTTAAAGCAGGATTCTGCGCCAGCCCATAAGGCTAAGGCGACCTAGACCTGGCTTCAAAACAATTTGCCAGCTTTCATGTGCTCTGAAGAATGGCCATCTGGCAGCCCTGATCCGAACCCACAGGGATACAAATTATGGACAGTTTTAGAGAACATGCTTTGCCACAAAAGATACCCCAACATTGATTCTCTAAAGACTGCTTTGATTCGTGCTGTCAGCACTTTTCCAATGCACGAGGTGCGTGCAGCTACTGATGTTTGGCCAGTGCTACTTAAGGCCAAAGGTGAGAATAAGTAATTGAATATTTGGTATGAAAATATATTTTAAAAAATTGCTCCAAAAAAATTCCAAAAAAGAAAAGAAGTAATTATTTTTAATTTTATACACATCAAATGTGTGTAACAGTATTTATGTCCCTGCTAAGTATAACATCGCTCACAATTTCTCAGCTGCAAGCCGAGGAGTTTGTTTCATACAAAACACACTGATTTAACTTTTCGCATGAATACGTTGCTTCTGAAACGCATGTCATGGAGTTTGACCTTTTGACCAGAATTGGTCTACAAATAAGGAAGTTATTGATTTAGTATTCGTAGACCTGGCTGCTACACTGATGAAATACTCTAGGCAGAGAAGACTAGACAGATAAAAGAGTCTCTGTAGTAGTCTTTATGTGCAACGGTGCAATTGAAAGAACCTTGCGAAAATCGTATAAGTATTCCTTAGTTTTTTTTTGGCAGATTTACTATCGAACCCAGACATTATATGTAAAACTTAGTGATCACTTGAATTTTGACTTTGAGTACCAAAATAACGATAATGGAACTCAACAAAGACTAAAAAAAAGAACAACACATGTCAGGCAGTGACTTAGTTTTTGTTAGAGTTCTTACTTTACTTACTTTTAATGGCACTACAGCCCATGGAGGGCCTGGCCGAGCTTTTCGCATCCACTCATGTTGTGCGTGTTATATTTGTACATGTACATGAATGAGAGTTCTATAGCCTCAAGAAGTAGCTAAGAACTAAATGTACAGAAGTTCAAAGTTTTGGCAGAAAATTATAAAGTGATCAAGGTGATCAAGCTTATTAGTGGATATTTTCGCAGTGTAAAATTGTCGATAGAAAAGACTTCAGCCTGAAAATCTTTTTGCAATTGCGGTAATTCGTAAGACTAAAACTGAATTGTTATTATACACAAAATAACACAAATTTATTTCGTACTTTTATATAAGTGCATTTATTTTATTCCTTTCCTGGGATTACTCTTAATTATTAGTTAATAGTTGATTGTCATCTTTAAAACCAAATTATTATTCGTACAAATTTGTTTCTTCATAGAATAAAATCATTACATCACATTCATCGCATTCATCACATATTTCAGCTGATAGCTGTAAAAAAGCTTTAAATTTGTTGTCTAGTGTAATTTTTAACTAACATTTTTCACATAAACATTAATTTTTATTACAAATATTTAGCAACTAAGTAAGCAAAAACAAAACAAAGCGAATACATGCATAAATGCAAAACAAACAAACAAACAAATAAACAAACAAAAAACCCCCTTGTAAAAATAAAATGGATACTCACAAAATAGCTATGATATTAGTATTAATATATTGTATTACCAATAATACATAATATGATAAAGTAATATCTAATAATTATGTAAAAATACATATATATAAAAGCAAAACAAAAATTAATTAAATAATAACAAATAATAATAGAATGAAATTAAATACTTTTCTTTTTTGTTGTAAACAATTTAATTGTGGGTATGCTTCTCTCACTCTCTCTCTCGCCCGCCCGCTTGGCTTCTTGCATGAGCAGAGCACGAGGGAGATGCATAGAACTTGCATCCCAGCATAACCTCTTCTAATACTAAATGTGATAGTAGCAAAGTCTATTTTTGCATAAACAAAATAACAAAAAAAAAAACAAATAAATAAAAAATCATTTCGAAAATAAATAAATCGACAATTGCAACAGCAAACGACAACAGCAAATAAATTACATGCATATGGCAACACTGTAAAATATTTTTAAAGGCGACTTTTTCATATACAAGTAAAATATGGTAACAACAACAAAAACTGATAACAGATTTATGCAATTTAGACTTTTAATAAACTGTAAAATAGCGTTTTTCTCGGTAGCGCCATCTCGTGTTATTAAAACTAAAACATTACTCGTATGTAATAAGTAAGATTTACATTTACTAGGTGAAAACAAAAACTTTTTTCGACTTTATAAATGTGTGTGTGTAGATTTACAAAAAGAAAACTACAAAAATAAACTCTATTAAACAAGTAATCATTAGTTATTGAAACCAAAAACAAAAAGGCAAAAACACATGGAAAAGATGAAAATCTACAAGAAATGAAAATCTTTCTTAAATATTGCGAGTAAGACAAAGACAGACACAACACAAAACACAAAAGCTTCACTGTAGCGAAAAGGTGATAAAAGTTGATTATAATTAAATGTATTACTTAATTAATAAAAAATAATAGGTAAACATTTTTTAACAAGTTATTAGAAACCCCTAATAAAACATTTACCATATTCGGAATTCAAATTGTAGTAACTATTTTTTATTTTTAATATTTTACATACTACATACATAAATACTACTACTTAAGTGATCCATGTTTAAGCAGTTACCATTTACATATACAGATTTATTATAAAAACTCATTGAAATTCTGTAAACCCTTTTCAGTACAGTGCCTCTCCGTTTAAGTAGCCAACCCGATTAACTACTTTAATTTTTCATACATTTTAATTCCCCTCTTAAGTGCAGTTGGTTGGTTTTGCGCAAGAAATCTAGAACCTAGTTGAAGATATATGATCTCTAGTAATGGGTTTATAAGCGAGTATTTACCCAAATATCTTTGAGTGTTCACCCGTAAACCCATCACTAATGATATCTGATACACGTGTGTTAATGAATTATTATTTTTGTTTAACAAAATTTTGTATCTATTTACAAATATCCGAAAATATTAAAAATAAACATTATACTTGTGTTCTAAGGAACTTAAGTGGGTTTGGTTAAGTATCCAACTCGCTTAACGACCTCTAAACCATCACATTTTTAGTTGTGGTTTATAAGCGTGTTTTACTGTACATATGTACTACATGCAGTATACTTACAGGGCCGTAAAATCAAACGAAGTATAAGACTTGAAACAAATCAGCTTCACGTCAGGGCTGTTGGTGAAACCGGAGGCAGTTAGAGACAATCACAAGCTTCACGAAATAAATGATCGTTCAAGGTAGTCAGGTTAATCAGAAGCAGTCAGTGGTGATCAAGGAAAGGTATGGTAGAGATTTTTGTGAAAAATGCTGGTACAGGGTGTTTTTCTTTAGAAGTGGGGTTTTCAAAAAGAAATAAAACGCATATAATTAAATGTTATGGACAAGAATTTACCTTTATTATAAAATAAGGATTTGCCATTATATTTTAAAAACGATTTCGGGCAAGTGGTCACCACGTCTGGTTCGAATAAATTCCAGCCCACTTTTTGCAGCAATTTGGGCTGTATGTCAGTTATAATGCGCCAAATATTCTATTCCAAGACGTCAATCGTCTCGGGCTTATCTGCGTACACAAGCGACTTCACATAACCCCACAAAAAATAGTCCAGCGGTGTTAAATCGCATATCTTGAAGTCCAAGCCACAGGCCCACGACGCGAAATAATGCGCTCACCAAAAGTTTACTTCAATAAATTGATTGTTTCGTTGGCTGTATGGCATGTAGCGCCGTCTTGTTGGAACCAAAGGTCGTCCACATCAACATCCTCCAATTCACAATTCAGGCAAGAAAAAGTCATTAATCATGGCTCTATACCGTTCCCCATTGACTGTAACATTATGACCGGCTTCATCTTTGAAGAAATATGGACCAATGATTCCCTCTGCCCATAGAGTACACCAAACAGTGACTTTATGAGGATGTAACGGCGTTTCAACAATAGCTTGTGGATTATGATCACTCCAAATGCGACAATTTTGCTTATTAACATACCCATTGAACCAAAAGTGAGCTTCATCGCTGGACAAAATTTTCTTGTAAAAATTGGGATCGGGGGCCATCTCGTTGTGGGCCCATTCACCGAACGTGCGACGCGCTTGATGGTCGTTCTGCTTCAATTCTAGCACGAGATGGATTTTCTAAGATCGCAAACCAAGATCCTTCCGCAAAATCTTCCATAAAGTGGATGGGCACAGCTCACCCCTTTCTTCACTTCATGCTACTTGATGGCGCGATGGCAGATGGACTCATTCGGGTCTTCTTCAATACTCTACACCACAGCAGCAATAGCGTCTTCGGTGCGCATTGTACGGCGTCTCTGAGGATGCGTATTATTCACTAGAGTAAACGTGGTGCGAAACCGATCCATGTTTGCTCGAATTACCGACTCTGCTGGGCGATTGTGTTTGCCGAATATTGGACGCATCTTGCGCTGCGTCATGCGAACCAACCATTATTTTGATAATAAATTTGCATGATTTGCAAACGGTGTTCAGGAGTAAGTCTATTCATTATGAAATGGCAAACCAAACTGGGCATAAGTGTCAAGTGACAGCTGTTAAGAAAACCAACTCCGAAAAAAGTATTACCAGATTGAAAACCACACTTCTGAAAAAAACACCCTTTAGAAACATTTGGGTCATGAAATTATTCTAATCATTTTAGGCCTCAAACTAAACATGACAAAATTTCATCATTACTCGTTCTCAAACAGAGACACAAATTAAAACAGACGACTAATTAAATCAAGAAAGACTTTTGTGACTAGCACCAAAACTGATTTATTATCATTCTACTTAATACAATTATTATCATATTTTATATTACTTAAATCCAAAAAAAAACAAAGTATTCGAACAAGGCAAATATAATTTAATTAACTTCGTTAACCTGAAAACTATTAACCAGAAAGTTAACTTCTTTAACGTTACTACGTTAATTCAGACAAAAAAAAATATTAATGGAAGTTAACGTTAATTGTTAACTATCTCTTTATCGGTGTCCTGTTTGATTGCATTTCCTCTCTCATTCTCCTTCTTCCTCTCACCTATCAATCTTCCTTCCGTTCAACACAATGCTCTGCATTCATAAGGTTACACCCTGTGTCTTGAATGAATCACCAAAAAAAAAAAAAAGTTACTCTCCAGCCAGTCATCAGCTCAACTGTTGTTCTTCTTTTTTTTTCCTGGGAAGAAGATCATAAGACAGCATCAGAAAAGAAGAAAAAGAAGTAACGGCATCCTCGTTTATAATCTCGGTTATGCTGCAGGATATATTGTTCTCGTTCCTCATCGAGATGATCATAGATTTCTTGACCGAACGCACCAAAATTGTTTTTACTTTACCGCCCTTGATATTGAACTTCTGTAACACCATGAGCCAAAACTTGGGGGTGGAAGGCAGCATCTTGCCGACATTACTAGTTTTTGTCATATCTCTGTAAGAAGATTTCTATTGCGTGTTAGCATCTGGTAAAGAGCTATCATCAGTTTTCACCAAGATAAATAGCTTTATGTGCAAACATCCTCCTTGAAATCTGAAAAGTATCCTTCCTTTCTATATTGTTCTAAAATATCCGTTTACTTTATTAATACTGATTTATTCGCTTAAGCGATATTTTGACTCGATATTTTGACCAAAAAGCTCAACATTTAGTTGGTTGATTGAAGTGGCAGTTCAGCTATTTTAGTGGCCCAATCAGAATCTAGACTTTGCCGCATAACGAATACGAGTCTTTAAACCACACTTACCAAACCCTGACAGATCAACATAGTGCATACATATATAACTTTCTCAAAACATTTAACTTTTTAAAGTAGGAGTTTGGTCACTGCAGACATCGCTTCGTTATGCAAACTTTTGGTCATATTATTATAAGATTATCACAAATAATGAATGCTTTTTCAATGGGACTAGCATTTTTTGATTTCCCTTCTAATATCAATTTTAAAAATGTTACAGGCATCAGGCACTATATATTTAATTGATACTGGATTCTTTTCTTCTTCTTCTTTCTTTTTATTTTTCTTTTAATGGCACTACAGCCCATGGAGAGCCTAGCCCAATCTTTTTCGCATCCACTCATATTCTTCGTGTTTTATTTTAGCATATGAATGGAAGGGAGCTACACTTTTATGCCGAATCCGAGCGACGAATTGAACAAATTTTCATATTTAGTTTTCACCCTTTTAGCAGGCTTGACATTGCCTGCCAAGAGCATGACTTATTTTCTTCTTTTAGTGGCACCATGTGGGCCTAGGCCGAGCTCTTCGCATTCACGCATGTTGTGCGAATTATATTTATGTTTCGTACATGATTTGAAGGGCACTAAATGAATAATTTAGTGCCGAATCCGAAAGGTGATGTGAAAATCTTTTCTTAGGCAATTTTTACTCTTATATAGTAGGTTTGCCATTGCCTGCTATAGATGGTACCGTATGAAAAAATTGTTATTTCTATTGCTTCATTTATTTTGCTCGAGATTTTCTACCCCGGGCACTCTGCGTAGCAGTCAACGCACTACCAACTACGCCACGGACGTGGTGCTGTGTAGAAAAATTGTTTTTCTACTTTTCTGATTTTGCCTGTGCCGAGATTTGAGCGCTAGACTCTCCGCGTAGCAGGCCAGTGCTCTACCCACCTGTTCACAGCGACCACTGGACTCTTTTCGCAACTTTTATTTACTTATGATTTGTTTACCAATCCTGGTCGCTGTGGAGTAGTGGTAGTGCGTCGGACTGCTACGCAGAGTGTCCGGGGTTCGAATCTCGGCACAGGCAAAATCAAAAAGTAGAAAAAATAAATTTTCTACACGGCACCACCTCTGGGCAGGCAATGGCAAACCTACAAGAGTAAAAATTGCCTATGAAAAGCTTTTCACTTCACCGTTCGGATTCGTCATTAAACTGTACTTAGGTCTCTTCCAATCATATACAAATATAACACGCGCAACATGACTGGATGCGAAAAGCTCGCCCTAAGCCCGGACATGGAGGCCTGGGCTGTTGTGCCATTAAAAGTAAAGTAAAGTTTACCAGACATCAGCTATTTGCCCCCCTTTCTTCACTTCATGCTACTTGGATCACTGGTTCACTTTCGAAAGATACGCGTATTTATGTATTTCCATTATGATAATATTATATAATTTTTCATAATTACTTATGTACTTAAATATTATAATAATAAATATAATAGAATATAAAATTCAAACGATGGAAACAGAGCAAATGAAATAAGCAACAAAAAGAAGAAAAGATTTTTGTATGAAAATGTAAAGTATTATGTAAAACACAACAGCAAAAACTAAGGATTCAATAAAAATGAAAATATACCTATAGTAAGAAAAAATAAGAGAAATAAAAAATTTAGTATTGTGATATGGAAGCAGATAATATTTGATGTGGGCGAGAAGCTGATATGTATGTAGAATAAAAAAATATTATATAATAAATAAATGAAAAAGAATTAAAAAAATTATAATAAATAAATAAATTATAATATGGAAATTATAGAAAATATAAATAAATTGCTAGGTATTAAAAACAAATTGTATGTTAATTAATTAATTGAAAAACAAAAGCGAAAAAAAAGCAAGAAGTGAATAAAAATGGATGAATTACGAAATATGAAAATTATAAACACAATACATACATACTTACATACTTACATAAGAAAACGAAGACGAAGAAGAAGAAAAATAAAAGGAACGACAAAGCAAACCTCCCCGCCAGCATATAAAATGGTGTGATAAATAAATAAATAAATAAATAAATAAATAAAACAACAAATATATATACATAGCTACAAACAAACAAACAAACAAAAACATACAAATACTTACTATAAAACATAATTAAAACTGAAACAATACATACACATGAACAACAAACAACAAACAAACAACAACAACATAATTTTAAAACACATTTTAAATTGAAACTTTTTAAAATGTTAACAGAACCGTAAACAAAAATAAAAACAAAAACAAGGAGAAAACCAAAAACGAAATTCCTCTTTTATACTTTTATATTTTAGGCTGAATAACAAATTCTTTTTTAGAATGTGGCATATGTATAACAAATCCAAAAAAAAAAAAACAAATACAAAAACAAAAATACAAAATAGTGAACAAAATAATAAAATAAATAAAATGAAAATAATTTTTATCAGGGATTTTTTAGGTGAAGCAGAGAAGGTACACATTTTTTTTTTTAAACAAAACAAAACAAAATATAATTTCTCTTTTCAATATTTTTCTATTTTATATATGATTTATGATTTATTTTGTTTTGATTTGTTATTTTCTTCTTTCAAATGTCTATAAAATAAGATGAATTTTAAAAACAATTTCTTTATGCTAAATTAATAATTAAAAACGAAATTGTATTTATAAAAATGTAACTTCTTTTGTCTCTCTCAAAAGCCGCCCATAGGCCTTCAAGAAAAAATAAAACTAAGAAACCAAATGTAACGAACAAGCAAAGAATAAAAATTCCAAAACAATTCTATACGAAGTAAACATAAAGAATGAATTAATAATTATTAAAAAAAAAGAAGCAAATGGTATTTGTAAAAGTAGCTTATAAATTTAGGAAAACAAAAAACCAAACACAATTTTTGAATAAATAACACGCGAAATAAAGCGAGCAAAGAAGGAAGAAAAAACTTAAAAACTTAAAAAATAATTTCTAAACATATTACAATTTAAAGGAAACGAAAGTTAAAACCAAAACAAAACAAAACAAAAAGGAAAACGAAAATCAAGCAACATAAAATTAATTTTTGGTGTCTATGTTATTCATTGTAAAATTTTATTAAATGCAAACAAACAAAGAAAAGATTAATTAAAATTATTAAGCAAAATAAAATATAAAAAACAAAACAAAATAAAAATGAAGAAATTATAATTATGCGCAAAATTAATACAAACAAAAAAAACAAAAAAATAAAAAAAACCAAAAAAGGAAGAAAGCAAAAACAAAACTTAATGCAAAAGCAAACAAACCAAAATACAACAAAAACCCCAAGAATATATAATGTTTTTTCGTAAATTATTTCTATATGTCGCAGCAAAATATGTATTATTCAAAAACCAAAAGAAACAAAGCAAAAACAAATCAGCAACCTAAACTTAAATAAGCTTAAAACAAAAATAGCCACAACACCGCAACAGAAACAAAAACAACAATTTGCCCGAAAATATACCGAAAAAATTAATCTTATACAATAAACATTCAAATATTATTTATTCAAAAATTATAAACTTATGACAGAAAACAGAAAACCAAAAGTAGAACCAAACAAACACAAGCAACCAATTAAATAAAATATGAATATTTTAGTACAGTCACATTAATTACATAATTACAAATACAAAATATGTATGAAACCAGAGTATTTGAAAATTTAGAAAATATTACAGACATTTTGCTATCGAAGCGCAGAACAGATAAACTGGGAATTGAAGTTACATAATATTTGGAGCTATCTTATTAAAGGCACGGCACGGCACGGCACGGCACGGCACGATTACATAATTTAAAATGGATGACACAAAGAAGTAAGCATTAAGAATGACAGCAGGCAAGTTAGTCTGCAATGGCTGAGTTGTGAGACCGCCATGGTCTTTCTCTTCATTGATCTTTATTTGGAAAAAAATGTATTTTCAGTTACAAAATCAGAACTCTAACATTGTAGTAAAAAGTTCTGGGATTGTATCGTCTCCGTCACTCCGAAATTGTAATAGTTTCACATTGAATTTCGCAACGTGTGAGACGCTTCGACCGCTGGCTAGGGATAATGTAAAGGTTCGAGGACTTTGCATCTACGGAGGAGGGGGGATCTCGAGGGAAGTTGAAAATAGTAGTGTATAAAAAGAGAAAAGCAGTTCTAACAATATTTATTATAGGCATACGAGTAAAAAATATAATTTGGGCGTACCTTTTCCAACTCAATTTTCTTTCGTGATTAGAGTTAGAGCGGCGTACAAAATCAGAACTCTAACATTGTAGTAAAAAGTTCTGGGATTGTATCGTCTCCGTCACTCCAAAATTGTAACAGTTTCGCATTGAATTTCGCAACGAGTGAGACGCTTCGACCGCTGGCTAGGGATACTGTAAAGGTTCGAGGACTTTGCATCTACGGACGAGGGGGGATCTAGAGGGAAGTTGAAAATAGTCGTGTATAAAAAGAGAAAAGCAGTTCTAACAATATTTGGGCGTACCTTTTCCAACTCAATTTTCTTTCGTGATTACAGTTAGAGCGGCGTCTGGTAACGGTTCTTCTAATGTTGGTTTGGTTACGCTGCAGTGGACGTCTTCACTTGTCGGCTTCTCGATTAGTACCAGTGAATGAAACTGACCGTATTTAAAACTTGATAGGTCTCTTTGAGGCCAGTTCCAGTGCAGTAAACCGGTCAAAAGAATTGAAAAATATTCAATATTTTAAGCAATGAAGTAAAGATAATAGCTTTGAAATCTTGATCCACCTTACGTAGTGATAATCGCATAGCGAAGACTAGAAATTTCACAGACTATTGAAGTATGCATGTAAATGAGTCTCTTTAAGAGTCAATGCGCTTTGCATGAGGCCACTCCGTTATAAGTTTCTATAAACCATCAATGAAAAGACCAGGCTGAAAAGTACCAAAAATGAATGTCAAAGTGAGTTAGTCTTTGTGAGGTCAGTTGCGCTTCATATTGAGGAATAATAAAACGAAGACCGACAGCTTTAAAGAATGGAAGGAAATCTTGTGCTATTTTATTTGATTAGGTAAAGATAAATTTGGAAAAAAGGAGAAGGAAAGCGATAGTGAATTTACCAAGTATGGAATTATAGAAAAAAATTATTTCACACTAAAAAAATCTGCACAAAAGTGAGTCTGTTTGAAAATTTGCTTTAAATATTTGTCTGCAATTTTTGTAATATTTTCTATAATTTTCGATGACCAAACAAATGAATCAAAAGGAAGCAAACAATAACAATAACCTACAAGAAAAACTTTAAAAAAATAATATATAAGGAGAAACTAATTTAAAAAAAAAAACAAACACTGCAATATTCGAAAAGAAATCCAATAAACTGAAATAGAAATTACAACACCTAATTCAATTTATTATTATGAAAAATGTTTGCAAACACAGTTATAGATGATATTCTAACTGAATTCTTTGAATATTGAAAATAAAAGGAAGAAAATTTTCTAGTTTTTGTGTTGAATGTTTTTAATTGTTTATTAACAACTTTTGGAAAGACTGAAACGAAATTAATTGTTACCCGAAAAAGAGAAGAAAAATTCAACAAAAACAAAAAGCGCGAATTTGTTAGATTTTTCGTTTAGTTTTTAGTTTAGTTCAGCTAAATTTTATTGTTACTTGTACTTAATAAAATATGGTTTTCCTTTTTTTTTGTGTCACTATCATTTTAATATATTTCAATTAAACGAAAATCTTATTGAAAAGGTTTCGTCTTATTTGCATATCAAGGAAATTATATATGAAAAAGAATTCAACTAAAAACAAAAAAAAAAATATAAACAATAATTCGGAAATATGAAAGTGAAAAGAATAAATTATTAAATGGATATAAAAAAAAATTATAATGAGAAAGGGATGAAAAATTAATAGAAATTGAAGATGTAAAACAAAAAGATTAACTTATAAAGAAAAAGCTAAAAAGTAAATATTTAAATTATTACCGAAAAATAAACAAAGAAATACAAAATAAATAGCAATTGAAAAAGAAAATACCACAAAGAAAACAAAAACAAAAAACAACACAAATACAACTACAAGTAATTGATAATTAAAACCAAACAATTTTTCTCTCTTTTTATGTGTGTGCGTAGTTTATAGTTTATGATATTACAGAAACAAAAATTACACAATAAAACCGAAAAATGTAAACATAAAATTTAAATGAGAATAAAATTATGAAAAAGTATTAAAAATGGAACAAAGTATAGACGTGAATTACTACTGAACAGATTTTTTGCGAGGAAGCAGAAGCTGCAGTCAAGAAACAATAAAAAAAAATCCTAAAAGGAAAACATTAACTTGAGCTGAGCAATAACTTTCACATCAAATAAATCAATATAATAATTTTAAGTTATAGCGAAACTTTATTTAATTTAACAAATGGAAATATAATATTTATTTGACATAAAAAAAATAAAAATATATAACAACAAACTAATTATTACTCTTGTGTTATTCACGAAGCAATCTTAACTTTAAAAAAATATATTAACAAACAAAAAAAAAGCCAGATCTGGAAAAATGAAACTTCGAAACTTTGAAGGCAAATACAGAAAACTTAACTTAAAATTTAGTTACATATAGTATTGCTCATAAGAAGCATATTTTGTATTATTTTATAAATTCCACTTTCACATAGAATATGTCATGAATTTCGTCCTCTCTCCC